>JACCIC010000050.1:2857500-3195000 GCA_018907035.1 Sycobia sp. Sy_11
AAGAGTGAGAAAGAGAAAGGTGGATAGAGATACATCCCGGCGGTTACCGCGGCGGGAGAAAATTCCGCGGTTATCGATAAACCGCTAATAGACCAGCGTCATTCATTATTGCGAATAGGTAATGGGCGCTTCCTCCTTGACCACGTGCCACTCATGGTTGCAGGAGATTTAATTCTGAGCGTGTTTACACGTACTATCCCCCCCCACCCTCTTCGCAACTCTATCTCTCACTATGCTGTCTCGTTCTTCGTCCGCGGCTCCCGCACTCTGTGTGATTTCCACGTCTCTTTTTCCCCTCTTTCCTTCTTATCGACCGTATTACCGTTGTGGTTACGTGTGTGCGTGTATGTCTAAATAAGTATTAAAAAAGGCTGTGAATTCAAGGAAAAAAAGGAACTCATGTGATTTTGAATTTTGAAAAATTTTGTCATTGTATCGGATTTGTATTCCATTTGAAGATATTCGAAAAAAATTAATAGTGAAAAATGTTTTAATAGAAATGACTTTGAGAGAAAAATGGAAAATATAAAATATATTTTAAATTATCCATGCTTTAATGGTTGTAAGTTAATTTTTTAAATAGGAATCCTGTTTGTATCGAAAGCAACGGAACGGGCGAAAATTTCACGCTCAAATATGCACTTTGACGTGGCGCTATTTGGACTGGAATGTCGATTTATGAAGTCGTTGAGAGATTTTAATATCGTTCAGTTCGATATTTACTCTCATTTTTTGAAAGTTCTCCTGAATTGAGTTCTGTGGCGAGTTTTTAACTTTCAAAATATCCTAAAAATATATGCAGTATTGCGTATTAAACGAATTCATCGATTATAGAAGTAAAAGAAATAAAATATATTTAGAATAAATAAAATCTGACTACTTTACTTCTTGTTAAAGACCCTTTATTATCAGATCTCTAAAATACTATCGAGGATATATTTTTCATGAAAAACCTTCCAATTATCCATTTGACATTGATCACGTTATATTCGTTGTCGTTATACCTAGACAAAGTTACTTTGGCAACGTAATCTTTTCAATTGGGAACTTTTTATATCGTAAAATTATAATCAAAAAATTCAAAAATTCACGTCGAAGCACGAACCGCACGGTCAAATTCGTCGTGACAAGTCGGACTCGCGTCCACTCACTGTAGCCACTCGGGGGGGGGGGGCGACGAACCCCATAATAATAATCGCGCTAATAATCGTCGAGCGAGCCGAGCGTCCGCGAACGACGTTCCGGATGATAACGATGACGACGACGACGACGATGATAATAATAATAATAATAATAACAATGATAATAATAATAACGATAATGAGAGCGAACGAGTCGCGGGCCATAGGTCATTGTATGAACAAAGCAGTGTCCAGGCGCGAGAGGTTAACGACGACGGGGGAGGGCGGGGAGAATGGACGCGACGGATAGCGATGAGATTTTCATTTCGCGACACCTATGCGTACGAACAATTGGTTTTCCGAGTTCGATTCGTCGCCGAGTTCGTAATTGAGCAAAAATTCTCTCTCGGCAGATACCAAATAGATGTGGAAAACTGTTTGAATAAAAAAATTGAATAATTCATTATCGAGGCGTTAAACCGTTGGCTCCACCTACTAAATTAGATGTGGCTTCGAAAATCATTCGTATATCTTTCCAATTTAAGGATAAATATTAATACTTTCTCACTTTTTTCTGTTTTCCTGCAAATAAAAATAAAAACTAGTTCTTTTTTTCATTGTTAGATGCAGCCAATTCAATTACTTAGTCGTGAATTGGTTAGATGCAGTCAATCATCGTTAAACATCGTTTCGACAACAAGGTGGTGGAATTTATACAGTTTTCGGCACATAAAATAGAAAAAAAATATAAAGAAAATATGGCAGAATATGCGATATCCTCAATGACAATTAGTCGTATTTAAAGTGGTGAGAAACAACCACGGCGTGCTGTGTACCTTTCGCACCGTCTTCAAGGTATAGTACTGCGTGCCATGACTGTGATCGGTTGCACCCCGGATTGGACTAAAAAAGGAGATCCTGAAAGAGCGAAATCTATAAAGATATAGAAAGGGAGAGACAGAGATAGAGAGGGAGAAGGTAGGGCAGAAAGAAGGCGATAGAAAACGAAGTGAAAATTCGCGTCGTATTTCAACCTCTAGGCGATGGATATGTGTAAAGGCACGGGGAACGCGAATGAAAAACAATTTGTCGAAGAAAAAATTTCTTTCGAACTCTCTGTCTTTCTGGTAATTTCATGTTCTTTTTGTTTTTGTAAAAAAAATTCTGTGAATGGCTGTTTCCTGAAATTGCGATATTAAATTTTGCATTTTGAGTTTAGTAAGCGTGACTATTGCGATTTAAAATTGAAGGGAAGAAATAATTTTCGCTGGTAAGAAAAGGTTTTTATTCAAAGCTTAAATTTCTCTTAATATTCGAATTAAATTTTTCATATTAAATGATGCATTATAGAGGTTGAGATATCGATTACAATTTATTATAAATAACATTTTTATTAATCTTCAATTAAAAACAATACTTGCTGATTTCATTGTATTCAAATTGTATAATGGTTATTGTATTGCTATCGTTTAATTAGTATTAAAATACTATTTAAATGTCATCAATATTCAATATGAAATATTTAATTTTATATTGGACAATAGTCCAGCTTAGAAAAATCCAGCGGTTAAAGTACATGTGACATATCTTCGACAATTTTCACTTAAACAGTGAATACTGCATTATCATTAACCATAAGCTTTCGAATATTATCGACAAACAATGGTGACAATTAGGTAAAAGTTCATCAACTAAGAAAATTCATAAAGTTTAGAATATTTTTATATTTTCTATGAATCCTCAGTAATACTTTATCGGATTACTGTGATTATAAAGTTTTCTTCCCATATTACTTTATAGCACTACATTAATGAGTGTGATACTCTTTCGAATTAAGTATACCGCATTTAGTATCAAATTTACATGAACGGATATTAATGTGTTAGTAACCTATGTCAGCTTCGGAATTTTTTTATAATAACTTGATATCTTCTACACGACTAAACGACGAATATTCATCCCGTGATTTTCAATTATCAGACTCGAATCTCAGCATACCAATAGTCTGCGCGTTACCACTGGCTAGTGCGAAAAAGAAAAGAAGAATCGGCCATACCGACCCACGCTGATCGTCTACACCTTCCTCTTCCTGACCAGACCTTCGAGAACCGTCTCGAGCCACCTCTCCCGCATCCAGGAACTCGAGCAGCGGAACGCGTTTTCGCGCGATGCGACAAAAATTTTAACGGATCTGCCGTCCGCGGGGCATCGCCGCTACCCTCGCAGCACGGCCTCCGCACTACCGTGTGATAGATTAATTTCGTCGCTCGAGGCGCCGCCTCTTTCTCCCGTTCTCTCACCCCTTCTCTCGCTACCTCTCTCTCTCTCTCTCTCTCGATCCCGGCGGCCGGCGAACTTTTCCAATTTCTGCCCCCCCCCCGCCGTTCCCTCCCGTCCTTTCTCTCGCGTCCGTTTTTTTTTCGACGCGTGCGCGTCGGACTCACCACCCTACCCATACCCGCGCGATCGAGAGAACGCACCTCGCGGCTCGGTAGCGAAACGCGCGCCTCTGCAGTTATCCGCGCCCCCTCCCTGCGAGATTGGTATCGCGCCCGTGGGCCGGCAGGGCGGAGGAGGGGGCGCGGAAAAAACGAGGGGGGGATGGGGGTAGAAGCGCGAGATTGGCCTCAAACGAACGGGTGCTCTCTGTTGGACGCGAGTGGTTCAATTTTTTTTTCTTCTCTGTCCCCCTCCCCCACTCTCACTCACGCATTCGTTTGAGATTTTTTTGTCGAAAGGCCATTTTTTTCATATTGCTCGTTTCATTTTTATTTCATTTTGTTTTTTTAATGCATTTAGCTAGATCTTGCATTGTATTATAATAGAGACAATTCAGTGGTTTAGGCGATAAGATAACGGTAAAAAGATAATGAATAATATACAAGTTATTGAGATATTGTATTTTTTTAATTAAAATCGATGACTAGAAACGACGTTTTCTGGAATCGAAATTTTGTGGAATCAATGTATTTCGATCTTGAAAGTGTTTTAGTGATTTCCATACTATATGTAGTAAAGATTTTTAGAATTTGATTAATCCAAATGATTATGGACTGAGGACGTAATTAATTTTTACATTATGGATTAAGAAATTTGATATACAAAAGTCACTTTCACAATTTATTGAACCTGCAACACTATAACGAGGCAAGATGTTTTCATTTTGTAATACAAGGCTACTGTTCTGTAATAAAAAGAATACACAGTATGAAACAATAGGTAATTACCCTTAGATCGAAATTTTGAAAGTAATCACCGTAGGTAATTTAATAATGCGAATGTTACTTATTATTTACTTCATTAATAGTAAAAATCGTTATTTTTTATCGAGATTTTATTAAATATGCATAAAGTAGAAATATTCAGTATATGCATTGATTTATCAATTGAAATATATAGTTTCGGACAAACTCAGGAAAGAAGCTGAACCCGTGTTTTGTTCATATGAATATTTTAGACTACGTATTTAATGGTTATTTAGGGTTCCAAAATCGTTGCAATTGTCATTCCATATTGATCTCAAATACTTGGCAAAATTATATTCCAGTCAGTATACTAAAATTTAGAAACACATATCAATCAGTCTGCATTCATCTTTTTGTATCTTGTAGTTCTCATGACTTACCGAGGACAGATAACCATAGAAAACTTCCACTATAATTTTACAGCGGACTTAAGAAAAAATCAATCGAACTAAATCTAAAAACGAACTATAAATTTCCATCATTCTACGCATTGCGTTACTGAAATTAGAAGAAGAAAGATTAGCGCGCGCATCAGCGCCCACATAGCCAGAATGAACGCAACAGAACTAATTGATCTAATTAACGACCATTATCGCACGCCAGAGGAACAACTAGACTCACTTTATGAACAGTACGTACAGAGAATCATTCGAGCATACATTCGCACCCGCATCGATCGAATCCTGTTTCCATCCTCGAACTAACCTCCTAAACAATCGTCCTATCGCGCTCCCGCATTTTCGCTTCAACCCCTGCCCCCTCGCCGCTCAGCCCCAACGACGACGACGGCGACGACGGCGGCGACGACGACGAAACGGACAGAAATCCAAATATGACAGTTCGAGCCAGAGCGCAGGACTGAAGATTGTAATCGGGTGGGGCAGACGGGAGGGAGGGGTTGTGGAGGATGCCACGGGCCAGCCGCGCGGTTAGATTGATCTGCGAATGGCGTGCACGGCGCTGCCCGAGGGGGAGCGCGTTGCTCCCTTCGACGCACCCGTCCACATATATATGTGTATACGTATATCTATATATATATATATTCAAACGCGTGTCTGTGTTTAAAATAATTGGCCGCGTTTATCCCCCCGCGGCGTGCGTGACATCGTAATCTCTGTCCCTTTATATACTCCAGATCTCCCCAATCGCGCTCCTGTCTCTCTCTCTGTCTCTCTCTCTCTCTCTATCTCTTTCGCTTTCGCTCATTCTCTGGGACTTTAGCAAAAAGATCTTATCCGAGTCGTTGCCCTTTTTCCGCGATCGACACAAAGTCGTTGTGCGTTGGCAGAAGCTTTCAGTTTTTTTTTTTATTTTTTCATTTTTTACAGTCACGGCGAATCGACGAGCGAACCGAGTTTTGCGATCGTGTTGAAATCCGTACAGGTCTTTTTTTTTATTGAATGCGCTGCATCGTTCGCGTCGCAATAGTTGTAGATTATTAGTGAATTCCGAAGGTTCCGTAATGTAATTATTAGATTATTACCGTTTGCAACTAGTTATTGCTTTTTTGTATACAAGATCGTTTACATTATTCACAAATCATTATAGTTCATGATTAGATCTTAACTTTGCAAGACCTTTTATAAAGGCCTGCATTTATAATCAGATCGGATCAAAATATTAACAAAAAAGTGTCCATTTTCAATCTAAAATTGTTGAAATTTCTCGATTTGTGTAAATATATTATTAAAAAGTTGTATACATAAAACTTATATTTCTTTATTTAAAGCAAAATGTCAATTTTCGAATGAAAAAATTTCCCATTTGTAATTATCGAATCGAAATAATTACTCGCTTTTTGGATTTCAAAATTGGACCTGCCTCACCTTTAAATCTTCAATTTAAATGATCAACGTGTTCAATTCAGGGCGACGTTTCCCGAGATATGGTGGCTTACGAAAAAAATACTTTGTTCAAGCTTTAATGAAATATTTCATGAATAATTATATTTATATGTTTTATTTTATATTTTAATGAAAATTTGAATTAAGAGGTTCGTTGGAGCGGTAGAAATTTTTTGTGCGAAAAACTACGTACTAAATAAGAATGTTTTTCATTTTCATCCTCCATATGTTGGAGGATATCAAGTTGCGTTTCAAAAAATCTACCATTACAATTAAAAAGGAAATTTCACCTAACCGTTTCATTAATAAGCTAAACAATATAGTTACGTGTTTAGTTCGAGAATATAAACTAAAAAATTAATCCACTTAAAAGTCACTATTTTGTTCAGATGATTTTATGTTAATAATGTCTATTCCCATGTTTGCGAATGATTTTGAGAAAAAATATAGCGACTTAAGAGAGATTTAAAATTTGTAAAGTCTAGATTTAATATATGAAACTAGATTTGTAACGAAACATGATTTTCTCAACGAAAAATATGATGGGGATCCTCAGAATTTAATTAAAAATGTGAGGAAAAATTTGGAAATCGACTTGATGATTAAAATATTATCGTATACACAATAATTCCCGTAAATTTGGTATTAACAGAATACCTAGCAGCTTTACACTTACGCCTTCCTAAAGTTCATTCCTGATCAAGCAATCGCTAGATCCTTTACAGAGTACCAATCAGTTTAGCACGAGCTCGATAAAGCGATAGACGTATGAAGACGGGTGAGAGAGAGGGGATAAATACAGAGAGAAACAATATATATATAACTCGATATGTAGTCAAAAAGCACGAAATACCTTGACGTCGCGGGTCAAATGTCGAGAGGAAAAGCTTGCGACAAAGAACTGAGGCTCTCTCTCTCTCTCTCTCTCTCTCCCTCTCTTTCTCATTCTCCCACTCTTCCTCACTGTTTCTACCTCTCGCCAGAGTCGAGTCAATTTGAGTACGGTTTAAACACTAACTAACCAATCAAGGTAAGTTGATCGAGTTGCGGCCAATCAGCGCTTAACTCTCACATTCGTATTCACGGCGATCTCCTTCTTCGTTCTGATCGGTCTCCGTCGTTTCTTATTCTCTCAGTCGACGCGCGTTTTACATTTTTTTTTTCGCTCTGAACCTCGCTCCCTTTCAATCTCCCTCGCTCTCTTTCTCTCTCTTTTTCGTTTTCTCCATCTTTACCGGAATTTTACGTTCTTTTTCACGACACGTGACTGGTCAAATCGAGGTCGCCAGCTACTTATCTTATTGGATATTCAACTATGTAATCTACATCTACTTCTACTACTAATACTACTACTACTATTATTACTATTATTATTACTATTACTACTACTACTACTACTACTATTATTATCTGCTACTATTACTACTATTATCTGCTACTTCGATCCGGCCAAGGTTTTTGGGCGATTTTTAACATGCACATTTTTTCGAATTCTGAGCAAAAATTTTTCGTAAATTTGTTAGACTCGTTATTTCGAATGTATTAGACATGCGAATGAATTATTAGAATGAAACAAACAGATTTGGTGGCTACCTTTACCGACGATGTATTGAGTCCTTTATATCGATAATTTAAAATCAACTCACAATGCGATAAAGTCATAATTTTGAAAGTATAATGCTTGAAACAAAATTCCGACATTTTACAGTTTCTTTAACACCAAACTAATAAAGCTCGTGGAATTTAAATAATATCCATAATGCCCAACAGCACTTTCGTATTAAAAACTAAGTACGTATTAAAGCAATTGTTCGGAAATGTTAAATGCAAACATTAAGCAAAAAATTTATTCGAGAAAAGGAAGAATCGAAAAAATCTGCGTAATACGCTGAACTAACGAATATTTGACCTAGCGTAATTTACCGTGACAGCGAAATCCGGAAAAATGCAGGCAAAAATTAAATCAGTATTGAAAAATTCATGAATGCACTCACTCTCTCTCTCTCTCTCTCTCTCTCTCTCTCTCTCGTCTCTCTATGTCTCTCTGTCTCTCTTTCTATCTCGCTCACTCCAGAATAACGTATTCAGATGAAATTACCTTCTCATCTAGATAAAGCTATTCAATGTTGAAATACCCGGGCCGCTTATAGATTGTTCTTATTACAATGTATATACAAAATTTACAACGACCTCGCCTACAAATCTTCTGTTATTACAAGGGAAAACTCGTCTGCAATGCACGCGCTCATTTCTAGCTTTCTCGTTGAATAGAAATTGGCAAAAATAAATCTTGTACACACTGCCTCGATGCAAAAGAATTATTAGCGAATGAGAAAATTGAGCGATAATAAACGATAATACGAAATATATTGTATGCTTACGTACACGGTCTAAGGACTGTAAGTTTACATTTACTTCGTTCGATTTAATAAATTTAATTTTAGTCTTCAAACACATTTTTAACATAAGAATTTATTGATTTAGTAAGAATATTTTTAAAAATTTATATTTTCTTCATTCTTCTTTTGATGTATATTTGGATATTATTTGAAAGCAGATAACCGCTGAAATATATTTATATATTTAATGAATGTCATAAAAATGATAATCATATATTTAGAGAATGGAGGAAATCCATTTTAAACAATGTACAATAGAATTTCATAAAACTTTTCATTATAGAAAGAATATTTGTTGTATTAATTCTTCGTGATTATTCGTTTAATACGATATTTTTCAGAACTTATTTTTTTATTTATTTTTTTTTGAAGTTTAATGTGTTCTAATTAACATTATATGAATTTCTGCATTAAGTACAATCGGAAAACATAGATTACTTTACAGCAAAAATATATTACATTTTCTTATTGAAGCTTACTCATATTTATGAGAGAGACTTTTTATTTGTTTCACGTTGGCGAATAGCTTAAAGTCTTTCTCAAAAATTGCTAAGAAAACAGTAGCGACGTCGGGAGAGTCTTGTTTTGTTATTATATTATTACGTAGATGGACTTTTATCAGAGGAAAACGTACAGGACTAAAATCAGTGTTAAAATCAAACTTTGCTGTAAGAGCAATCGTAGCAAAATATTAATATTACCGTAAATATCGAAAGATATCCTCCTATCCTCATCAAGCGTCTCACATATATGTATATAGAAATTTTTGTTTTCTTTATCTTTCAAATCGTAACTTTTGAACGTCACCTGATTATTAGAAGTACGCGAGATAGGAGAGCCGATTTGCGAACGCTCGCGTCTCGTCACAATACCGAACATTAAGGAACTTCATAAACGATAATGGGCGTTTCTAGTCGATCATTCGACGTACACGCGGCGAAGACAATAAACCGTAATTTCGTTTAACCGCAGAACTCTGCTCCGAGAAATGTATGCCTCATTAACGTTTATTACCCAGTTCTATATCCATCATTATCGAAGAAATAAAAATGAGCGTTCCCGTTCTGCTCCCCCCTCTCGCCCCCTCCCCATCGCCATTACCAAACTCTTGTGTCATTTTCCCTAACTCTTATAGCCGCTTCCGCGTGGCCGTAAAATCATTACGACGAATTCGCAATTGGTAATTAAGTTTTCGCGAATAATCCCTTTAATTGCTCCCCTCTCTCCTCCTTTTTCGTGGTCCAAAGAGAGAAAGGGAGAGAAAGAGCGAGAAAGAGAGAGCGAGAGATAGAGAGAGAGACAGAGTGGGAGCAAGCGACAGGCACAGGGAATCAGGGGAAGAGAGTATCATCGAGTAATTATCGATATTTTCGCATCGAATAATCATCAATCTGTCGAAGCTAATTAGGTTCTTTGTTACGAGGGAAGGAAGGGGTTTGACAATGCTCCGCCGATAGACGCAGGAAAACACACGGGCACACACACATACATGTGCGCGCGCGCTCGCACGCGGGTGCTATATTCGGCGAGCAACGCTGTCGGCGCAGCGGTGGGCGATCGAAAACAAGGGAGCGGCAAGCCCGTCCTTCGATTTATTGCGATTTCAAAAGAGCGGGGCAAGGTACGGAGAAAATTAGCGGGTGAGCGACGGGAGAGAGTGAGAAAGAGGAAAGGACAAAGTATTAGTGATAAATAGAGTCTGTAATTGGTGTGTTTTTTTTTTAACTGCTGAAGCGCTGCATTAATTGTATTGAAAACGTATTTTATATAGTTCTGCATTAATACCATATCAGATAGATTTTTCTTTCAATTTATCACTTATCCGATGTCAGTTTTAAGGTAAGTAGTAAAATCTCACTTTTTCTTTTACATTATGAGATGCTATATTTTTAAGTTAGTGCTAGATGTAGCGATATTTTGACTGTAATTCTTTTTTTTCACGTACACGTACAATCGTAAATAACAAAAGAGGAATATAAATAAAAAGAAACGACTGCAAACAGGACGTCAAAAATAAATAAGAAGACAAGGGAAATATGGAAAAAAGGGGGAAAAACAATAAAGAAATGAAAACGCTGTACCTTTTTGAAATAATGAAAAATTTCGGGATACATAGTGAAAACACGCTCTGTGTATGACAAATTGGCTATTCTCATCGTAACAGCAAAAAAATATACATGCATGGTTACTATACTCTAATGAATACTAAAAGCAGTTGCTTTCTCTCTTTCTCTCTCTCTCTTTCTCTCTCTCTCCCTCTCACTACCTTTATTCCTAGTAAAAAGAATTCTTGCTTAATGCTTTTCTCTATTTAATTTTTTCCTTTAACGTTTCTCATATACCCAACGTCTTAGCGTGTTTTTGTAAACTATGATGGGTGACGAACTTTCGACATGTCGCGGAGGTCAATCAGTTTCGCCGTTTTCTGCAATGACAACGGTCATTTCTTACTGTATCGATGGTTACTGTCGATTTGGAAAAAATCCATGTCATCACCAAGTGGTGCTAACAATCGACGTTCTTACGTAACAATGTACGGTTAATACAGCTGTGCAACTATTTGTCAGACGAGCATTGTGCATTTTTTTATGCAAATTTCCTCAGCAGCCTGTTAGTTTGTATATTATGATTTATTTACGAAGAAGGACAGAGAACTCGGAGAACGAGAAAATATCCGATATTCTTGGTAAGGACGATGACGCATATGTGTTTTAAGAGTATTCATGGTCTCATGCCGTCTGTGAGTTACGATACAGTGCATGTCCTCTGTAAGTCGCCGGCTCAAATGACCACTTTGCAAGTACCAATATATCTTCCTCTGGAAGCATTACTGCGAATATACGGAAAAATTATTATTACCTTTCGACATTACGGAAAACACAACCAATATCATCTATCCAATTTTTATATTTTCAGCCTTTAAAAACGTTACTCAGTGATAAAAGTAAACTTTTCACCGAGGTATATTATACAATAAAGAGGCGAAATTTGGGGGCCAATAAAAAATTTCGTTTAATCAAAGTAGCACCGACGTGCAAGGCGCAAAATGTACGATAGCGAGACAGTAGAAATTTTATTTCTGCAAGCGGTAATTTCGACACTTCTGGCAATTTCAACTCTTCGGACAGGGTCATCGACACTGTGAGCAACTAAATTTATCCGCATACACATACACTGATTATATATATATATATATATATATATATATATATATATATATATATATATATATACATATCTATAGATATATCTATATTTGTCTCTGTGTATATGTGCGTGTATGTAGAAAGAAAACGAGTTGGTCGGGATAATAAAACGAGGAGAGAGGGACGTTGATGCGGCAGGGTTCACAATGGCGAAGTGGGAAATTGCTCTTGACATCTTTGTCGGCGCGAGCAGGGGATGGGCGGAGGGTTGGAAAGATGAGAAACGGTAGGGGCGCGCGCCGGCCGTCACTGCTCGTTTATCAAGGAGTCGCGCCTGTATTTTCTCCGCTCTTTGCGAATTCGCCCCCCGAACCCCACACCCCACCCACCACCTACACTTGTCCACTACCAATAACGCAACGCTTTGAATTTCATTTGTCTGTATTAGTCGATCGCGCGGGATGAAGGGAGGGGGGAGGAATTCTTTTGCGCTTTTAATTGAATTTTACGAACGCCGGGGCGCGTGCGTGCTGCGAAAAGAGCGATCGATCGACGTGTTCGTCGCGGGTAAAGGGACGGGCGTAAATTCTATTCCCGCGATTTTATCGAACTACGGAACTTGGAGACGGTCGATACGCACACACTATGTATATATCTATATATTCTGAAGATCAAGCCTAATTACAGGCCTGCTAAATTATCCGTATATATATATATATACGTGTATGTAACAATAAGCTCGTCTGAGATGCACCGTCGGAGCTTAACTGTTCGCGGGCGATAAACCGGGCGTGATTGACGTCAATCCGACTGGACGGCAGATAATGTATGGTGAGAGATACGTAGCGAGTGGGACAGAGAGAGGGTGAGCAAGAGAACGAGAGAGAGATAGAGAGAGAGAGAGAGAGAGAGAGAGAGAGCGAGAGCTAGAGAGAGAAGCGGGCAGAGTACGTCCTGCCAAATAGAACCATGGAAGATCAATTAGCCGAGTGTTAATGCCAGCCGTCCATCTTACGTTTACGCGGGGGCATATTAACACGTCTTAGAGTGACAGGCTGGCTATTGGATTTGATCCCACCGCGCCCATTGCCTCGCTCTCCCCTTCCCGCCAACTCGCCGCGCGCCCCCACGGTCATGTCACGATTGATTCGGGTGCGTATAGTGGAGCAATAGTTCAGTATAATAGCGCTCTGTCCGATATGAATTTGTAGGTATGTATATGTACACACGCACACACACACACACACACACACACACACACACACACACACACACACACATATATATATATATATATATATCTCTGTGTGTCGAGTATACGTCTGCAATAAAACAGTATCAAAGGCATAATTAGGTTCTGTGTATTAATTAATTCAAAGGCCTATGTCTTGGCACTATATGAATTTCGGCCGAATTCATACACGAATAGCGAATTATGGAGTCGATGGATAAACTTACTTGCAAATAGACAGAGAGCCTAATTTTTCCGAATGCGCGCTAACTACTTTAAGTTCGTTATTAAATCAGTTCCATAATGCATTGTCCATTAATTTCAAGTATTCGGTTAAAAATTAATTGTATCAACAGCTAATGTATTTTGTCAAGATATAATGTTAAAAATTGTAAAACGAACCTTCCCTGATACTCTTTCTGCTGGCCTTACGCATTGCATTATGACCACGACAGCGATAGACAGTATTGAATGCGGCAATATTGGGCCCATTATTTTCAGTCCTCAAATTACAACCCCCCAGGAGCGGGTTTCGCGCGTGCACGTGCACTTCTCGCCTCGATTTATAATGGACACGGTACAACTGGAAGACCTGCCTAGGGCCCTGCGCTAGTTCCCGCGCAAAACGCACCGCACTGGTTCCAGGTAGATTGTTCACCCTTCCACCTCTTTCTGGCAGGCAAGCGACGAGTACGCATGTCGAACCTCGCTTCGTCTACGACTCTCGTGAAAATTTTATCACAGAGCTCCACATACTTTTCGGTATCTATATACTGTGGAAAGTTGCTCTCCCCTCTTCCCTCGATCGATCTCGCCACGAGAGCGAATGTATTATATGTTTTCTGTTCTTTATAATAAGTGCGTTACGTAAATTAAGTCGGCCCGGCGCATACCTACATTAACTGCGTGTTGCCGCCCTATTATGCGCATTATCGTTTATAAAGTTTAGACATGTAATTAAACATCATTCTTCTCATTGAGAATGCCTCGTTATGCCACGTGATTTATGTTTTAAACTTTACAATTAATTCGTTGATTGATATTTAATTTATTTACTCTTGCGCCCGAATGCACATTTCAAATCTCGACCTGTAGTTTCGACTATTACGAATTTTTTTAACGATTTGACTCTGAATCAATGCTTTGTCTGGACATTCACTCTGCTGAAAATTATATCTCGATTGTAAATTTTCAAGAATTATTTATTGCTTATATATCTGCACGTAGATTTTCAAGAATTCCTAATAGAAAATGGAAAACAAAAATTGTTTGAGATCGTATCTTCTATTAATGTCTAATCTAAAATTAAGTTTGTTAAAGATTTAATGTTTTGAAAGTGCTATATCGAAATAGAAAAATTAGACCGGTAATGTATGTAATCAAAAATATCATAAAGAAAAAAGAGCATTAAACGTTGATGTTGAAACTCAATTATTTGTGACCTAGTAAAAAAACGATTTGCATGTAACGGTTTTGGAGAAAAAAGTTTTGTTTAAAATTTCAATTGGACTGAAATCTTTTCGGCAAATAGAAAAAAGTAAAGTGACTACACACAGCACCTAAAGTATTGAACGACATTTTGGTAAATGAAGTACATTGTCTTCATATGTTTGAATAAAGTTCTTTGAATTTTAAACGTATCATGGAAACACTTTTACGTGAAAATCCACTCAAATACATTCCGCCTTCGATTTTTAATTCTCCAAACAGATCGATACGCGAACAAAGAACGAATTTCCCCATTGTACTAACCTACTGTCAAACGCTGCAAATTGAACTCGCCACTTGCACGCTCGCGCTCCATAGGAGACGGGGGTCGAAATGGTCGATACAGCCCTGACACCTCTCCGATACACACCGCGACTCTATCCGCCCAGCCGCCTGATTCAGTCGAATTGCAAACATTTACCGAATGATCTTCCAGCGATACTCCGATCCTCGAGGCTCTCTCTGTCTCTCTCTCTCTCTCTCTCTCTCTCTCTCTCACTCTCTCTTCCTGTCTTCCTTTCTCTCTGACCTCTCTCGGCCTTAGTATCGAATCAAATATAATCTATAGAGATATTTTTCGAATCTTCTATGTATACATATATAGGCTTTATTAATACACACAACCGCGTGGGACGAAACCCCATCGTCGATTTTCCCGCGCGCCTAATATATACACGGCCGACCAAAATTGCGGCTACTCCACTTTCTCTGCACATACATAGGTATCTCCCTCCTATCTTCCCCACCTTGTTATTTGCTTATACCCCTGGCGCGCTCGATTCTCTCCCCCGGTGTGGCCGGCAGCTTTCGTGACTGCCGGCGATATGGGTGGTGCCCTCCTCCTTCCCCCGCTAGCTCCCCACCCCATGGGGGGGATTGGGGCGATATTCGCGTGGAATTCAATATCTTTGTATTACCGGGGCCGGTCTGTGGTTACCGCGGCCGAATATGTTAATTCCCGAGTCATTTTCATACACACGTAGAAATGTCGAGAGAGAGAGAGAGAGAGAGAGAGAGAGAGAGAGAGAGAGAGAGCTGTTGGTGTATCCTGGGATTTCTCCCGGGTAATATTAGGATTGCCTTTGTTATTTGATAAGGGAGCGCGCGAGGGCGGGGGCGGTGGGTGGGTATCGGCTCCCCGCAGGAATCACCTCGATCGGATTTTCGCATGCAAAAAAGGGATGGATGCCATCGGTCCGCGATACTATTGGCAGAATTGGATCGAATCCCTCTTTTTAGGAACGCCCCGAGATTAGAATTGCGTTTAATCGAGCGTACGTGCCAAATTGAATGTGAATCTTCTTAGTAAAATATAAAAAGAAAGAAAATATTCTCAAGGTAGGAACACAATAAATTAAAGATGATCGCTGGCAATATAGATCTCTTAATGAAGGAATTGTTAGGTTATAAAAGTTTCAAAAATGCTCTTTAAATGGTTTTGTTTGAAAGAATTCCATAAAAGAAAGTAAATATCTTCTCACATTACTGCGACCAGCTCTGCATTTATGATACTCACCTGAAACAAAAAATAATTTTCTTTATTATTATTATTCATATTTAACAGCAAAAAATTATTTTATTAATATGAAAAAGGTACATTTTCTATTATATTTTATAAAATTAAAAAAGATTTAATGCGGTCAAGTATTCAGGTGAAAACTAGCAATGTTCTTCAAAATGAGCTTAAGTTGGATCCATCAATTTTCAAAATATTTTATTGGTCATACAAAGAAAAGTTTACTGTATATTACATGTTTATTAAAAGTTGAGTACATATTAAATATTAAGTTTTTAAATTTCGCCAAAATGTACGAAACATACCGAGAAGAAAATGAAAATTCTAATTCTCCATCGGGTCCTGTGTCAACCTCGTGAAAAGTGATTTATTCATTAATCATGAAATTTTAATATTCTCATAAAACTCATATAAAATTATCGATTATTATTGAAGGATTAGTTTAATCCCAAAGCATTAGTCGTTCGATATACGAACACTTTAGAAAAATAAAGCAAAAGCTCATTCAGATTAAAATTTCTTTGTTGCAATTTAAATCAGAGGTATCTTAATAAGCTGCGTTGCATTATCCGTAAACACAAATCTAGATCCCATCTATTCCTATCGTCACTGCCGGTCGCACAACGGCCTTCCTCGACATCGTTCCCAAACTCTTTGCGGGCGGGCCTGTCCGCGTAACTTTCGCGTACACATGCAGTGGACGCGATACAGGAAACCAACATGCACACGTACGTTTCAAGACAGACGTGCGTATTTGCGAACCCGCTGAAATCAGTCCCTGCCCTCACCCCCCGCCCCCTGGCCGGTCCTTTTTGAACTCCATCTAACGGGGAATATAAAGTATATAAAGTCGCGATCGATTCGGTCTTTCCTATAGATCCACGCCCAGTCCCCTCCCCCTTCCGCGGCGCTGTTCCTCGATTCTCGCTCCGCGCCACGGATGCAAATATGTACACAGAGCGCCAGCGGGGAATCTCCGGCTCCTCCGCCCCCCCCCACACCCCTCGCCGCAGCCCCTTCGCTTTCTGCTTTATTCGCGCGCAGAGAGAGAGAGAGAGAGAGAGAGAGAGAGAGAGAGAGAGAGAGAGATAGAGAGAATCTCCCGCTGCCCTCCTCGAGGCCGAGAAAGCTTCTAAACGCGGCCGATGTATACACGGTTGGAGCGCATAGAGGAGTCGGCGCGAAGCCGGACGAGCCCCGTGGAATCGACCATAGTATCTACGGTCATTGTGCGATACCGCGGCCGGCTTAGTATTCCGACGCTTTGTTCGATTCTCTCTCCCGCCCTGCCTCTATCTCTCTCTCTCTCTCTCTCTCTCTCTCTCTCAGTGTTTCTCTATTTCTCTCTTCCTATCGTTCGCTCTATTTCTCCTTATTCTTCCGCCACTTTCGGATCGTCGCTGTTACACTTACTCCCTATTGTCTTTGCCCGTTTCATTCGGCGACTGTATCGGCGTGTTATTCCGCTTCCCACCCTGGATATTCTCCCATGTAATACGCTCGTTTAACGCGTTGTCGCTTATTGGAAATACTTTTAATTGCTTTTCGCTGGAGAATTCCCCTCACCATTGGCCTTTCCTTGGAACCACTTTATCTTTATCATGTATTTCGCGTCGCGGATGATCAACTTTTCCATATAAAAGTGAATAGAGACGCGTGCAAATTTGAAATCGAACCGCCGTATTTCGTCACGATTCGATAATAATTTCAGTTCGGAGGTGAAATTTTTTCATCAGTCCTATACAGTGCGGCGCGCTTAAAGGTAGTCGTGCACTATTTTTAGATTTATTCGCGGTTATCTGTATATGTAGAAGTAGCACGATATTTCATCAGAGATCGCTATCGCTGAATAAACAAGTATGCCCAACTATTTTTATTTGCGCCATTTGCATACGTACCGATCGATCAAAATGTACGCGTACCGTGCTATTTAGTACAGGGATCTCTTTGTTTCAATTCGTGCGTTTCGTATTAAAAAATATGCAGATTTAAAGTTGTTCTGTGAGATTAAATATATATATATATATATATATATATATATATATATATATATACGGTATACATATTTATAAGTTTACCGGTTAAAAAGTCAGCGCGTGGATTCAACAAGGAGGAAAAATAAGGATGCAATCGATGGGTAAATCTTAACTTTCGTGTTTTTATTGTACCTTTGTCGTATGTTCATGTAATATTATGATAGATCTGTCAGGCTATTTCAATATTTTGCCAAATAAAGAGTTTTGACTCTATTAACTCAATAACAATAACTTTTTCAATTTGAAAATATTCAGCAATGCGTATAATTTAAAAAAAATCCTGTAATAGTAATCGATTGATGGTATTTATAATACGCGGTTTGATTTTTTTTTCTGATCGGATATTTATTACTTATTAGAAAAATAAATACTAATTTGTACTCTAGATTTTGAATGAAAAGAACATTTTAGGTAAAAGATTTTCTATGTTCAATTATACGTAGGTATTGTTTTTTAGCTGTTTTCGATTGAATTCAAGCGTTACTTATGAATTATACAGACAGTTACCGACAATTTACTATAATAGGACATTTATTATTACAATTTACTTTCATACTTTTTTATGAAAGTGTCAGATGTCATTCAATAGTATGGATTTCGGTAAGGTGGAGGAGTGCCGATCATGGGCACTGTATATAAAGACTATTGTGGATAATAATAAACTGTGTACGTTACACTCAAAATATAATATAAAATCTAAAAAGGAAATAAATGAGTAAAATCATACTCGAATAGTTTTATAACGATAAATTAATTAAATCAAATTCAGCCGTCCATTTATTATGGTAATTTTTCTTTATTCCCCTTAAGCAAAATAGGACAGAAATGGTATTCGGTCTACATTATAACTAAACAAAAATACATATGTACCAAATACACATGTACGAAGTAAAAGAAAAAGCAAACGCTATCCACGAGCAATTAGTCGGTTTTCATCGCTCACATCGGTACTTGCGGTTATTGCGCGCGCGCGCGCGCACCAACCAATCGCGCAATCTTGGCGCGAGCGAATTACCGAGCGCGCGAAAGGGCCGAAAAGTGAGCCGGCGTGCGGATCAGCGTGAACGGGGTGAAGGAGCCAAGTGTAACCAGGCCGAGAGCGTGTACGGGGCCGTATCGCCCCGTATGCGTGACGTTCCGCGTCCGTGGCGCCGTCGCCGATGCGCGTCGGCGATGGCGCGATGCCAAATTGATGCTGTTTGCCGTTACTCTAAGCCTCAATCTGTGCCGTGGCGTTTCGGACCGTGTGCCACCTCGCCTCGGCCCTCCCCTCCCCTCCCCTCCAGCCGTATCGCCGCCCTCCTGCTATCCCAGAACCGACCACCCCGTCACCCGGGCACGATCGGGACGTTGGCGCGCGCGCTGGCGTCTACGTAAAGCCGTGGTTCGCTGTACCGGGCGGACAAATGCGCTTTGCGCGCGCGAGCGCGGTGACAGGGGTGTCGGGGGTGCGGGGGCAGAGGGAAACGTTTAAGCAAGCGAGCCTGAGGGGTTCGGTGGTGGTTGAGTCAAAGTGGTGGATGGGGGGGGGGCGGAGCTTGCGTGTAGTTATAGAACGAGAAATAGAGGCGAAATTTATGCATGAGAACGAAGCGAGTCTAATCGGGTCTAACAGGTACAGGGCGAGCCTCGTGTACATATAATACCGTGACTATAATTGCGCGGATCCCGATGAGTGAGAATCTCGCCTGTGTGTGCACGAGCATGTACCCAGTCAGTACTATCCCCCACCCGCCCCTGCCCTTCCCTAGCCTCCGACAGTACTCGCGATCCGGCCGCGGAGCGCAAGAGAGGACGGACGATTCATGGAAAATATGAACTGGATAAGACGGCGGAACAGGATGGGCGACGGAGAGACAATGCGTGCGGATTTACGAGCTTGCGTACACGTTTAGCGCTGGGTCAACAAGTTGGCTGATGGATTTACGGCGCCTGTAGGTGCGTCAATTCGCGTTGGTGTCTGTGCGTTGGCCTCGAGTGGGAGGGCCGGCCGGGAGTCGGATTATCAGAGGGGAGCGGCAAATATATGTAAATAGAGAGTATAAGTCGACGTGCTGCGCTCGCGTGAAATTCGGAGAGGGGGAATTTCGCTCCTTAAATGAAGAATGATGATGAGAGACGAGATAAATTATTAGACTATTACGACATTTTATATTTAACTATGATTCTTCTGTGATTCCGAAATCTCACTCTATCGCGTGATCTTGTGCACTTACCGCACGGTGGTGAATGATAGAATTAGAGAATAGACAACATGTAATATTTGTTATTTTACTACGATAAATACTATTAAAATTGACATTTTTCACAAATAAAGGTAGAGCATGAGAATATAATAATTTTCTGTCATGAAAACATGTAGTTTTTCAATTTTTTATTATAAATGAATGTAACGGACACAGCACATGTAAATGAAAAAATAAAAAAATCATTTTATACATGGTATCGATATTATATATATAACTTTTTTGCAATAAATAGGCATTATTTGTTACACAAAACTGAAAGGTTGAAGATCTATTTAAATCCATATGATTTGAAATAATTAAGCTAGGATGATATGGATGAATTCAAGAAGCTTGTGGTATAAATTTTTTGTGGTATAAAAAAAGGGAATTGTATTGAAGAAAATAAAAAAATTAAATGTATAAATGTGTGAAAAGTAATCAATAATTAACTAAAAGATCGGTAAAATATTTATAAAACTTTTTATAAATATCCATCCCATCATAAATGTACTTAATAACAATATGATAAAATTAAATCAATCGATTTCACTCAAATCCTACGGTGAGTGAATTCGGATTTTGTATGCAGTTCCTCTTACATTTTCAAAACATGTGGGTTTAAATAGATGTTCTAGTTTTAGGTCTTAAGTTTATAATAAAATAATAATGGTGACGAAAAAGAGGATAATGATTTTGAAAACCGCGAATTCGAAACAATTGGAAACGTCAGCTTGTAAATTATAAAGATGTGAAAGGTAAATAATA
Source organism: Sycobia sp. Sy_11 (assembly GCA_018907035.1). Lineage (NCBI taxonomy): Eukaryota > Metazoa > Arthropoda > Insecta > Hymenoptera > Epichrysomallidae > Sycobia > Sycobia sp. Sy_11. Next base: position 2,878,520 of record JACCIC010000050.1, read on the forward strand.
AACATGGAAAATGCGGGGAGACGAATGAGCTCGAGCGATGTACAGAACGCGAGATGAAAAACAATTGGTAGTGCGAAAAAATAAATAAGATGAAAGGGAAACGGATGCGCGAAGCGGAGAGGTATGAGCAAAGACGCCGGGTATGGAGCATGGTGGGGGATAACACGAGAGAGCGTTAAGCTCCTCGCATTATGGATAGATGACCTCGAGTGCTCCTCAACCTTGCCAGGGAGGATGGAAGAGAGAGGGAGGAAGCGAGACAGAGAGGGAGAGAAGGAGGAGGAACACGACTATAACATGTGAGAGAGGTAGCTCTATCGGGGATGACGGAGAGCGAGACGTACACGGAGGCCGGGTCACGGGGATGGGATGGATGTATGCTTAGAGAGTCAAGGGGCTTGAAAATGATGAAAGGGTCAATTTTTCCATAAGAAACAGGTGGGTGAATCGTAATTCAGGATTGTGGATAAATCTATACGCGAATTAAATATAAATTATCAAGAAGAATTCTAAAAATGCCTGATGTTTTATACGTAAAGAAAATGTCTAAAAAATTGTACGGGTATAAAGCATGATCACTGCTCATGATAAAATTAGGAATTTCTTTTTCTTATTAAAAAAATTAACGCGAAAAAAATAATACGAATATGATACGTTACAACGAAGATGTAACGAACAACAAAATGTCTGAAATTTTAACCGGCATTCTGAATCTCTGGATTATGAATAGAAGTATTTCGTATCGAAGGCACTTATTGTGCAAGTATTGAGCTCTGACATGAAGGGAGAAAGAAATATAAAATGGCTTGTCAGTTTCAAATCGTGCCACTATTCTTATGGCTCAAATGAAACTCACCCGCTATTTTTATAATATAATAAGATCTGAATAAGTTGCTGAGCTACTATCTTTAAAAAATTTTAAAGATAAAACGTCTTATTTATTTTTTTTATTTATACAAATCTATTTTTATTGTTATTTATAATTTGTTAAATAAATCAGTACTAGATTTTATATTATGTATGTATAATCAAGTTTAGTATAGTAAAATTATCTGTTTTTTAGAAATATTCTGAAATTAAAATTCAATTCCGATTCGGAAAAACATAGATTAAAACTCAATTTCATTCTGTAGAAAATAATTAAAAAATAATCTCATTTTTTTCTGACTGGATGATGAATTTCAAAGAAGTATGATAACCATGCTTAAAATTCTTAATTTTTTTTTTTTAAGTTGCCGTCGATGCGGCGAATGTGGCGAAGTTGGCATATCTCTCGGATAAACTTGATGCATTATTCATACTTATTTAAAATTAATTAATTAACTTTTCGTTCGCTATTATGTTCGATGTTACCAAACTGCGAAATAATTTATTGCCGCTTATGGGCTGTGTCAAGCCGCGATAACGGGGCGTTCGCGTCACGTAAGCATAATCGAACTGTGATTAAATTTATATGGGTCTGACGTTTGGCTTACAGCGGTGAGTTGAGCTGTTACATAATGTACCGAGCATTATATATGGGTCCTCCAGTCCATACGAAATTATTAGACGCAGCCGAAACTTTAATGTCCCATCGTATTAAATATACATGGGCCAAGTTTATCGTGTCTGCGTGGTGTTTGTTTGTAAACGTAATTATGCATCGTAATATGCGCTTTCCTTATACCCCCGACGAAAGTTAGACTTTCTCATACCGAATTCGATGGCGAAAACGCGACATACGCATTCTGGAAAAAATATTGATTAGGCGGTGTGCCGTATTTCTCTTAAGTTTCTTATAGGTTACCTAAAGGTTTTATCTAGGAAATGAGAGGGCTATTGGGCTGTAACGAGATTCGTAAAAACTTTCTCTCTCACTATTACTCTGTCTCTCTGCCTCTCTGTCTCTCTCTTTGTCTACGTTAATAATAACAAGTTAATATGACTGGAAACAATATGATACTATACTCCAAATTGCATTTTTTTTAAATTGTTTACAAGAAAAATATATTATTTAATTACGTCTTCTTAAAGTGGATGTTTATTTATCATTGAATACATGTTTTGGAGAATATATTTATATATCATAAACGTATATGTAAACATAAAATAGGGGACAATAATTATCTCAGGGCAAGTGAACACCAGTAAGAAGTAGAGATACTCAAAAGCGAGCTCCACGGTATTATTGATATGCACACAATACGAATGATGTTTATGAAAAAGAAAAAAAAAGTAGCGAACGTTCGATATTGATATAAGAAAAACTCGTACACGCAGAAAAAAAGAAATGCATGATTTTCGTTCACGTGCGCTCATTGTCGCCCGGGCCGCAGTAGGACTTTAACACCTAGTGGTGTAATATATGATTTTTCTGAGCATAAACGTGGAAATCGAACTAAAATACAGACTGCACGAACTTATATGCTGCTTGATGAATCTTTTGCGCGCACTTAGCATGCACTGGGAGTGACGTCATTGTGACGATTTCAACTTGTCGAAAAAAGGAGGTGTACAGTTCAGTTACGGTAGCAGCGCGCACCCGTGAGCTCCGCATCATGCGAGCGTTCTCGGAAGCTAGGAGCACCCGCGTCTCGACGAACAGTCGCGCGGAGGGAGTGAAGGGAGAGTATAGTTATCGAACCATCGACAGTGTAAGATCGACGTCTCTCGTCCATCCACCTCGCACCTCCCCCCCCCCCTCCGAGCTATCCAAGCCACCGCCAATCCTTGAATTCTTCAACGTTGCGCGCAGCTTCGTGATTCTCTCTCTCTCTCTCTCTCTCTCTCTCTATATATATATATATATATATATATATATATATATATATATCGCTCACGCCTGCACGACGACCCGATAACTTATCGGCCTCGACTCTTGTCCGAAGTCGCGCCGAAGAGCCGGGTTTTATCGTCGCACTAACCCTGATTACGGCCGTGTCGTATAATACTACCCGATTTCTCTCTTTCTCTCGTTGCCCCTCACCCTCCCCCCTCTCTCCCTCTCCGCCGCCACTCCCCGCGCGCTTTTCTTCCTCGAAAGTTTTTACCGTGTTTTTCTTACGATTGCCGCGCTCCCTCCCCCCCCGCCCCTCTCCGCGCGTTCGAAGATCTCTCGGCCATTTGTACCGTTATTAAAGTCTAACAGTCTAAAAAGATTATATGGGTTATATGGGATCTTTTAAATAGTTCCGCGCACTTGGTTATTATTGTCGAAACTTCTTTATTCCCCCAGCCCCAGGGCGAGACCGAGTGCGAACGTATTAACCGTCATTTCGCACACACACACACACACACACACACGCGCGCACGCAAACGTAAACGCTTCTGCGAAGCTTTCATCGAATTCGCATTAGTGCAAATGCACGCGCGCATGGGCCGATTCGAAAGCTGACGAGGCGCGCATAAACAGCATATTCGCACGCGGCAACGGTCCACACTTATACCGATGTGGACTCAGGTAGGCGGGACTGGGGCAGTTTGCGTTTCCCCAGTTTTACGGCGGATACGTTCTCCTTCTATTACTCCTTAACGCCTCCCCCATCTCGCTTCCCTCCCTCCACCCACTCGCGACTTGACCGAGGCGATGGCGGGTTCGTCGGGAACGACGTGTCGCTGCCGCCTCCCCCCTCCCCGTCCTTCACTCACCCTTAGCCGCCACCTCGATAGTGCTTTCGGTGACCGAATGCCTCGGACCATTAGGATAGACGAGATGAGGCGGTGGCGGCAGGAGGGCACGTAAACATACAAACGCGACGGCGACACAAGGGGGGGGGTGGTGGGACGCTACATCGGTTCCCGTCCCAACCCTAATTCGAGAAGCGCGGAGCAGCGGGCTTCTAAACTCGCTGGCGCGTCGGTCGAGAGGAGAGGGGCTCGAGGCGGGCGCGGGGGTGCTACTTTTCTACGTCGCCGTAACCACGATGACGGAGTGAAATCGCGGATCTTGGACGGTGAGGGCGAGCGAGACAGAAGAAGGAGACAGCGGCAGGGACGGGAATGCATCCAAGCCGGGCACACGACCAGATTACGGGGCCATCGGCCCGTCTCGTTATTACGAGCGGCGGCGTGACGCTTTTATTGGGCCCTTCGTCACATATGGAGGCGAGGAACGGGAAGGCGTGGATGGTAGAGCCGCGAGAGAGGGCGTCGGCGTCACTATAATCGAGATTCGGCAGTTTTGCGAGAACGGTCTGGATTAAGGAGAGAGAGAATTAAATGCCCCCTCCCCCCACCTGGGTATATTACGCAGAGAGTAGTCGTAAACTATTAAAGCCAGGGATATGCTTTCGAACTAATTACCCAGCTCATTACCGTTGGCGTTCGAATGTTAAGGTCTAATATATTAGTTTAAGTTTAATAATATGACCTAGGGAAGACGGGCTCGAAGTGCTTTTCGCGGTTTGGTATATATATATATACATAGATAGATAGATATATATATATGTAAGGTTGAAAAATTCGGCGTACTTCAGCTACTGGTTACGATTTCCTACAGTGAAAAGGGAACAGTCATTTGAAGTTTAAAAATCAAACTTATGAAGAATTTAATGAAATTTCCTATGAGTTTCAATCTAGTTTAGAATCTAGGACATTAAACTATTATTTTATTCTTCAAAATTTTTTAGAAGCAAAAAAAAATTTTTCAAATCATGCCTATCGATATATAGTATTCATGTTCATAATCATCTAGAGATATAGAAAACCATAATAATATTATTTCACATGTTAATATCGCAGTTAATTAACAATAATAATTAACTGCAATACGAACATATTTTATCCCATGAACAATGATCCCAATGAGTGCTTTTAACTTTATTTCAGACTATGTTTATTGAATGTTATCGTTCAAATACGGAATCGAGAATCAAAAAAGAAACAGGGTGTTTTCAAAAATATAGATATAGAAAAATATAGTATCATTAACTATAGATAAACAAAGTCAATTTATAATACAAGATTCTTTTAATCAAAACAACATAATTAGAAAAAATCATGTTAACAACTCAATCTTTGCATTATGCACATTGCCGAGTCACATGATAAAACTATCATTGGCTTTCGTTAAAATCAATCGAGTATGCGTCAAAGTTTAATCCACGACAAAAGACAAAAATGCCTTAGATGAAAAAATTTTTATCTATATATATATATATATATATACACATATATATATAAATAATGTACCTTGCATTTGTGCGATAGTTACCTGCCTTACTGCCTGGCCACGATCCTCCCGGCTAACCTCGCATAACCGTATTAGAGCTTTTGCGTTCCACCCGCCGCGAGGACGCTCCATAAAAAGCTCGAGTTTCTCGCCCTCTCTTCGTTTTTCGGACCAAAAAAAAAGAAAGGATGCGCGCGCTCCCCTGTGAGCGCGAGCCGCAAAGTATGATGTATCAGTCCGCAATGCCGCGGGACATGGATGGAACGGTGAAGGGGTAGGTGAAGGGCTCGGAAAACAAGTGAAAAAAAAAGAACAACCGAAAACGGGGAAGAAAAACAAGCAAAAACGGGGCCTAAAAAGTGCTTTGCTCCCTCGAGTACTTCGCAAAGGGCGGGGGGGGGGAGGTTGCGCTCGGGGACGGGGACACACCGTTGTAGAGCAGGCAACGGTGCTTTCGTATACTACCTCTCGCAAATATCCCCTCTTCTCTCTCTCTCTCTCACTCTCACACTCTCTTTCTCTCTCTTTCCATCCAGTACACCCCACTCGCGTCGTTTTCGGCCCCGGCAAAGCTCGTCGCGCGCAGCGGCCAATACGTCGGTCAGCCTCTAAATCACCGCGATTTACGATCGAACATCGCGCTATCGACGCCTCGTACCTTTCGCCCTTCTTTCTCCCTTTTCTCTATCTCTCTCTCTCTCTCTCACTCTCTCTCTCTCTCTCTTTCTCTCTGTCTCACTCTATCTCCCGTTATATATCCCCTCTTTCGCGCTCATTTTCCGCGCGGTATATACCGCGTATATGGAACCAACCGAAAGGGCAAGAGGGACCCCAGCGGCCTCTCCCCTCGATCACCTCCTCGTCCGTCACTTCCGCCCTCCCCTCGCCCCAGTACTTCTCGTGTTCGCGAAACAAAAGAGCCGCCCGCGCGCGAGCGCGCGCTCGCATCCCCCCCCCCTCTGCTCGAGACCCCCATCCCTTCGCTACGACAGATCGAAAATCGAGATTTTTACGGCTTTGATTTCGTTCCTCCAGAGACGTCCCGTGCGCCGGAGATTCGGATCTCTTTTTATTTTCTTTTTTTTTTTTCAATTTTTTGTTTTGCGATTTTTTACGTCTCCACTCTGCCCCCCTCCCCCATCCATTGCTCACTCGTATTTTCGTCTTGTTTTTCCATCCTCTTTTTTCATTTGCAATTTCGCCCGATCGCTTTTATCTGCGAGCTCGCGCATGCTCGCGTACGTCCATGGATTTATTTTAACACGGGCTTAGGGAAGGGGGAGAAGGTAGGGAGAAGATCACAGGGCCGGCAAGAGCGCCAAAATCACTCGACGGCCTGTTCATACGTATTAGCGGCGTTTTATTAATTGCGATTTTACGACTTCAAAGGATGACGCATACGCTCGCGACTCATTTGCATAAAGTTCATCATCCTCTCCCTTCCCCCTGCCTCACGTGCCGCCCCGGGGCGAGATGTAAAATCGCTTTTATCCTTTCTGCATATATGTAGGATTAAATCTGTAATTTCAATAAAAATATGCTACCCTGCTCTCTCACCCGTATGTTGTAGGGCACGTCATTTTTATCAATCACGGTTCAGGTAATCAGAAATTAAGAAAATCATGTATGTATGAAAACAACTTGATTTTATTGTTAGACAAAAATAATTTAATGTTAATTCTAGTCATGAATATTATTCTAAAAGATTGAAAAAGTTGGAAAAATACAGATATTGTTTACGCGAAATTTGAATATCAACCTGTGTTTTTTATTACTTTTTTAAAGTACCATAATCCTTTCATTGCATCTATATGGCGTTTATTGAAGAAAATTGTAATTATTATATTGTGTCACATGGTGTAAGTGACATGTCAGTTTCTGCCCTCCTTATAGTTAATCGTATCTTACTGCTCGACCAATCGATAAAAGTTTGAAGACGTTCGGCTAAGCAATATTTTCTTTTTAAAAGTAAGTATCAAATCCCATTTTAGACTAAGTACTTTATCTAGGGACGAAAATTATACATACAAACAGAATGTTTAAAATACTCGAATTCTGGTATTTATATAAAGAGAGACTGTAAAATACCAGTTTACACTCGGTGTTGCAAAAGAATTTATTCATTTTTACATGATATATAAAAGATTCGGTTTCTTCATGCAGGTGTCCGGCTTAGATCTCAAGTGCTTTATTTTTCAAGAATTAAATATTTGAACATATGGAAATTCGTATAGGTTTCATCTATCCGAGAAAAGCGCATTTCAAGTTGATGCTTGTCCTATTTGATTCGATCGCTGGATCGACAATCACATAGCTCGTGACATACCCTCGTGCATTTTCACATCCCGTGTAAATAAATGCGAAGATATTCGTTCGCCGCCGCCACCCACCGATGCACAATGCGGGGCACCGGGATAGTACCGAGAGCTGAGGCAATTTTTCGCGGGGAAAACATTCTACGGGCTACAGAGACCTCTGAAATGTAACTACGACGTTTGACGGGTTTTAAGCGCGAGAAGCGAGATGAGGACGACGAGAACTGAAACGACGGGCGAGAATCAGAGACGGATCGAGCGTACGAGATTATGAACTACAAGGCGAACGAGGAGCAACGGAAATGCAGGAGGAGAGGACGAGGAGGTCGCAAAAATTTCAGATGTGCGAAGTATTGTAGAGAGCGTGAAAGAGAGTGAGATAAATAGAGAGAAGGGGGATTGCCGCTTAAAAAGAACCAGATAGAGGAGAGATACGAGAGAAAAAAGCAAAAAACGAAAAGTGGCGAAGGAAAGGCGAACCTTTTACCTTTCTTCGCACCCCCTACCGTTCCCGTTGTCGGCTTGCATACGAAGATGGGATAGGGGGAGAGGTAAGCGAGAGGGAAAAAGAGAGAAAGAGAGAGACAGAGAGAGGTCGAGATACGGCCAGCGGCCAGTTCGAAGGATACAAATTCGCGTCGATGCAGCATAAAGTGGCGTCCGGCACTTCTCGGACTCATTCTGTACTCCATGCTTCTGTGCTATACTTTCATAGTTCCTCTCTCTCTCTCTCTCCCTCTCTCTCTCTCTCTCTCTCTCTCTCTCGCTCTCTCTCTCTCTCGTGCTCTCCACCTTACCTCAACAACTTTTATTTTTGCTCCAGCTCTCTTTTGTTCGGCTCGCTGCCTCCGAAATTATCTCTGTGGTCTTGCATATAATTCAGCACGAGCCGGTACACCGAAGTACTCTCGGTGCTCTAAATGGAAATAATTCGAAATACGCAATTTAACATACTTATACACAAACATGAAATATCGCTCGCTATTCTGTTCTTTCATACAGCTATGAAATATAAATTCTTCTCCTTAACAGAAATTAAAGTAACGTAAAGTTAAGGTAATGATATATGAAATTTTAAACTCTGTAGGTGAAAAGGAATTTGTTTTCTGTAGGTCGATTTAGTAGCCGTGCGAAATGAAGAGAGAAATTAATTTAGGCGATAGTGAACAACATATTTATCTTTTACGTTATCCTGCGATGATTCGTTTCAGTACACAACGAGTAAGGGGGAGGCAGTAAATAATTGGTCCAATAATCTCTTTTAAAAAAATACATAGAGAATAGCAGAATAACTCGCTCAGATTGCCTTCATAAATTTCCAAACTAACATTAAGAATTTTAAATCTCAAATGCTACTTTCCTGACGTGTCATCACCAATTTATCTGTTTCAGTCAATTTTTTATGCATATGCCAGACGACTCTTTCAGGAAGCTTTTTTATTCATGTCGGACGTTTTTGGTTGCTGAAATTTTCCGTATGATTAAATTATTGCTGGTGCTCATTTTGTGGAAATATCAGGTTAAGTATGATTGGTCAACATGTCGTGAATAAAATTCTATACTTGCAATTAGAATACGATACAATTTGGATTCATGAGAATACGTTTCGATAGTAAAATATTAAATGTATCGTTTGACTGTATCATCAATCGTAGTTTTTATACAATAACCATGAAATACCAATAACTTCGACCCAAGCGCGCATTAACTCACCGTGCGGAAGAAAAGGCGGCGTAAATAATACGCCCTAATTTTTCGCGCGGCTCGAGCAAAAATTAGACCGAATGGCAAAAAGACGAACACTCTCTCTGGAGCAGAAGGATGTAATCCGCAAGCGGAAGCGTATCCGTCCTATCCATCTAGTCGCTAGCCTAAGGCGAGGAGGAGAGGAGGGGCCGAGAGAGCGAGATCGAGAGGGAGAGAGAAAGAGAAAAAGAGAACGAGGCAGAAAACCGTCGGCTATATAAGACACCGACGAATCTTGGCTGACGTACCGCGCGCTCCGCTTATCGATCTAGCCTTAGGCTTTGAGGGACAGAGAAACAGAAGGAGAGAGAGAGAGAGAGAGAGAGAGAGAGAGAGAGAGAGCGAGAGAGAGAGAAAGGCGAGCGAAGAGAAAGGGGTGGACAAATAAAAAGAAGAAGACCGGAAAGCTGGGCCGTGTGGCGCTTCTCCCACCCCCTAACACTACGGCGAACTTTTCAGCGGGGCTAAAGAGAGGAAAAAAAGCGACGGACGAGCAGGTGAGTCGGCTTCGAGGCTTCTTTGAAAAGCAACCTAGGAGTCGCCCCCGAAACGAATATGGCAAGGCCTCTGACGACGTGTCCATATATATATATATATATATATATATATATATATATATATATATGTACCACATATTTCTCGCGAGTTTTCATAACTCTCGCCTGCTCCGCGTTCGATGAGGAGTCTCTCCCGGGTACCTAACGGCTTTTGATCCGATTTTTCTGAAAGACGTGGAGCTTGTGTAGGATCTGCACCGATTCTCACTAATGTACAATCGTATATATATATATATATATATATATATATATATATAATTGGTATTTTTTTTAATTTTCTTCTTCTTATTGCTTTTATGTATCTTTTTAATCCGGATAAAGTTTTTTACTTCTTATCAATCGACGAAGCTTTCTTCTGCTCTATATTTTTAATTGTAAAAATATTAATTGTGACCGCCCACTGTAAGTGATATTCGACCACTGTTGATACTACTTTGATCGCTCAATATTATGTTATCTTTATTGCTCTAGATCAAGTTTTCTTGCGGTTTATATTATTATTGAAAAGTATGGTCTTTATTTGCACTGATAAAAGTTTTTCGCTCATTTATTGGTTTTGCGTTGTACTCTTGCATTTCAGGTATTGGATATGTATTACAAAACATTTAGAATAAGTTACAAAGAGCCAGTATAAGTTTAAATGTCAAAATCTCATAATATTTTCAGATATATGACGATTCTGTGTTGATTATTTAACTTGGTATACGAAATATAATACACAGATAGCCTAGTGAGATGTATTTGTATCACACAGCCTTCTTTACCAAATGCAACGAACTTCAAAGTGACAAAGAAACTGTTCATGATCTATTTCACGCGCCCTTAGCCCAATAATGTTTAGGACAAAAAAACACGAGCAGCGGTCAGTCATAGGAGGATCTCGGGTCGCGAATGATTACATAATCGAGTTTCCGCAATGGTGGTTCAGCGTTAATGCAAAAACGCATGATTCCTGATTTGATTGATATTTTTTCTGAACTTCTCGTCCGATTTAAGTATGACTATAAATAGTTATTAGATATAATATCTTGGTATTATTTTAAAAGGTAAACTGTCCACTTTTGAAAAAAAGAAAAATCAACGATTCACTTGGATTGTAGTGTATTGCAGAGAAGCTACAGAAGGGAGACACGTTCTAATTTCCATCGTCTAATCCTGCATACAGAATACGACTAGTTCTTCTCCGCTGTTTATCATGAAGCCGCGCTTACATTGAACGCGGAATTAATGGTGTTTGAAATTATATCTCCGCCTTGGAATAATCGAAAACGCGTCCCCATCCCCCTCTTCCCATCCGCGCGTGCTCAGGCTCGTTATCAGCACCGCTCGCACCCGAGACACACGAGGGATAAATTTACGGGGCGCGCGCGATACTGGCTGGCGCTCCCCCCACCTTTTACAGCCCCATCCGGCCCCTTCAATATTTGCACCGATTCCCCCAAAACTCGTTATTACGCGCGGGCCAATTAGTCAACGTCTCGGTGTTAATGCTTGCGCGCCTGTACGCGGGCGTCCGCGAACAATGGGCGTGGCGGAGGAGTCGGGGTCTCTCTCGGTGCGTTTCGCGTCGAAGACAAACTTCGCACAGCTCGCGTATTCGGAGCTTCGGATTTGAAATTACGATCGTACCAGTGCGTATATTAATATGCACCTTTGACTTGTTTTTTTTTTATTTTTGCCGTGGATGCTCGAAGTAAACCGGATACAGCGAAAGGAGTTCGAAGAATGCGATCCTTGTAGCATAGTGTATTCCTACTTGTAGCATAGTATACATGTAGGACAGTGTATTCACCTTCGCGATTTTCTTATATTCAGTTATCCACAATAATGGTCCAACTGTCACAAAGGAACGAATTAACCCACCGCCGCTTATACGTCTCCAGCATGGCTTCGTTATATATATATATATATATATATATATATATATATATACACGATCGCACTCTCGTTTACGCGGACTCGTCAACCCCCCCCCCCCTCGTCCTCCTTCGCCGCGTACTCCCCGTCATTTTCATCCTTTAGGCCCGCTTAAACTTCTGGTACGTGTAAAAAGACGACCTCGTTCCTTCTACCTCAGCTCCCCGTCCCCATTGCCCCGTCGCCCCTTTCGAGCATGTCATTAATTAGCGCGGCATGTAGGCTTTTGTATAATCGCGCCAACGTCGCCTGAGCCGCCGCCAAAGCAGGGGTCGGATATTATTAATTGCGACGGATCCTCCGCTATATATATATATATATATATATATATATATATATATATATATATATATATATGTTCATGTATATAAAAGCGCGCAAGAAAGTATCTGTGCGAAGCGGTTGTGCCTTCGGTTCTGCGCTTTTTGCCCCCCCCCTCTCATCTCCAACATCATCCTCTCGTCCTCCGTTTTAACATTAACATAACGAGCAATTAATTACCAGAGGGCTATCGGGATAGGTTCACGGGGCAGTTTTGAGGTTCATATTTCGGTCTCTCTCGCGCACTTTTTTTTCCTATGTCTTCTTTGTTTACAGGTTAGCTATTTTCTCCTTTGTTGCTTGTAGAATCTATCGACCGCGCTATTATAACATCTCATTTATTCTGTTTAGCGAAAATATTAACTCTTTCGTGATTTAGTCTTTTATAAACGTGGCACGGGCCGGAACTAAGAAGACGGTAAGCAGAAACTTAAAAATTTATTCATATAGGCAATTGTAGATGGCGAAACTAGTAACCCCTCCTCTATCTCTCTCTCTCTCTCTCTCTCGATCTGGATATATATCTCTAGCTATCTCGTGCTGAAATTAAACTACGAGCAATTTTTCATACGAGGGAAGAGTGTTGCTCATCATGTACTAATTTAGCTCCTATATAAACAAGAGAACAAAAGAGGACGACAGGGAAGTTTTGCAGAAACGACTTTGAATAATACAGTTCAAATCAAACTCACAAATGAGAAAGTTTCTTATAGATGTGATTTTAATTTATTGAATTCAAGTACAATTAATTTTACATGAATATTCCAGCCCAGAATAACTAGTAAGCAGTCGAACGGCGCTTATTTATGGATTATATATATATATATTGGAAAATATGTTGCAATTTCAAATTCCCGCAGAAATGTCTACTAGTTTTTGCCGTGAGAAGAAGTCGTTAAACGTTAAGTATTTAGAATCATTTTTTTATATCTTGTCGTAAAATTCTCGGGAACGAAGGTAAAAATGTTTGCTCCCTGTTTGGTTTGACTTAGCCGTAGAAATTTTATTGTTTCATAAAAAAATAAACTGTCGTGGCATTTTCTTCTTAAAAATTGAACATTGTCTTTCAATATTTCTGTTAACATTATACGCTGACGTAATTTTTGCTTTATCACGTCCTTAATCATATCTATAATACGTGTACTACATTTATATTGCGTGTATCGATGTTCTTTTTTTCATTAAATGTTCTTTACAAAAGTATACTGCTCATAAAAGAAATATGTGGAGAATATAAATACGCAAGACCATTCTAAGATCTAAAACATATTGAACTGGACTAATAAAGGATCAACGTTCCTTCTCGTTGAAACATGCTTTCTATCAGTATCAAATAATTAGGGTCCCTTATCGACATTACTCATGAAATTGTGAAAAATTTGGTTATGACTTTAGTAATTATGATATTTCTTTATTTGTCGAGTGAAAATTAATTTAATCGACGATCCGTTCAACAATTAGAACACAGTTAAGTCAATATTTCGTTTTCTATCTTATCCTGTAATTACGCTGCCGCTATTAATGTTTTCTTCCAATATAATTATCATGTATAAATCAGTTAAATAAACTTGATAGAGGAATACTATATTTCTCTAGCGAAACTGAAATTATCGATCTTATTAAAATTCATCAACTATCCAGATTTGACCTTCTTTAAATATTGGAAATTATATTATGCACTTGACATGGCACAATATTGTTCGATTGATAATTCTAACAATATTATCGGTAAGCTGTCAATTGAAAAACCTACGTTACTTAAATCAAATTCCAAATCCTTCAAGAGTGATTGTAATTGAATCCCGACGTTTAAGTAAGATATATGTAAAAATGGCGGAATTTCTCAACACTTATCGATTTTTTCTCCCTCGCTAGCTACTTTCAATCCTACTTTTCCGGCAACCAGGTATACATTTTTTTTCAATTTTCACATTTCAATTATCGCTCCTATCCCACTCTTCGCACGTAATACGTTGAGCAACGGCCCCTCCGGACAGTAATCGCCGCAGCAGTCCTCCCCCTTATCCCCTTACTCCAGCAGCATCAAGCCCTAGCAATACTCGGCACGACAGTAGACTAGAAGTAAATCGACTTCCTTCGATATCCCCTCCACCTTCTTCTTCTCCTTCATCACCCCTTTTTCCCGTTCTGTTACCGTGCGACTAAGCGATAATTTGGTCTTACGGTGCAGTTTGTTCGTCCGCAGAGGTAGATCGCCGGGGTCGGTGCTCCGTGAGGAGGAAGTGGATGAGGAAGGAAACCGGGCAGGAGGGGCAAATCTCGCAGAAGAGGAGAGGGAGAGAGAGAGAGCATGAGAAAAAAGGAAACAAGATTGTCCAAGAAACGTGTGGACTACAAGCAGGGAAGGGTATATTGATCGTGAAAGCAATGATCCGATGAGCGCTATAAGCGCTGTGCGAGCCGTTTAATGCAGGGGGTGTAACGTTACCTGCGGCCTATCGCGTCTTTTGATCTGATGCGATTGAACCAGTCGTATTGCGTGGTGCTTATATCAAGATATATATATTAAATTTTACATTTTTAAGAATTTTGCAGAAAGATTTTATCATACAAAAGAGCAGAAAAGTAAGTCCAGTTGAGTGAGGAAGAAGCGAGATTCTCGATTCAAAATTCTTAAAATTCTTCTCAATTTGAAATTGCATGTGGACATTATTTCTAAATATTTAACGAAAGCGCAGAGCAACATTTTTATAGTAATATTACCTCTACTGTTTCGTTTTTATATAGTAAAAATTTACGACATGACTGCCATAATAGAATTTCATTTACTAATAATATTGAAATTTGTCATTTAAATTTCCGCTTTATTCAAAAATAAATCTTTTTACGTCAATATCAAATAAAGATTAAGTTTTTTATTCATAATGTCAATATCCATAGCTGTCAGAAACTGCGCTGATCTAAGGGAAAAACGAACTCCTTTGAATAAAATTGAGATGATTTTGCCGAGTACTAATTTTATATTATCATCGAGCTCAGGGACAACCCGGTTGATGAAAACGCGTCCGCGTGATCTGAAAAATTAGCCGTCAAACCAATCGACGAGCAAGCTCGTGAATTCAGGCGGTCTGATTCACTTGAAAGATAGTGGGAAGTAAATGAAATTGAGCGGCCTATTATGGATTTAATATAATTCCTTCATAATATAGGAATGAACTACTAGCAGTTGCCGTTTGTGCAAATATATTTTAGAAGTTATTTTTTTAATTATAGAAATGTTACAAAATAATTTACTGATAAATTTATCAATAACTTTGTTTTGTTTGAAAATTATCATCAATAACTAAGGATGGCATAAAGTTGTCAGTCATGGTATAAAGTTATGTTTGTTCATTGATAAGCAGAGCTTATAAAAGTCAAAAGTATCCTATTTTCGTGTATCAAAGAATAAGAGGAACTAATTTTAGTATATCAAGAAAGACATTCTTTAGTAAAATAAAATATAAGTGTTATTTACCGGGTCAAAATTCTGCTCAAATCAAAAACTATTCGTCAAAAAATAAAAATCAATTTAGTGTTTTCTTGTCATAGAAAATGTTGTGATTTAACGTAATATTACATCGTTAGACGAATTTAGCGAAGCGTGAGGAGAATTAATGTATCAATGAAAGAATCACATTTCAGATTGAAATCCAATTCACCTTGGTCAAATTTAAGATTATATCAATTTATTCTACATTAAGCATGAACGAACTGATAGTCCAGAAAATCCAATAGACCCAATAAGAGCAGATACGAATAATCAGAGCCAATAAGAAAGAGGACAAATAAAATGCCTTGATATATATATATATATATATATATATATATATATATATATATATATTGAATCTTCTATAATAATTTCAACCCGATCCGCCATATAATAGACATTCACGAATACATTTTTCGTTACCTACTGTATCGTCAACGTGTCCAACTCACCGATTCTCCGCTACCATCTCTCATCCGGCTTCTCGTCGTTCTTTCACGTCGACCGCAAGCGCCGTGGACGTTAATTTTTAATAAAACACACGTAGATACTTACTCGGGTCTAGTGGGCGAGAGGCAGGAAAGAAAGCCCCGCAGGCGGTCCCCAGAAATAAAGAACGAAGCGGACGGCGGAAAACGAGAAATAGGAGAGGAGTGGAAGGAAAGGTACAACATGAGAGAGAGAGAGAGAGAGAGAGAGAGAGAGAGAGAGAGAGAGAGAGAGCGAGAGAGGGAGAACGAGAGAGTATACCTGAGAGTGGGTATTACCTTGGGGGAAACGGTAGCCCGGCCTAGACGAAGGTGAGTGTTGGAGTCGTGGGGAGGTGGAAGGATCCGGAGTGCACATTCAGCAGAGCCCCAAGACCGCGCCGCGCCCGTTCGCCTTCGGAATATAAATTTGCAACATTATCGCCTCCGAGAGAAGAGACGTCACGCTCTTAGCCCATCTTTCTCTCTTTCTCTCTGTCTCTTTCGCACACATCCCCTCTGGACACCTTAACCCTCATTCTTACTCTCTCTTTCTCTCTCGCACACTCTCATTTACTCTTCTACGTCGGGACCATTAGCTTTTCTGTCTATCCCACTCTCGGCCGTCTTTCTGCCATTTTTACTCTACCGACCTTTCATCTTGTTTCGCGCATTGATATCCGAAAGATACTTTGGTATGGCTGGCTGTATAGATATATATGTATATATATATATATATATATATATATATATATATATATATATATATATAGGAACAGAGAGAAAGCAAGAAGCTGGTAAGTTGATTATGGCTCGAGAGTACAAAAGAAATTCTCTAAAATTTTTTAATATATACATATCGTATACCTAATTTGCCTGAATTCATTGGATCTTCTATATGATATTTGGCATGCACGTAGTTGCAAAAAAGGGTCATCATGAGCACAAGCTATATGTCAAGTAATATTTAATTCATGAATCGGATTTTATGGACTCTACTTTCTGTTTTATCTCGGAACACATGCAAAATGCACGGAAGCAAGGGTGACTTTAATTTTACCGCTTCGACCTAAATATAATCCTGGCATTGTACGACGTTATCGTATACTATGATTCCATTTCGCGGTTTTCTGAAAAACACGCATGGTGCCCTCTTCAAAACTGGGTAACAAATATCTATATATGTATTCTTACGGAGTCGGACCAAAGGATATTGTTATGCCTTCTCATGCGTGGAATCCGATGAATAACTATAGACTGATGAGAAAATTCAGTAAATTGCAATTGTTTCTCTCTCTCTCTCTCTCTCTCTCTCTCTCTCTCTCTCTATCCGCCCGTGTATTTTCGACCACGCTGCTCGACGCGGCGATTTTAATACCACGACGGAACAATTTATAGATTACGCTGCAAGCGAAGAGCGTTTTCGCGGATAGCAAGTGATTTCTAAGAATAATGAATGTTTGCGCAGGCGTTAGCAACCGGTGAGGCGGAGGGGGAAGAGTTGCTAGTGTAAACAGAGCATCCAGTCTCTGATGGAAATTGGAAGATAGCAGTAGAGAGAGAGAGAGAGAGAGAGAGAGAGAGAGAGAGAGAGAGAGAGTGCGGGTGAGGGTGAGTAAAGGGAAGCAAAGTAGAGGAAAGATGCGGGAGATTGTTCATGAACCAAGAGGGGAACGAGGTTAAATATTTTGAGAATTTCTTAAAATTTCGATTAAAATTGTTCTATTGAATTTACCATGAAAAGCAATATTTTTATTAGTTAAATCGCAGTATGTGCGTAGTTTTTAGTTTCATGGTTTCACATTTCCGTCTCCCTGAACTAGATTGCTAGAGCAAAAATTTGCGTTCATAACTTCATAAATGCGAAGAAAATTTTGAGTACTTTTTTCTTCTTATTTCTTTTTGTATAGAACAGCTCTGGAATACCATGTTATCAGTAAAACTACATACAGTTAATTATCAAATGATTCAATTTAATTTAGGACTTTTTCTATTCTATTATAATTCTATAATTATGATTAAATTTTTACAAAAATGCTTTGTACGAAAATTAGTGTAAGAAAGATGAAAGAGTGCAAATAGAGCCCAATTTGCAGTTTCATACGATAAAGGTAAAAAGTCACTTCCGTTCCACGAAACGGTTTTTTTATATAGTTTTTGAAATAGATTTGGAAAAAGTTTATACTTGTTAATTTATAGAATCAAATCGTTCATCGTTTTTTTACAAATCATTGACAAAGAGCACGCACCTAAACTCTGTTTGACTGGGATTGAAAGTAAAAATGAAAAACGGCTTCAGACTAATATAAGATTTTTTCAAAAAAAGAAAAAGAAGACATCACGCGTAGAAAGAACGACAAGCGATATGGCTTTAGAAATTTCGGTATTGATTTATCATAATTTGTAGCGTCAAAACTTGCATAACATTAGGGAAAAAGAGGAGAGAAAAAAGCCGACATTAAAGGACAATCGAGCGAAATCCGATTTCACGAAGAACCGCGGAACGGGAGGGGGATGGGGAGGGGAGAAAACGCGGAGCTTTCATCGCACAAGCGGGACAATAAGGAGCGCGGCGCGAGAGAGAGAGAGAGAGAGAGAGCCACGATCGTCCGGGGCTCGGTAGCCGTTGCGTCGCGCGCCGCCTCCGCAGCCGCGTCCGGGAGGGTTGTGCCGTCGTGTCGCGGTGCGGCGGCTGACGGTGGAAGGGGGAGAGGGGGACCGCGCCGCGACAAGACTGATTGCTTGCATTGATCAGCGTCTCCCGCGGGCGCTTGTAGGGCTTGTCAAACTTGGGGTACCGCCTCTGCCCCCTCCGGCCCCCTGCTCCGGCTCGCCAACCTGATTGTAGCCACTCCCGCTCCCGGGCGACGAAGATGGTAGACACACACCGCACCGATCGACTAACTCGAGCCATCGGAACAGCGGATCGGACCGATTTCTCTTTCTTTTTCTTTTGTTTTTTTTTTTTACTTCTTTATGGTTACTCCCTTCCCTGGATCGGACGCCTCTTTTGGCACACCAGATTTTCCCGAATATGTCGCGGGATCGATGGCGCGTCCGCGCCATCCATTCTGGCCATTGTTTAGTTTGTATTTTGAAGAATTACTGGAGGAGAGGAGGGAGCAAATAATGCATTCCCGACAAATAAATCAGGCGCTCGACGGGGGTAGAGGATTTCGTATGAATAGATGCGCTCTGTCCATTCAGTTTTGATAAAAGTTAAAAAAGGCACAATGCTGCTTTAAATTCAAATTGTTTGATAATTTTTTGTTGCATTGAATCGATACTGAATTTACACGCGTTTGATAAGGAAATGCAAAATTGAATAATAATGTAAGTCATGAAAAATTTATAATAGTAACATTATTGATTACCGATGTAAAATTGAAAAATGAAGGGAAAATTTGCAAGAGCACGTTCTTCACCTTATATTACATTCCCTCTTTATTACATTTAACTGAAATATAGATTTCTGCAGTGGAATATTTTCACAACTTGTTTTTTTTATCGGCATCTTTCTGAGCACAGGATTCAGCGAATAAGGCGGAACGAGAAAAATGATTGTATATAGATCGTTGTAGCAAATGATTAAATTAAATTTTTCTTTCCACTGTACACTAATTCATTTTCATTTATGCACGGGAACGTATTTCAGCATTAAAGCAATATTCAATTGCAAATAAATTTCGCGCGAAGACGAATTGAGTCGGATATTAATTTTACCTGGACAAATAGCGTTTAGATGCTGGAAATTCAAAATAATCCGATAGTTTAAACTCACTAAGTCGGGAATAAAAATGATGATAAAATATTATTTTGGTAAATAACGATGTTAAGGCCTAGCAGAATCGATATATGTACGTGTATAGGACGCATTAAAGTATAAGCGTTATATATGAGCAGATTCATAAACTCTCACGCGCGGCACCCACGCGCACCTACTAATCATACCAAGCCAATTTTTTCACCCCAGGTGCAACGATTCCAGGCTAGAAAATATCCGAAACAATCCATCACTTTCGACAATGTTCGACATCCGAAATATGTGTTTCCATATTGAATTTCGAATCGTGATTTCTGTATTTTTCTTTATATAAAAGCATCGAAGATGTTTCTACGAATTAACCTATATCAAGTTAAGAAAAGAAGAAAAAATCATCTATCCAGCCTTATTCGGGTACGTTATTTGCATTTCGCCACGATTCTAGAGTGCTGACGCCCCCATACGAATTCAGGTTTTTTAATTGCAATTCATCGCGGGAAATAGCGCTATTATTACGGTAATCAGATTTAAAAATAAGTTGGGAGTTATCAATCATAATTTTCACTGAATGTATATGTATTTTTGTCATTTATAATTTCGCGAGAGTTCTACAGTCACGGAAGAGCCCGCGGTCGAGGAGACGGAATACTTCGAGCAAGTGATTTCGCGAGCAGTCCATATTGTAAACGATCCTTACGCGTCTTTCCCACCTCCTGCCTCTCTTGTCCATCATCGAGAATTTTTGTACGGTTCGCCTTCGATTCGGCTCGAATGCGACATCCTTATTACGACGATTTCCAATCGGTATAGGTATAGTGACTCGTTAAGAACATTTTACTTAGAATTGTGTACGACTCTTTTTTTTCTTTTTCGCACTACTTTATTTAGTTTTACTACTAATTTTGATAATTGCAAAATGACAATTTATTTCAACCATTCGAACATTACTTATGACACTCTGTGTCATATTGAAATAACTCAAAAACGAACATCGCGTCAACTTTTTTAACACACTAGAAACCTGCGAGTGTCTGTGATTAAACCAAATATAATTGGAAATAGTGAAGCGTTCATTCCAGCTATCCAAGTAGCTAAATCATTGGATCATAGATATTTTGAACGAGTAATTTTAATTTTATGTTTCATTTTTAACTTAATGTATTATCTTAAAAACATATGTTTAAAAACTCCAAATGAAAATATTTTTTTTTCTGTTAGATTTAAAATAAACTTGTACTATTTTGAAAATGTACTTTTAACATCATGTAAAAACAGCATATCTATTTGATCATATATTAACTTTCTAAATATGATATAAATAACAGTTGATTTTACAATTTTGCACAATATAAATTTTCGTTTATTTTTTGATTATGTATCTTTTATATAGTGAACTGGACTTTTTATCAACCGATATTTCTTTATTAGTAAGGATGAACATTAAAGAAATGTAATTACATATGTAAAGCGGACAGTTTTAGAATTTTTGAAATGCTGGAACACAGGCAAATATATATGATGTTTGCGGACATAGTTTCATTGGTTTATGCAGTTAACTGTGCTAAAGACGTCCACGTTTCCGTTAAAGGAAACCAAACAACTGGTCTACTTTTATGGTGAGTTTCGCCAAAAACATCAAGCGAGAAATCACACCTGAGCATGAAGTTAGCGGGTGCGCAGGGGGAGTGCAAGGTGAATATGTGCGGACGTGTCTCGAATTTCTCGCGCCGCTTTACTAGCGCACGGAAGTCGCAATCAGCGAATTGGCAAAACGGGAAGGCTTGAACGGATAAGAAAGATCGAACGAAATTTGATTGTTGGATCGAAGTCTGGAACGGCGAACGAATCGAGAGGAGATGAGTTCAAGGAGCGCCCCGTTGGCTGAATCTAGCCCGAGGACACCGCACGCCTTCTGCTGGATTGCTCTTTTCTCTCTTTCTCTCTCTTTCTCTCTCTCTCTCCTCTCATGCTCGCCGAGCCGGAACGTTTTAATGTGCGCGGGTAAGGGGAGAGGAGGAGGAAAAATATTTAAATTTGACCGCTCTTCTCTATTACCGCCTTTTGGGACGGATGATTATCGATTCGTCGTAAATTCCTCTAATTGCGATGTTGGTATGGTTACCAAAATCCCGGGATGATGATCTCGTTTTAATTGGTTGAGATTTTCGTGCGAGTCAGCAGAAGCTCGATCGAGATATCCAAATATTTTTTTTCGCAAAAAAGAAATTTCTAACGCGCACATCATCGTTTCCATGTGTCCTTCATACGATTAACTATTTATGATGAGCGGGCCAATGAATTTCAGAGCTCTAATAATTTTTAGTATATTAGTCACGAAGTGAAATATACATCAAAGTGAAACTGTATCAAAGTTTTATTGTGAATCGAGCAGGTTGCAACCAAGAACATTGCATTAGAATCGACACGATTTGAATTGCACTATCTATATTCTGTATTATCCCCCTTCGAAGCTTCAGTTTGGAATCACCTTTGTTTCAATTCCGAGATTCGAAGTCTTTTTTTTGTAATTTTAGTACTGTGTCACGCTTGACATCTTCAGTTAAAACGGTTTTCATTCAAAATCTCAGTAGAAACATTTTCAGTGAAAAATTGGATTTGGCATAGTTAGCATTGAAAAACTGAACTGAATACAGTGTTATACTCCCGGGTGTCTATACGTTTCGTTTAATCAGATGTATACGTAGAAAATCACGTTAGCCCAGGAAGAATCGAATTTGTATGCTGAAAACGACAATGTAACAGAAATCAGCTCTATTTATCCCTTTCCCTCTATTCCGCGTCGCTTCCGGCAACCTACTTCATTTTTCATTGCCCAGCACGCCGATCGAGCCCTGTCACTCTTTTTCGATCTCTCTCTCTCTCTATCTCTGTCTTTCTATTTTATCACGTACCGTCTACAACGAAACATTCTTGCTTATCGTTGAAGACGACCGATACAAAACAGTACGACATAATACAAGCCCTCCCCCCTCAACTCACTATCGCCGCCCCATCCCGACGCCTCCCACTCCGCGACTTACGGCGCGGGGCGACAGAAATTAACGATGAAGAACTGCAGCTATGTTGGCCTATCCAATTTTCGAGAAAGCTCGCGCGAGCCCGAGCTTGCTCCCGAGGCTCGTGATAAATGATAGGCTTTAAAGCTAATCAAAGTAAGTGATTCGCACGGCATGAAAAGATAGAGAGAGAGAGAAGGTTAAAAAAAAAATTTATTTATGCATACGACGCGGGTCAAATTATCCAACGCTTTTCATTGCTTTGATTGTATTGCTCTATATAATCCAGACATGCTAATCTTCTATATATTTTCACGCGCAAAATATTGATGATGGCAGCATATCATTCATTATTAACCGTAATTACGAATATTTTGACGTTCTGTGTTGAAACTGTTCATTTGTTGCATTTTCTTAATCATTATTTACTTTTGATTCTAATAAAAGCCTATTCCGATTCCGTGCCACTCAATTTTTATAATAACTTTATTGTCATCGATGTTCCGTGTCATCGACGGTCATGTTTTAGAATGCAATAATTGTCTCGTTATAAGACCATCCGTCTCAATGTGCAGCGACTTTAAGGATCAGGTTTAGGGATTGGCACCAAATTCGCTAAAATAGAACATCGATTTCGACAATCAGGAAAACGAGAGCAGCATATATATATATATATATATATATATATATATATATATATATATATATAAGCATCGTGGAAGAAAGAGCACGAGAAATAGGACGGAAGAGAGATAGTTCGCGAAGGAGCAAACTCGGGTAAACCAGAAAGATTGATTGAAAAGTAGAGTAAAAAAGAGAAAGAGAGCGATAGAGGGATAGAGAGAGAGAGAGAGAGAGAGAGAGAGAGAACGAGAGAGAAGCAAAAACAGACCAAAGAGTGAGAAGCCTTGGAATAAAGAGCGTGGGAAAGCGACAGTAAAATGGAAAGGGTCGAACCGAGACAGTGAGAGAAAGAGTAAGAGAGCGAGAGAGAGAAATAGCACCGCCCCAGCTTAAGAGACAAGAGAGGCGCGGAATGGGATGAGGGTGGATGCAAGGCTTTCCCTGCTCGCTAACGGACGACGGCGGGCTCGTTTGTTAGTCCATCCTTGTACTGCGGCCTTGACTCGGTCTGTAGCAATCAAGTTCCATTTATTTACATTTATCAAAATTAACGCCCTCGCACGAGTGACGCGCGAAGCTCGATAATTCACACGGTATAGACGCTGGGCCGGTCGAGCTAGTATAGTGAACATTGGGTATTTCTCAGACCTGTTTTTTTCTCAGCTCGTTGCCTGGAAACAGTAGCTTGAGATATAAGTAACGATTTATTCAATACTAAATAACCAATCCTAATTAAGATGTTGTAATGATTATAACCTAGACGAGTACTTAATTGTTTTCTATTATGTATCAATTTTAAGCTGATCTTCTGTTGATATATATAATGAAATCATTATATAAAGTGTGACAGTCAACACGTTTACTTGTGGTGTCCGTCAGTAGATCATAATGCATTCTTATCATAGCTCTCTTCTGGAGCTATCTGTGGAAGATATTAATGTATGTACGTATGTATGTATATATATATATATATATATATATATATATATATATAGATTTGACTATTTAAATTGAATCAAGAGATAAACTCTTGTTTCGACGAGAAAGCGTAAAGAATAAACCGAGAGGCTTTACCAAGCATTAAAAGTTTATGAAAGTGTTTTATCATAGAACAATCCAGGTGTTTTCGTTTTTTTTAAACATTTCCTTCCGATTGAACTGTCGTTTTCGATAATAGAACTCGAGCGCCAAACTGTAAGAGGCATCGCAGTATTAAAAATAAAGACCATATTTGTACATAATTTTGCGGAATCTAATCGACAATTACAATTATGAAGTACCATCTGTATTTTGAGTAAAACTTACATTTAAATCAACTATGAACCAAAACTCGTACTTAAGTTTGATTTTATGTAAATTTTAATTATGTAACTAAAATTCATAAAAGAAAATGTATATTATATCATAGTATGTTACAGTAGCTAAAGTAAGTCTCAAAAAGATTTTTATCAGAAAAAAAACTGAAACGCCTCAGTAAAATAAATTTCTTTATAAATGGGATAAATATAATTTATTCACACTTGGTCTTCTACGAGAGTGTGCCCACTTTTTACAATATATAATAAACTTCCTATACATACTAGTATTATTGTCTTTGTCATAAAATTAATGTTCGAAACATGCGTAAAAATGGTTTTTTCTTTAAACCATACAAAACATACAAATGATTTAGTTTTATTCAATTCTACATGTAAAAATAAAAATTTTAATCAATTTGTTTACCGCAAGGGATTGTAGAAAACTTTGAAATTTTGTCAATTAATACGCAATACATAAATAGAGATAATAGTTGTTAAAAAACCCCAACAAAATCGGTTTCGTTACATCGTATGCTACGCTATGAGTAATTTTTCGATGCATTTATTTCGTAGTACTTACGATAATTCTACTGAACTGTTGACATGATTTGATTATGATTTCTCGATAAATCGGAAAACAACTCACGAATCATTCAAATCATTCGACACAACCACTAAATTTGACAAACACATCAACCAATAGGATTTAATCTTTCAGAATTTTCTTATCCATCAGGAAAGAGGCAAAGATAGCCGTAGCTCGAGGCTCCGTCATGAAATCCCTTCAAGGAGAGCACTCATATTTCTTGCACCCGCCCTCACCAAAATCTTCTTCCCTGCCTCGGCTCGAAAATTTCTCATGAATACTATCTCCGGGCTCATGAAAATCGTGATTAAATTTCTAGCGGTGATCTCTGCCGCTCGCCCTTCCGCTCATGCCCATAAACACCGTCGGGTTAGGCACTGGAACCAGGACGGCGGGGAAGTAGCAGCGACCGTAGAAGAAGCAGAATCAGTGGTAGAAAAGGGCGCACACATCACCGAGCACCGAGGATGCACCGGTCAACGACACGCTCGCTTGTTCGAGGAAAGCTTTCTCACTCCCTCTCTCATTCTATTCATCTATCTATATGTAGCTCGCTGGTGCAAGCGCTGGGCTACTCTTCTCTCACGGTACTTGTATGTGTGCGCCTGTGTGCAGGCGCGCGCCCGCGCCGCCGGTTCGCGCGGCCCAACGGAGTTGTAATTAATTACCAAAGTAATTATCTGATGATTTAGGAACCCCCTGGTACTATGCCCATCCCGGCGAAACTGAAACGAATTACTATTACGCCCATATCCGAAAACTAACCCCCGGTCGGAGCGCTTGGCTCGTCGTCGGGCGACCGACCACCGCCGCGCCTGTGGCCGAGGCCAAACGAGAGTGGAAGAGAGGGAAAGAGGGTGACGGCGGGAGGGAAGAGGGGTGGATATGGGAGAAAGAGAGAGATTCCGAGGACGAACCGGGGCGAGGAATTTAGTTCTGGCTTTGTGGGAAGAAGGGAGAGGAGTCCGGCGCATTCCCCAGCGATGAATCATCGACTATGAAACTGTCATTACAAAAAGCTCTCTCTCTCTCTATCTATCTCTCTCTCTCTCTATATATATATATATATATATATATATAGCGAGAGAGAGAGAGAGAGAGAGAGAGAGAGAGACCAGGGATTCGTGCAAGGGTCGAAGGAGAGGTAGGATAAGAAGGAGGGATTCTTTTTCTTCCTCGAAAGTCGAACTACGCGGAAACGTGGAAGCTCAACTGTTCTACTATTCTTTTCCAATGACAAATTTCAGGCAGGTCTCCGGAATTTTGGGTGGCCTTTGCCAATGCACTTTAGTTAAAATGACTTAAAACCAAAGAGATACGTGGGTACTATTTGTATCAGTGACGCCAAATCATAATATATTTACGCGCAACATTGATCTCCTAATTTCTTCGTTTTCTCTCAACACCTGTATCGAATTTTGGCATCATATTGACTAAACACACTAAGCTCTACTCTTTTCGGATCTTCGAATGGAATTTTGTCGAATGGAATTCGCAATCGCGATACAAATATCGTTATCAATACTTTGAATTGACATTGAAAGACTGAGCCAATACTAATCATTCGCTGATATAAGTAATCTAATTAACGAAATATAGTTAAGAAGGCGCAATTCCTTATCACCATAGATTTTTGGATAAGAATAAGTATTTTGATAATCGAAGCTTAGAGATTATTGAATACTAAGTCGAAAGATATGTCAAAAATTCAAATTTTATTGAATTTTACATAAGCACATAAATGAAGATATTGATATACGAGTACATATTCTTTTCTCTATTTGTGCTCTATTCAATTGAATTACATATTCATTATAATATCTATTACCGTAAAAATATGGCACAGTATTAAATGTATACTTAAATTGCCAATATAAACCTGTAATTTTCAAATATTTTCCAACCTCTTTCGATTCTAATAGACGTGAGCAACTAACCGAAATGCTTAAATTACAGCCTTTGATAAAATGTTACTTATACCTAAAAGTTGCTGAAAATTAGAACTTAGGAAATTGCGGCCATCGGGCGAGTGTATGAAAAAAAGCGTCCGGATCACAGCCAGAAAGACGTGAAGAGAAAGAGAGAGAGAGAGAGAGAGAGAGAGAGAGAGAGAGGAAGGGCAATTAAGGTCGCCCGGCAATTTTTCATTCGCTAATCGAGCGCCTGCGCAGGTCCGAGAGAAGGGAAAGGGGTCGGCATCCGCTAATGAAAGCTAGGCCACGATATGTGACAGAGTCGCGTAGTCGCGTTACCCGCCGTACTCAAGAGGGACAGAATGAGATAGAGAGAGAGAGAGAGAAGAGAGAGAGAGAGAGAGATAGAGCGAGTAAGAGGGAGGGGGGGCCAAGTTCGATTTCGGATATCGGTAATAGGAGCGGAGGGGCAGCTTTGCAGAGAACACCGTTTACCAATACCACGAGCATGAATACGCGTGTGTTGTGCTCACGAATACATGCCGGGATGGCGGCGGAGGGGGGGGGGTTGGGTGTATACTAAGGGAGATCCCTGACGCCGAACACGTGAAGCGGTTGCTCGGGGAGAGCGGGGAGGGTGGTGAGCTTGTTAAGCGAGTCATGCTCTTCCTCCTTCCGGAGCTCCTTCGCCTGCTTTATATACAGGCTTTCTGTCTCACCCACTCTTTCTCACCGTCTCTCTCCCTCTCTCTTTCTAGCGCTCGCGAATTCAGCTCTTTCGACCCATCTCCTCCACCTCCCCTTTCTCTCTCTCTCTCTCTCTCTCTCTCCGTCTCTCTCTTTATTCTGTTTCTCCATTCGACTATGGGTCTACTTGTTGCTGGGGGTTTCTTAGAAGCTTGGAAACGAAAACTGTCTGCACCATTTTTCCCCTTGCCGTTTCGGGTAAAAAGAGATGTTTTCGATCCTCTTTGTGTTGTCTCGTGCGTGCTCCGCTGCGTTCTATTGTGCGCCGATCGTATTGTCGTTTATTTTTCCATGCTATCTGGATCTACAATAAAATTCTATAATTCGATGCATTTATTTAGGATGGCTATTAGATTCAAAATAATGTGTTTATCCATGTAATTATTATTCGATGCCTTGCTTAATTTTCCATGCCCTTAAATTATAAGTTTGAGATCTTAAGCGATTTTAATATTGTCGATAAAATAAAAAGGCAATTTATAATTGATGTTATTCTACAGGGTGTAAAGCAAAATCATCAAAATTGCTCGACAAATGATCAATTTTAGCGGAGCAGAATTAGGTATTTTTATTCTTCCATATAATGATTAATGCGTTTCTAACTGTTCGTACTTGCTCTGTTTCGGTCTATCTCTCTCTCTCTCTCTCTCTCTCTCTCTCTCTCCTTGTCTCTCCCACTATCTCTCTCTCCCTCTCTCTTTCACGAGTTTTTATCGTGTTCTTGTATACTTTCCTCCAGAATTTATTGAGGATATTCCAGAGACGATGCTGTAGGAGAGAAGTGTCGGGGCCCTGTAAAATTTATTGCCTAAGCTTGGTTTATCGTTATTTTAGGAAGATTTACGGTTATGCGTCTACCCCGGCTAGTCTTCGTTAAAGATTGTCATTATTTTTGCTGCTGATTCCGGGGCGGGAAAATGCGAAAATCGCTGATTTCTTGGCTTTAATAGAGCGTTTTATTTAAAATAAATCTATATCATCACGTGGTTTTGGCAACGCGTAAAAATCAAATTGGTGTAAGCATTATATCGATTATGTAACGATAACTGGAAAGATCGATCAAGATTTATAAAAATTAAATTTTAAACTGTGCTGAATTCAGTTATCACTGTTTCTGATGAAGTGTATATTAGCTGGTTTTGATAGGTAGAATAACACCATAATTTAGTAGGTCGTTTCATTATCCGCACTAAATTTAGAATGCAATATGTACGTTAATATCAAAGTTAATTTTGAAATCAACATAAAATATCACTGAATTATGTAGTATTTTAATTTGTTTCAATGAATTGAACCAATTTCGTGATTTTTCTCAGATATTTCATTTTTCAATATCTACATCTCTATTTTACATATTCATTTACTTAATAATATTGTTGTAATCCTATGGCTCACAATTTGTTCACAATTTATCAAACCTGTTGGCATTCGCAACGATTTCATTGAATCTTCAAATTCTAAGGTGAATTCGTGGGTTCGTTAGCTTAAACGTATTCAATGTAATCAACTTCACGAAACAACCAGTTACAAGCCTTCGGAAAATAAAAACATATTATTTTCAATAACAAAAAAAAAAAAAAAACAGAAAACAAACTAAATGTATTCAAAATGCTTTTATAACACACCTTTCCATTTAAAACAGGCCACTATACACGCTGCCGCGCAACGTAGTTTCTATCATTTCAAAACTGTGCCAATAGTATCTATCCCGGTGGGTAATCCATTTTCCGCGGAACTAACATTTGTCACGTTAATCCATTAATGTCAATAGTACTATGGACTATAGACCGTATAGCTTCGGGCCGCGCCGGCGGTTTAGATGCTGTAGAACGTGACAAACTAAAATACCATTGGTGGCAACGGATTAGCCTGAATTTGTTTGCGCCGTGATTAATTAAGTCGGCACGCCCAATAACGCCTTAATGTTGATGGAAATTCGAAAAAATACATTTACGTATCGAGGAGATAAATAAAGTGTAATACCACGTGAGATTTAAACGTTAAAAGGCTTACTGAATCTTTGTTCCTACTTGTTCTAATTGATTGCTTTTAACGTCGATCATATTAACAAGAATCAAATCGAGTATTCTCAAGATAATAGAATTCAACGAAATGTTATTTATTTTCAGCTAAATATAAACTTTATTATCATTTCCTGTTAATTTTTCGTTTGCTGCCTCTATATATGGCTAATGAATTCCTCCGCAACGTCAGGGGTGTCAGCTATTCTGACTTGATTGCGCAGAGATGTCGTTTCTGCCCATTTTCCAAGTTATGCGGCCCTGCGGATTTTGTTTTTATATTGGAAGAGTCAAAGAGATATATGCGATACGAATAAATGTTCAATAGTCATAAATAATAATATATAAAAATTAATGAAATAAACTTTTTAATTCATTTAATTTCCAATTCCGTTTGAATTGTACTGGCTCTCGTCAATATTATTTTTATTTTTCAGAACTGTCAGATTTAACCTTAAAAGAATTCAATTAGTAATATGGGTAATTGAACCACTTTAAATAAGCATTAATGTCATTTTGAAATGTGCTGTTATGCTTGTTGATATAAATTTCTGCAGAGATATCCGAAGGATAAATTAATATACTATAATCACCAAATCAATAATTTAATTTAATCTGGGATATAATTATTAATTACCAGTTCTCTCCTCAGAAACGATAAAAATTTTGAGTCGTACACCGCATAACATAGCTTATGTGAAATTAAGTGATTCAAGATACAGTTTTGGAGCTTTTTAAACTAGTTTCGTCTATTCTACTTGATAAACTAATCTACTCTATCGGAGATGGGCAGATATACAACAATATTCTCAAACCGAAACATTAAGTGATGTAATATTTCCGGGAGTAAACGATATTTAAGAAAAATTAGGGCATTTAATAGACTAAGTCTTGTCTTCAACGAAACAGCGATTTTTTCACTTTTAAGTTAAAATATTTCAAAAGAACCCAATGAGATGGCCCAATTCAGAAGCCATATTTAAATGCGGTGCACCAAAACGTAATACATGTCTCTTATGTAATATCAAGTCTTCAATTGGAGATGTAGATATATATTTTAATTGTATTCTTGAATAAATTTATGCTATATTTTCACGGTCTATGTAGCTATATGAAATTTCAAATGTTATTTATAGATAAGATATTATAGTCGCGATACTAGTACATAATGTGTTATTCAACTCTATGTAGGTATCGATAAATCTGAACTTGACAATAAATGGAACAACACATTGTACACCTCGCAAAAAGATATCATAAATCTATTTCTGATGGATTGCGTTAAATAGACAAATTTATTTTGCACAACTGCTCTGTTTCTAAGATAGACGAATTTTCATCGACTTATAAATTACTGGAAAACAGGTACTACAAATTTTCTTGGCACTTCTCCGTAATTTATACGCGAGCCCTAGGCGATTGTCAAGCCAGGACCGGCAATCAGACTCTCTTCTCGTATGTACGCTAAATTCGCGATATTTTCATCCGCGTCGATCGACGCTCCGGACTGTATAATACGAGCCCCGGTTCTGCCGTGAACGCGCCGCGGCCGCGTCCCCGCCAACGATCGGGAGCAACTTTTCCGGGTTTATATATAGCCGCGCGAGCAGCAACGCGGAGCGCAGACCGCCGCGCCCCGCGCTAATTACTCGTTATCGAGTTTCCCCGCGAATCAGCGGACAATGGGCAGATTGGAATGGGGCGAGTACGGGGCGGGGGGGGGGTGAGAGGGGAGGGGGTGGGGCTGAGGTCGGAAACGCCAGCGATAGAGAGAACCGGGTGAGAGCAACTTTGCGCGGTCGGCGGTCGCGCGCGGGGAAGACACGCAATGAGCGAGAGGGAGAGAGAGAGAGAGAGAGAGAGAGAGAGAGCGAGAGACAGAGAGGGCGTCAAAACTATTTCGGATCGATGTCCTCCATTGTGTATGTGTATGCGGCCGTCCGCACGCTCGTTTGTGTGTGTGTGTGTGTGTGTCTGTATAAGTGTATTAATGCCAGAGAATCATAATAAATATGGCGCCTGCGTGGCTGTCAAGTTCGTTAATTGAGATATCAAAGGACACGGGGGATCAGGGAAGTAGTCTTGAATTGATTGTAAAAGACCGGCTCTTTCTACGACCACCACACTTCTTCGATGAAAATCAGAAGAGGCTCGCCTTTGATTTCGCGTTAAATTTACACTTTCTCATTGTTTCGTGTCAAGCAATGACTCTCGCGGCTACGTTTTAGTTCGATTTACAAAACTTTATTTGATTTTAATGGAAAGCACGCTTTATAGCATTAGTTGCTGATTTCATGAAAATACAGATTAAGTCTTATTCGGATTATTCGTATTGATTTGATGGTGGGATTAGGTATAGAAATAATATCGATCTATCGTTTACAGCACTAACGTAGTTGGCTTAACTACTATGGCTGTTCCAGTATCAAAGTAAATTAATAGCACAATATGTAAAACTTCCGTTGAGTCTTCATCAATTTTAATCCATATTATAAAACTATTTCAGAAGCAAAATATTTAGTTTATTTTATGACTTTGGTCGGCCGTACCTTTTGTTATATAAATGTGAAAATAATACAGACACCGTCTTCTTAGTCGCATTGCACGTCAAGTGAAATAAACTTATTTCGATTAGAAGAATTTAATAGCCCTTAGTGTATTTCTAATTCTTAATTTTTGTCTTGCACAAACGGACTTTTACTACTGGTCCTGTACGATTCATTAAATGTTTTCCTTATTTAAGCAAGTTATATGAATGGTAGGCTTCTATTTTTTATTCTCATTTTTAATTGTTTACTTTTAAAAATAATCCAATGGAGTTGAAATTGTCGGTATCGGAAGCAATTGAAACTCTTTTATCTGAAATTTGTAAGGCTATGAATAAACAGGATGAAAACTACAGTAGGAAATAAAATTCCATATCCTCTTTCATATGTTTAATGATCTTATAAAATTTATTTATTATGGATAATAGAATATGGATTTCTAAATTTCAATAGAGATAAAAGATGGATAATGGCTTGAAAGATATGGATCTTACGAAAGGGCAATTCCACCTTAATGTAAATTTCTTCTTGACTCTTGAAAGCATTTTTATCAACTCAAAAATAGTATTTTCGTAAATTATAATGAAATAATTTTACTGATATTTTCTTGTGCAAAAATAAAAAGAATGTCGTTTATGAAAAAATCGTTTTTAATTATGATTGAAAAAATATCGAATATGGATTTGGTACACGTAATAAGAGGTTAGAAATAATACAAAATATTTGAATAGCAGGTTCTAATAATATTTTACATTTTACATTGGCGCTTATTATCAAGTGAAAAAAATTTGGAAATATTTTAATATTAGCTTGATTTAGATATATGCGATACGTTATTTGAATTTTTGCTAATTAGGCAATTTTCAATGAAACTACATCATAATAAAATAAAATAATTTTTTTAATTTTAATTCTAAATATATATGATAAATGTTTAAATGCATATTTGGATCAACGTTCAATCGTAATTATTAATTCTGAAATTGTATTGAAATAACCTTGTACAACAAGTTTGATTCTGATTTATTACTACCACAAAATCCTGTACTACCTGTTCATTGTTTTTAATACCAAGAAGACAATTTGGAGCGCGGCTATAACAATAATGCAGATGTACTTACGACACTCGTGCAATCGTGTGAAATTGCCATGATATATGCAAAAAAGGAGCACGCCAAAGTTTCGATATACTCACCTGGAACAGAAGTAAAAAAAAAAAGAAAAACGGAAAAGCATCAAAGTTTTGCTCTCACCGCAAAATAATAACGCGCGGCATAAAGGGGTAAGCGGAAATTCATGTTCGGTTAGCTAAATATTTAGAAAACAACGGGCGAGGCCGCCCGCGGATGCACTTAGTTATCTTACGTTATCAAGTTTTAACGAAGTGCCGAAGTTACTTGCCGGCGCGGTAGGCGGCAACTTTCGGCAGCGCGCCCCGGCTCAGCGCGCGCCTCCGCGGCGCAAAGTTCGCAGGGTTAGATCAAGACAATTGGAAAAAAATTTCCCCGAGCCTCGCCGGCACGGATCCCCGCTCCAGGCCCCCCACCCCCCTCATCGATTTTGCGCGATGCGCGAAATATTTATAAATCCCGGGGGCAGGCGGCGTCGTGGGCCGCTGCGAGGAGGGGGCGCGGTGTAAAATTAAAAGGTTTTTCATGGCTTTCGGATCGCGCTCGTACTGTAAGAGTTTTCCGTCTAATATTTCAGGCCGAAACCCATATAATAAAGTAACGAATATAATATTTTTGTTACGAAACGTAAAAGTAAATGTTTTATATTTCGTAGAAAAAAAAGATATTGAAATTTTTACAGCTTCGACGCTAAAAAGTTTCTGTTTCATATGCGCCTGATGAAAAGTTATTATCATATTATTTTATATTACATTTTGATATCGCGTGGAAGAACAATTATTCTTTAAAAAAATTATAAATAACGCTGTTACTGGCTATTTCGGTTATCTTATAATATTTAAAATAATTTCATCAGTTGTTCGTATTCATAATTTTTCATTCATAATTTTGTTTCTAGAAAATTATATTAAAGTTTTATTTTAATAAACTCCTTTGATTTATGATAAACGCGTTTAATCGAATCATTAACTCCGTTAGCAAAGTGAAGCCATAATTGCTATGAAATCAATTAGTGTAACTTCATATAGTATCGCGAGGTTCCACATCGTAGAATCCATTTCTGTGAAAAAGTTGTTCAATCAATAAAGCTTTTACAAGAAATATATTTTATAGTTTCATATGTTAAAGAATCAACACATTCGAAATTTTTTCCCAGTGAATGAGCATAGACAATTTTTTATTAAACATCAGAATTTTTTGAATGAAGTATAAGAATTACTTGGGAATCGTTAGAAAAATAATCATAGATATACTTTATAAACTGTAAAACTGCACTTTTACCAAACTGTTAAAAAAACGGTATTCTTCTACTTCCAACACAACGAGTTATTATACATTGTTTATATATCAAATATACATTCATTATTGTGATGTCTTGAATGGTCTCGCACTGCATTTCACACATCCGTACGTATTTGCCTTAAAATCTATAACTTGTATTCAATAAGAACTGTAATAATTCGTCAATCATTCTCCATATAAAATAGAGGCGGTTGCTTTATTGCCTCGATTTTGAAGAATAATCTCCTAACGTTGAACCAAAAATTAAAAATCACCCGCTCACTTTCCAGAAGTTTATGTACGTTGTTAAGTGCCTCCTACGGCAATCGGGTATTAGATGCAAATGATAAAAACAAAATGATATTCGCTATAATTTACATTATATTCTATATGTAGTATATATATATATATATATATATATATATATATATATATATATATATATATTATTGGTATATCGAATCGATGTTCCAACTGGGCGCTGCTAATTAGACGGAGGCAGGGGTTCGACGGTCGTAAAAAGAGGACAGCTTGAAATTTTGAAGGCGAAAAAAAGTAAAGCAAAGCAAGAGTGAGAGAGAGATAGGGGGGCAAGACATGATTCTGGAGCTATTTCACTTCTCTCTGCGGGAGTTTCGATATTTTAAGAGGATTAACAGGGGGAGGGAGAGCTCTCTCTCTCTCTCTCTCTCTCTCTCTCTCTCTCTCTCTCTCTGTCTCTCTCTCTCTCTTTTGGACCGCCGCGCTAACGAGTAAAATGCAGATCCGCCCCGGCGCGGCGCAACGACGGGTAAGATCATTAGCGCGCGCTTGAAAGCTAGCGGGCTGAGGGGCTGGACGGCGGCGGGTGTGAGGGGGGGGGGGAATTGGAGAACGCGCGGTCGCGCGAGAGACAAGGACCGGGACGGGGCGGGAGGAGAGGGAAGTTTCCGGTCTTTTTAACCCCTTTGAAAGGACCCGCCGAGCGGTACGGGGGACGCCGTTTGGTTAAGGACGCAGTTGGTGGCCTCCGCCGTCGGGTAGCTCGGCGAATGGCGGGCGCGGGTTGGGGTCGGCGACATTCGGCGGTTATAAGGAAGTTTCGATGTAGTTTCTAACGCCGCTCGCGACAGAACGATCGCGAGCGCGCCCGCGCGCGCGGAATCATTTCCGCGCTTAATGCCGTACTTTACGAGGGACGCTTTAGACTCTTGAGGGAAGTAGGATTGCCCGAGATGATCGTTTGGCAATTTTTGGCTTTAACGGAAAAAAGGTTCTGTGCATTTTTCTTAATTCTCTTCTGTAATACTCAAAGATTAACTTGAAAATGGTGCAATAAATTCTGTTTTATTGATTCACTTTTTACTTTTGATTACTATCATTAGTATATGGAAATTACCAAATAAAAAAGCTTTTGCAATATATTATAAATATTAGATATATAACCTTTTCTATGATAAGTATAGAGTATAATCGGTCATTTGAATGCTGAAGACCTATTTAAATCCACATCATGTGAAGCTATTATAAGAAGTACGTACAACATTCAAATTTACAATATAATTATCGATAGGACTACAAATCAATCAAATGAATATAATGTAAGGATTTTATTGTTTGATATATTTATTCTGATAGAAAAATTAATCGATAATTAATTAAAAATTTAGTTCATATATATAAAACTTTTTTTACTGTTAAAACTTAAATACCTCTAATCGTACTGTAAAAGATGCATTTAAGGATAACCTCAAATTTGAGCTTATACGATCCATCGGTTTCATTAGAATTTGGACTGTGCTCGTATTTCCTATCATAGCTTCAAACGAAGTTATGATAGGACTTTTTTTATGTTATTTAACGTCGCTCTATTTACGCTTCCAAATGCTAATCAGCGACGGAGCTCTACGATGGATTTGCCGAGACTGGTATTTGAACTCGGATCACCAACTTACTAGTCCTTCACTTTAGCGATCGAGCCAAAGTAGGCCTCCGATGAAATGGACTTCAATAGATTTTCAACCCCTCAAAATATCAAGAATAACGTCTATTAA
Source organism: Sycobia sp. Sy_11 (assembly GCA_018907035.1). Classification (NCBI taxonomy): domain Eukaryota; kingdom Metazoa; phylum Arthropoda; class Insecta; order Hymenoptera; family Epichrysomallidae; genus Sycobia; species Sycobia sp. Sy_11. The sequence continues at coordinate 2,915,444 of JACCIC010000050.1, forward strand.
TTGTGGAGAAGACAGGTTTTATGTATAGTATTTATAACATATTTCAAATACTTTTTTTTATTTCGTAATTAAAAGATGATCTGTTCTCTTAATCAGTATTTACAAATTTTTTCTGATTTTTTGATCTTCACAAGACTTTGCATAAACAGACCACAATAACTATCAATAGCATTTCAATCGTACACTTTTCCAAATTTGTTTTTTTTTTGTAATTGTCAGGCTACAATGAAGCTGAGGAAATGAAGAGCTTGTAAAATTTTGTAATTTATACATCAGATTTACAAACGATAGGAAATGATTGACTTTCTATAAGCTATAGAGAAAAGAAATATTAATTACCCTGAATTAAACAATTTTTCAAATTGAATAAATTGAAACAAATTTTCTCATTCGAACGCAGAGAGGCGATTTCGCTTTAGAATTCGTAAGTATACTTACGAATATGAATAATGTTCCGATTAATTTTGTCGAGAATTGAGGTTAACTTATATTTTCCATGCGAGACGAAAGTAAACGTGGATATAGTATTAATTTCTTTTTCGCGATTTTTTTTCAGCTTAATCCTGTCTGACTTTTATACGTATGAATGTACTCGGAAATTTTTGCTGAATTACGTAAAATACGCGATTTCATGAATAAGCCCGATTACATGTATAACTCTCAGGAGATAATTCCATTTTAGGAGATGAATAAATAGATAAAGTGTAGGCGTAGAGGATTAATAGTAAGATTCAGTTTTTCACAGAAAATAACGTTACACAGGATGACTGTAATTAACTTTCAGAAAAGTAATCGTTAAGGAACGGTCCTTTGTAATTCTAAAAAATATTCGTATCCGGGTAAGTAATCCGATTAAAAATACCCACCGGCTCAGGAATATCCCGAAATAAGAAAGACTTCCATAAAACATTTGAGAAACTATTTCAAACTGCGAGATCAAAATACGTAAAGCTTACGTTCCAAAAAAATATCCTCGCCCCCATTCGTACCCCCAAAACCTTAAAACAAAAATCCCAGAAACGAGCCTGATTTGTTATTAAAAACCCTCCGTGCCGTCCCCCCCCCTCCCCGTATCGCAAAGTTGCCGGCCGAGCGCAGCGCGAAGTTGAGAAGCGGACAAGCCACTACGGCCACCGCCGCGCCACGTGTAAAACCCTTCGCGCCGCGCGGCTTCGTGAAACCGGGAACGGTTTAAAGCTCGGTCGTGGAGCGGGCGCGGTCGGCGGCGGGGGGGCGGGGCGGGAGGGGGCGAGGCGTCGCGTCGTTATCCGGTAATCGAGAGCGGAAAGGCAGCAGTGCCGCGTTGGCTCTCGCCGAGGCGCAGTTTCCGGCCGGAGCAAACTTTCCTCCTGCCTCCGTCCCCCAACGTCTCGCCAGCGCCGCGAAACGCTCGCCCGGGCGTCGAATGAAATTTAAAGTAAATAATTCAAGTTTAAATGCACGTGGGCACACAAACACGCGCACAGGCGCGCGCACGGAAACGTGCCCGCGAGTTCAGACGGAGGTCGCATAACGGCAAACTCCGCGCTCTCGAATCTCCGGTGTATTTACAAGCGGGAGTGTTTCGAGAGTGACCGAGAGTCGACGGGTGCTAACTTCGCGCCCCTTTGTGTTTTTTTTTTTTTGTTTCGCACCACCTCCCGCTCCTCCGAACGTGATGGACGCACTGATTATCTTCCTTTTTTTCGTTGCCGCAGTCGGTTTAATTGTATCGCGAGTTCCTGTCGAGTTGGATTCAGATTAAATCACAGGGCCGCGATGATGATAATTGTGCTTTTCTATTCAATATTTTTATTTGCGAATACGATCGGTTTGTGGCTAAGTAAGACTGTGCCAACGTTATTAATGGTACCATAGAATTGTCAGGGAGTAGAAATTTCCTGAGTGAAGTTGCCAACTGCCGGTGTCGACTAGGCTGCCAGCAATTATCCAATCAACGATTTTGTAAAGCCGAAAATGATTTAGCATTATCTCAAATGGATCATCAATAAATTTAGAATAGGTTTTATTTTAAAATTTTTCCAAATATTGAAAATTGACTCAACTTTAGTACTGTCGTTACAATAAATAGAGAATTCGACATTATCAGCAAATAAAAACTGTTGCTTTATTACTGCTATAAAATGAAGCCTAAGTAGCACATATGCATTATCGATCAACAAAGAATGAAAATATTAACTTAAATTCTCCGAGAAAAGGGTCAAATTATTTTACAACAAATAATAAAAATGCTAAATGTTTTTTGGACATTAACAAAAGACGATATATTTCACATCGCAAAATATCTAGACTTCGTAATTTTGACCATTTATAACCCATCTAAATATCAGAATACGATAAAAACTCATAGGAATTAAGAAATCTCAAAATTGTTTTATTTCATTACAGGCATGAGATGATACATAGAATTAACAAAACGTTTTTATCCAGAAAAGGTGATTGATCTCATCATTTTCAGAAGACTTTATGAACTGGATTTTTTATTTATCAGTATTTTTCAAATTACATTAAAAACACGAATTATTTTTATCCGCAAAAGAAAAATTGATTTTGTTTTGTTAACAAGACTGCATGTTATATTTATTGCAATTTTTTTTATAAAATATAAATTAGAATTTTCGAAAAAAGCAAAAGTTACAATCAATTTAGAACCATCTCAGTCTATATCTGAAAGTGTTACCGAATTATCTATCATGCTTGTTCTTCTATTGACGTTCGTTGAATAAATCTTAAATATAAAAGAATCAATCAACTCCCATCATTCTTTTCATTAGTGACAGAATTCACAGGCTTTCCATTACATTTCGTTTCATCTCTATTTTTTGATTGCACTCTTTTCTTTTTATGCACCTCGAAAATGCTCACAGCTATACGTTATCGATTTTATTTATATATATATATATATATATATATATATATATATATATATATATATAGACCTCTATTTACCATATACGCTTGGAGTGTGGAAATTTCGATGCACATTGAGAGAGACAAAGTGTGGGAGAAAGAGCGGTGAAAAAACGCGCATGTTGACGCAATAGAGCGGGCTCGAACCGAAAAATACTGACAAAAAAATCGTAGAGTATCAATTCCCCCCTCCAACACTTAGCCTTTCGCTTCGGAAATTCGTCGAATTAGCCGTTGACAAAGACTCGATCAGTTTGAGAAAAAAAGCACTTGAGCAATATAGAACAGTAAACAGTGAACTGTAATCCGGAGCAGTTACAAAATTGTCCTGTAAAATGTCCTTGAACATTAATGAATAATTTATTACGCCATTGTAATAAATTGTAGGCAATCGACTATTTCTTTCGTTCCACCGATCATCGTCATGATAATAATTATTATTAGCCTTCCGTAAGCTGTGAATGATGCTACCTCTATTTGTTAACCGAAGTATTCGCGAAATGTTTAAGAATTGATCCGGCTTCGAGTGGAAAACACTGATTTCGTATGAACGGGACGAATGACATTTCGTTCCGAGAGCGAATAACCGCAACGACATATGTGTCATCTCTCGTGGTCGCGATCAGTTCACAAACATTCCGTGAAATACTTGCTCGTATTAAATATGCCCAAAATCATCGCCTTCTAAAAGCATAACGGCGTCATTTTGCACTTCGAAGAGAAAGACAGAGAGACAATTCATTAGAAATTCATTGGAAAACATTCCACTATGTACTGATGCTCCTACTTAAAAAAAATTAACGAGTTTCATAAATCGTATAAATTTATTGAAACTAAAACTTGACACTGAAACTAGAAGATATTTGGTTTTTTTCGAAAACCGATATATTTCTCGGGCTGCTTCTCCTAGAACGCGTGGCGTCTGTCGCTTCGCGAAAGCCGAAATAAACAAGGCGAGGAAGGGTTGGGGCGTGAAGGGACAGGTAAAAGGTCACGAAGAAAAAGAATCCCATTGTGTGGTGATCGGGGGGTGTAGGGGATGGTTCACGAGGTGGAATAAAACTCGGTTTCCCGGGGCTTTGTGCCTTTTTTTACATTTCTTCGCGGGTTTCTCCTGTTTTTTACGTTCGTCAACCGCCCTCCTTTCGCCCCGACCGCTGACTCAGTCTCTCCCCTCGCGCGCCAGCGGCTTTTAAATTTCAGCGCTAGTGCTCGCGACGACTCTCGCGCAACGTCCGTACCTCCGCTCGCGATTCCTCATTTCCTTAGTACGGGAATATCAGAATTATACGTTCGCGAGCTACGATAATAAGTCGAGCTGTTTCTCAGCCCCAATCCCCCCCCCCCTGCGTCGATGGTTTACTGGGTGCGGGGCTTCGCACATATTTTGGCATACGTACATTAACACGAAGTCGAACTTTCTCGCCTCCTTTATTTCAAGTGGCTGGCGGCGCGGTCATTCCCTTTAATACCTTTGATCGTTGGAAGCCGCCCCTTTGGGTTTGTCTTTCCTCTATTCCCAGTTTCTTCTGTCAGCTTTCAAATTTTTTTTTTGATCTCTCTCTATTTCTGCCTACTTCCTCCTTACTCGTCTCTGCTGTTTTCATTTTCTCGCGCCTTTTCCCTCTTTCTTCCAGTTGTTCAGGAATTTTTTCTATATTAAACAGGCTTTTGGAATTCTCACGCTTAACTTTTTAATGAATAATTTCATTTCAAGTATTCATGATTTACAAGTTAACGTCGTAAAAAGATTAACTGTTAATAATCTCTCGATAAGGATTCTTTTTAAATGTGAAGTTTGAATAAGTTCTCAAATTAATTCATTGGGTACTGTAAATTCAGCTGATAAAAATGAAATAAAAGTAAACATTGTTTGTGAGATTCTTTAGAAGAAGGATGAAGTAAATATGGGCATTTGCAATTGTTATTTAATTGAATTCAGTAAGACAAATTGATCCTTCAGCAATTTCATTACGAAAAATGTTTCATTTATAATTTAAACAAAATTATTATTAATTTATAAATAAAATCATTGACTATAATTTTGAGAAAACCTTGAATTCATTAAAATAACGAATATCTTCCATCAAATATTTCATAACATGTATAACTTTCGACGCTTAAAGAAACATCGTAGTACATTAATAAGTTTAGTTTAGTTTCGTTAAATTTACTATATATATATATATATATATATATATATATATATATATATATATATATATATATATTGTAAATAAGTTAAGACTAAGTAAGTAGTTACCGGTAAGATATGATACTGAAACTGAAGTTGACTTAGGCTATATGAATATAGTGGCAGGAAGTTTGGATTCTATGGATGTAAACGTTCTAATGACTTAGCGTATGGGATAAAGGGTTTTATTACCGCCTATTTTATCAAGAAACGGCTGCCACTGAGAAATATGTGTAATGAAGTTAGTACTGAAGAATGATGGAAGATTTTGAAATTGACGAATTGTGAATTCGGTATATATGAGAATCTTGAATAAAGTAACTCTACGTTGCAATTGATGAAAGAGACCACTGAATTCTCAATGATAAGGGAAATAGTACTAGTGTCCTCATTATTTCTTCTCATTATTCTGAATTCATTTTATATATTTAGATCGACTAGGTAAAATTTCAGGTCTCGGAGTATCTTGTATAGAAGAATGTAGAACACTGAGGATAATTCTGAAGCAGAAATAATTAAATTCGAGCAGGAATTCTAAGTTAATGGCGCTACTCTGTGATGTTATACGCAACTAGGCTAGATCAACGTCCAATTGGGACAAACGTATGGAACAACTAGTTCTAGAAATAGCCAATGGGCTGCAGTAACTTAAGTTCCTACAGATACAAGACTAAAAGTCATAGTAATAACAGCGGATGTTATGTCAATGTATCTACTTCATTTTCTCGGCGCTCTCCCAGTTGTCATGGGATATCCTCAACAATCGCTGAGGTCTGTATTTTTCTCGAACCTCGAAGAGCTTTACTGCTTCTACCTTGCCAATGTCGCAGAGCCTAACGCTACATTTCGGAAAAATAAATTTCCCACCTTTTGCAAGAATATTATAAATCGTTCGTTCTGCATTCGTAAACAATTCTAACTAATACGCGTAGTGTACAACATTAACCTGACCTTACTACCCGTAATATAATAGGAGCGCGTCCGACATTGATTTCTATTTGCGTACTAAGGGAAGGGGCTAATTTACACCTCGAACGAGCGCGCAACGAGGTATTTTACAAGTCAATACGGCGATACCATCGCAGAGCCGGCTAGAACACTGCTCTCTTCGAAATTTCGATCCGGGGGGAAGGGGGGGGGGAGGAGAGAGGACACCTTACACGAATGTATAATGTTTTAAACATCCACTGGCACGTTTGCGTTTCCGCGCGATTCTCGCACGATAGCGTGTTCTATGGCTATGGCTGTGCGTGTAAATTTACGCGCTCCCTAGCCCACCTCTCTCTCTCTCTCTCTCTCTCTCTCTCGCTCTCTCAAGGTATGATGAAAATGCGCCTCGGAATATGGATAACGCGTGCCATTTGCATATTCCCGGATAGTTAGTATATTAGGGAAATACAGTTACAAGATTACAATCGCGCATTTTAATGAGGCAGAGTCGGGCTCGGGCTTTCCTCCCCTTTTACTTTGATCATTTCGCTACAATCCCCCCCCCCCTTTGCAAAGGGACAATGTGACGGCAAGAGCACTGGAAATTTCAAATTATACGCGCGTCCCTTCAATACTAAACAAAAAAAAAGGGAGAAGAACCAAAAAAGAATCTCACGTGTACAACAAATTGAGTCTTCAGAATGCACAAAAAAAAAAGGAAAGCGTCGAACCACCTCCTCGGTGCCTCAATTCCGTGCTCGAAATTGCGGTATTTTTCATCCCATCCACGGTACTCGCTACTCATGCCCTCGCTTTTACGCGTTACGTACATGCATATATATATATATATATATATATATATATATATATATATATATATATATATATATATACATCTGTACATGCACGCAGGCGTCCACACATGAGCCTCAACACGCGTACACCGGGACTTTTTAAAACATTCAAAGGGCTGTTTTTATTTCGGTGCGATTCAATGCATTCTATAGTGGTGGGTGGCCGCGCCTCCCTCCCTCCCTCCCTCCGTCCCATCCACCCCCCATCCGTCCCCGTCACCCGAACCCCGTGCGTGCCGCCGCCGACGCCGCCGCCATTGCCGCCCGCGCTTTTCCACGGCCCGGCGGGCGCCATCGCCCGCTTCCTGCCTGCATTTCAAATTGATGGATTTACCCCGGGAAAGGGGGGAGCGGCGACGGGGCCGAGGGAAGCGTCAGAAAGAGCTAGAGAGAGGCAGCAAAGAGAGAGAGAGAGGGAGAGAGAGAGAGAGAGAGAGAGCACAGAGCGTTTCGACTGTCGGGAATGAGGCAGGGGGGAGGGGAGGCGCTGAGCGAGCTCCCGGGGCACGGGATTCGCCGCAGCGTTAAGACTGGTCGTATTTTTTTGTTTCTTTTATCGCGTCCCTCCATCCCACCCTCTCGAACGAAGCACGGTTTTTTGCCTTGTCCGGTATGATTTTAGCGTTGCATTGTTTTGCGCGCAATGCTCGTGTATATTTATTCGGTTAAGTTTGCTGCTGGGCGCGCGCGAATATTTTTTAAAAAAATTTTTTTTGAATTTCCCAAGCAATTCGGATAGAGTAGCTGGAGCAGTTATTTTTCTGCTACGACGTTAAACATTGTCGATGTGAGCAAATCAACAGCCGGTTAAATTGAACTTTCATAGAAATGGATTAGCAAATTTAATACCATCCGGTGAATTTAATCTTATTGCAGATAGCAAGATTTGAATAATTCCTCTTTGAGAAAAGCATGCACTTCTATGTTCCAAGCGCAGCTGATAGCGAGCACGCTATCAGAATTCAAAAAAGCAATTTTATAATATAGATCTCACAAAATATACGGGAATCGTTCTTAATTTTTCCGTAAAATTCTCACTGCTCTTTCTTCCAGTGAAATAATTTACATCACCTATTCCAACATTCGGTCCAATTTCTATTATTATTTATTAAAATGCAATTGGAAAAGAAAAATTTCTTAATTTATGACGGAATGTATTAAAGCTATGTCATACATCTCTAATTTTTGCGGTTAATGGTTAATTCCAAGTCGATAAATCCAAAGTTCTTCAGAAAAATGAATTCATCTTTCATAATTTTTTGCAAAGATTTCAAGGGATTCAATTTGTTGAATAATAACCCTTTATATGTATTTAATATCTTTGTGATAGTTATAGCAGTAACAGAAAATCCGATAAAACTTAGACTTATCTCGTCTTTTATTCTCGTCTACAACTGAACCCTACATTGAATGTATTCTTCAGGTTCATATAAAACTAAGATCGCCATATGTAAAGAAATAATTGTTTAAATTGCTCGGCTACGTTTTTATATAAGAAATTTGTTATTCAATTCTGACGAACTGAAATAATAACATGGACTTTCTTCTATTTGATCGAATTGCAAGAACCTGCAAAATTCTATAGCCATTTTCCAGAAATAACGTTGGATACGATGTCAAATATGTAACTTCGGCACGAAAAATATTTTTTATTACTTTCATCATATTATGTGAACATTTTTTAAATGAAACTTTTTCTTTCCAGTCATTTGTAAAAAGGCTTACGAATAGGTTTTGATATTAAACTAGAATAATATTTAACATCTGCTGCAAATCAGTTCGCTATTTATTTTTACGCCGCGGTAAATAATTTTAACGAACGCGGTTGTAAAAGCCCGGGATTTTCAAATTAATTCCAATTCAAATTAACTACCTTTACACTCGGGCTCTAACTCCCTCGCTCTCATTCGTCGGGCTCTCAATAATTGACCCTCAAAACGACTTTCACCGAACTATCTGGCCCCGTATTATATCGTCTGTCGCTTTCCCTCCGCTAACCGGCAGCCGTGCTCCTCTCTCGCCGTCCGGCGCATCATCCCCCGCGAACGCGCGCGGCATTTATTTAATTATAGATTAATTGAGGGGAACGATCGAACACGGGCGGTCGCGCGGTGGCGGGGAGGGAGGGGCGCACGGTGTCCGGAAAATCAAAGCTTTACACACGGCTACGCCTCCACCGAACGGGTAACAGCGTTAATTCCCCGTCCAACCTCCCTCCAATACCAGCTCGGCGCTTTGCGCCTTTCCCGCCTCCCATCCACGGTGGCGTCGCAGGGCGCGCTCGGCTGCGGATTATAATAGCGCGTCGGCGAGCGTGCAAGCGTCTGCCTATACGGCGCATCTCTCCGTACGACGAAGCGCGCGCGCGCGTATGTGTGAGTATGCGGCCTTCGTGCAATCGAATGGTGAGGAAGGGACGGGGTGCGGGGCTGAGACCTATCTATATATAAATCTGATCGATCAGAGAAAGATCGATGGACGCGCTGAGAACGTCGGTCTAACCGGATATACGGATTTTCGAGTGATTGAAAGATTCGCGGTCCACGATTCCGATCGATCCCAAACTCCAATTCATAGATGATTCAATTATCAGAAGTACTGTACTAGAACTTGCCGGATCATACGAATGTGGGATCAATGATCTAAATCTATAAAATTTATCCATATATATATATATATATATATATATATATATATATATATATATATATTATATATATAATATGTATATTTATACAGAGATATATATAAAGTCTATTAGAAATGTTCACTTTTCAGATTTCATTTATTTGATCCTGCTTCGTATACATATAATATGAAGCTACTATAATTTGAAACACAATGTTAATGTTAATAATTTTAAAATTATAATTAATAAAATGAAAAATAATCACTTCTTAATTAGTTAACAAACTATAGTGGAGATAATTGAAACTTATGAAAGAAAAACATTATTAAAAACCTTAATAAAAAAAACGTTGCACTAGAGATAGTGCCTTTCTGGGACTATCTGTTCTGAAATGAAAATATCCGTGTAGTTATCGCTATACAGTATTTAATTTTTAAGCTTTTGTAGATTCGTATTTTTGAAATGTATTATATTGTTGTGGATGTAGCTCATATTCATTGACTGATTAAGTTACTCGAAGCGTACAGTCGGTTATGGATCTATTAGTTTCATATTTATCTCGTAAAAATACAACATAATAAATCGAAGCTATTCGGATCCACTCGAATTTCTCAGTTTCGAAGCCCTGCAGCTCACCATTGGATAGGCCAGATACTTTTCACTCTCGTGTACTACGAGGATCCCAGTCTATCCAAGTATTTCGAAATTTCGAATATTCCTAAATAAACCTCCCACTGAGCAGCGAGCTGCCAAAGACGAGCAGCCACAGCTAATCCCGCGCTAGTCTACGCTTACACTCTTCGTCGAAGTGCCGACTACAGACACCGTGCGCGACACTTTCCCAACCCCCTTCAGTCCTTCCCTTACCACTTCATCTCTCCTCTCCGACATTATACGCTTAAGGCGCGGAATTCACTTTGGCAAAGTAACCCAACGCACGCGCGCGCTCTCTCCCAAACGCCATGGCACTTCTAACCTCGCCCCTCCCCTGCCCCCGGTGTACCCTCGGTTGATTTTCTGCGTGCTCGACAATGCACCGCGTAGATATCTATACATACATATATATATATATATACACGTGCGCGTCGGTTTCGCGTAAGGGATCCGTAAACAAGCGGTAGCGCGACGTCGGCCGGGCGCCGCGCCACGAGAATTACGCGCACCATCCGCGAAATCCCTTGTTTATTCGCGGTTCACGCGCGCGCGCACTCACCGCGCTCCCGCGAATTAGCCGTTGGTGCCGGGGGGGGGGGTGGAGGACGCGCGAACGCCGGCACGGTGCGACACGGCGCGGCGTCTCTTTGCTCGTGGCTGCCGTCAGCCCGTAAACTTTATTATTCCCACGGTTAAGCGGGGCGCGGTCGCGACGACGCGGGCAGGCGAGGTCTGAGAGCGCGGGTGTGGAGGGGGGGGGTGATAAGCAAATAAATAAGGAAAAGGAGCTGTTGACTTGAGCTGCTGCGGGAGAGAAGGTCGTGTTTTTGGGAAGTCGGGCAATTTCGCCGCGACCAATGGGCGATGCGACGATGACGTCGGCGCGGGCTAACTGATATTGCGGAAACGGGTTCGGGATTGGAAAGAGCAGGAATGCTCGGGACTTACGGATTGATACTCTGGGCAGATACCACAAGTGTTAAACGCATCGAAGACTCGCACGAGTATGTTTCGTTTTAGCAATTGCATGTCGTAATAGATTATCGGTATATACATTCATGGATGAAAGTGTTATGGACGCATTAGACGTGGCTGAGATATTAGAGAGCAATACTTTATGGGATCTAAGAAAGTGTAGCTTCATTCTGAAATTAGAGTATCTTAAAATTCCATGTATTAGCAGAGGCAAGTAAATGAAAATTGAAGATGAAAATTAGATTGACACGTAATTAATAATAGTTCAATAATTATTTTTATTCATTCTTGGAGTAAAGTTACGCATATTACTCGTATGTAAATATTATTATTACTGGCTGTTGATACAAAAAATTTATTGATACAGTATTTATAATTGATTTTACATTTGAGAATTTTTTATCTAATTAACGCAGACCATAGAAGGTAAACCAAATAGCTGAAACTAGATTATACGTATCTCAAGGATATTGAATCTAGTGCTTAAAAGTTCAAGTAAATAGATGAGAAGCACAAATTTCAAATTATCATATCTGTATGAAAATAAATGAGGTTATTCAAACCAACGGCATTTAGATATGGAAGACTTATACTTCTTTCAGATTAATTTCTCCTTTTAGATTTATGACGCATTATGCAACCTCGATAATGTCGAAAAAACAGTTGTTTCTGTAATTTTCTCTTCAAGTATCTCGAATACGTGTCGCGGTGAGACAATTGCGAAGCTAGATTTCAAAGTATATTATGGCATTTGTCGGTGTAAATATCATTCAATTATTATATATTTTTGTTGCACATGCAACTCGTTGAAGGTAATCGGAATGGACTTACTAAGTTGCATCGATTCCAGTATCTGAAATGTTGATATCTCAGAGTATTTATCGACTATAATTAACGGGGTCCGCCTGGCCAAACGTCGAGCTCTTCCCTTGCGTTTTTCGCTGAAATCCAGTGAAATGGCGAGGACGAAACCAGCGAGATTCGACTACAATTACGGTCATCGTGATTAATCGTGAAATATACGTTCTAAGGCGTTAGCATTTCCAGTTTAATGACAGCAACTACGACGACGAACCGCAAAACAATTGACAAAATAATAAACGAAGCGTACGCACGCCTTCCGAATCGAGTCGCTCGAAGTTCGCCGAGTCCATGTCCGGGAATAAGTAGAGCGCGAGCACGGTAGAAGAGAGAAGCGGACGAGGGTGGGGTTTCTCGATTCCGATCGGAGCATTTCGAAAATCTCGTCGACCACGAGATAAAATCGAGTATGTCGTGCCTGGGCAGGGGGTGTGAGACACCATCGAGTGCTCGACGGTGGCTGGAAGGTTAGATCGGGAAAATAAACGGAATATGTAAGTCGAGGGTGAGGAGATCGTTGTCGGTCCAAACTAGAAGACCCGTGTCCGTTAAACAGAACATCCGCAGACAGAGGGGGTCGGTTGAGCGGCGAGTTAGGCGTTGCGTCGTTAGACCGGGTCTTTCGTAATGCCCGAGGACGAGTGTTCGATTGAAATATGGATACCGAGGAGGCGGGACGGGAAATAACAAACAGCCTTCGGGAAAAGAGAAACGGGGGAAAAGTTTAAAAGTGGAAAGTAGATGGAAAGAGAAGAGCGGGTGGGTGTGGGGGGGAGGGGTAGAACACGAAAGCGACAAGTTGAAACTAAAAGAAGAGGCGGCTGGTTAGGGGGGGGGAGAAGTCGGCGAAAAAACTGCGCGGAGGGACGAGGTGGGCGGGGAGGGCCGGGGCGAATAAATGAAAAAGTTAGGATGTCAAAAGTAAAAGTATTAGAGGTAAAGAGGCAATGGGATAGGTTGGGGAGGGGCGAAAGGGCTCGGCCCGCGGCGTCGGCGGCGGCGGCCCGCGCATGTACGAATAGTTTCAACTTTGGGAATGCTGAAAATTCAACTTTTCACTCTCTCTCTAAAAATCTTCTTAATCCGTATATTATGGTAATGAGAAAAATGTGTGGGTATAGTTATATCTATACGTAATACGCCGAGACTGATTATATTCCTTTTTACCTTTCGACGAAATATGCAATGCAAATTTATCTCGCATAGCCCTAACTCCGTTGCGCTTCGTTCAATGAATTTCCCAGATACTTTTAATTAAAAGTCGAACGAGTAATTTGCCGCTGTAAATAAAGAGGGGGGAACAAAAAAGAAAGGAAACAAATCGAAGCAGGATCGGAGCGCGCAAGAACGACGGGAAAAAGAAGGGCAGACGGAATTTAGTTTCGTAAAGATCTCCGAGAATTGCGCTCGACGAATATAGTTAATAAAATACAAACATTTAGTCTGTGTATTATGCTGTCCTATTAAAAAGTGAGATAAAATTACGAGAGAGAGAGAGAGAGAGAGAGAGAGAGAGAGAGAGAGGGAGAGAGAGCAAGTTGTTATTATCTGCTCATCGACTTTTTAAATAAATTACATTTGCAATTATTAGAGTAATTATCAAAAACTAATGCAATCGTTAAAGGATATGATAATTTTAATTCAGATGGATATTATAAGTACAGACAAATAAATAGAAATCAAAAAGATGAGATTATTACTTTTATTGTTTTTGAAATAGATATGCCCAAGCGATAAGAACGATAATGCTAATAATAGCAATGATAATAATAACAATAATAATAATAATGACAACAACAATAATAATAGTAATAATAATTTCACAAAATTCAATCTATAGACGCAAATAGCATTTGTTATGAGGTGCGAAGCATTTGCGATTTGATTGCTTATTTAAGTTTTATTAATAAAGAAGCATAATAAGAAAATTAATAGGCAATTTAATATTTAAATAAAATGCTAACATTGCGTTGAAAATTGAACCGTTAAATTCTGATTTGTCGATCCCACATACAGTCGGTAAACTGCGAGAACGAAACTGCCACACGAGCCTGAAATATCAAAGAAATTTAAATTCTCCGGACTTCTCCATGTTGTTAAATCTGTAATTGCCGATTCGTAACTAGGAGAACGGGAGCGGGATAGAAAATCACGTAAGCGCGAGAGCTCATTAACGCGTCGCGCGGTGAATTAAACGTGGATTATCTGCTTGCCTTTGACAAACTGTTAGCGCGGCTTGGGGATTTCTGCAGTAATTCAAAGCCCTATTTTAAGTTCAGATAAAATATTTGACTATGAAAATTGATTTAATAACAAGCGAAGATTCTGTCGGACTTTTTTTCGTCATTTTAAACAAGCTCGCGCAATGGTTCATAAAACATGCGCGAAACGCGATAAAAAAAACATTTACATAAAAACAATTCCATTCTCTTTTTTTTTTTTAAGCGCCACATTTGAATACCCGACGAGGTTACGAGCGCGAACCGGTTTAAAACATTTTCAAAATATAGATGTATATTTTTTTAATATTCTCGCCGATCATTGAATTCTTAATAAATCGTCTTCTTTAAAAAAAAAAAACAAACAAAAAAAACAACGGAAAAAAAACAAGAGTAATACTACAGTTCACGAAAGTCACGTACGAAGGTTTAGTAGCATTACAAATGCGCGCCACGAAAGGCAACCTCGCTCTGGAATACCTCTCTGCATTTTTCGCTTTTCCTTATTGAGAGAGAGAGAGAGAGAGAGAGAGAGAGAGAGAGAGAGAGAGAGTTAGGTAGGTCGAATTTTTAACGCCCATTGTTCCCTCCCTGTTTACTCTTTCCAGCTGCATTTCGAGCAATTTGACGTTCGACCCCTTTTGTCTGCGAGATCCTTCCTTTCTCTACTAGCTGGCGCCTATATAGCTAAATGACGAGAGAGGCGGGGCACCGGAAGACGATGAAAAAACGAAGGAAGGTTCACATACGTAACGAACGGTTTAAAAAAAAACAAATAAAGAGAGGAAAAAGGGCTCAGTTCGATGTACAATCGTACTGGTCGGTAGGTGAAGGAAGGGAGGGCAGAGCTGGACATCGGAGTGTACTCGAACCTACACATGGTTGGAGACACACAGACACATACACAGCCAAACACACAGACATACATGCATGTATAGGTTCATACACACCAATACATTTGTACCCATGTGCACGGAGAGTACGGTTCTCGAACACGTGAAGGAAATAGGTGGGATACCCCCGACAGCTACTGAAGCAGGTCAGCGGAAGAAAGAGGATAAAGGATGACGGGCGAGCGAGAGAGAGAGAGATAGCAAGAGAGGGGCAGAGGGGGTAGGTTTCTCGGTTGGTTAGAATATGTGAGGATATCCAGAATGCCGCTCACGTGCCTCTAACTACCACGCCGTGTGTCTGTTCTCTTCTCTCCCGGCATTGTGAGTTATACTTTAGCCCCCGTCTCCACCCTCCCTTCTGTTCCGCCATCGCGTCCTTTCACTTGCTTGAATCGGTGTCGGAGGATGAGATCCTCTCTCTCTCTCTCTCTCTCTCTCTCTCTCTCTCTCTCTCGCCCATCCTCCACCGTGCGCCCACCACACAAATGCAGCCGACGAGAGATCCATAGACTACAATCTATCTGCCGCGCGTCTCTCTCTCTCTCTCTCTCTCTCCTTTCTCTCCTCCCTCCGCCCTACGCTTTCTCGCTCGGTGGCTCGGTACGCTCTCGGTTTCCGCTGGACTGTTTCCCTTTTCCTTCTAGATTTTATTCCCGAGGACGGAGGCGTACTCTGCCCACCCATGCCCGATCTAATTGAAAGTTTATCGGAGCAGGACAGGTCGGCCGAGGCTCCATAGCGCGGCGAAGCGGGAGAGGGGAGCGGGCTCGCCATCTCGACGCTTCGCCTCGGCGGCGCGACTTTCGTTCCTGCGGAAATTCGATGCCCCGCCCTGCGCCCAGACGGGAGTTACTGGTACGTGCTCGCGATCGTCGATTAGCCCTTGAGCCGCGTAAATTTTGCCGTTCGATCGGCCGGGGACGAGGATCGCGATCGCGCCCCTCGTACAGCGGCTCGCTCCGCGGTAGGCGGTCGGGAGCGATTTTTGTTAACGGCGCCGCGCCGCGGCAGAGCCGGTGCTCGTTGCGCTTAAGCGCCCGGGACTGAGGTGGCCCGGATGAGACGTCGGTTTATCGTTTCTCATTTGTGGCGTCCGTCTGTTTCGATTAAGGTTTAGCGGGGCTTAGACCGTTGCTCGAACTATGGTTCACAGCTAGGCGTCTCATGAATGGCCCGCGAAGTGGCCTCATAACCCTCGGAGCTTTAAGGACTTCCCGTGAAATCGGTAGGAAGTGTACTGGACGTCGAAGGTTCTCCGAATGATTTTTTATATATATTTTTTCCATTTCACCTACTAATGAGACGCGATAATTTCCTGGTTTGAAAATTGAAGCCCTTTGAGTAAGCTTGAATAGAAGGCCTGAGAACAGTAAAACATAGAGTAACCGATTCGCAAACTTCTGTTCAACAATATTGGTAGACAAATATTATTCCAAAAATTATGATTGTTCATTCGAAGCTTCGAAGTCACTGCTACAAGTGAACTAATAATGTTTAGTAAGTCTACGTTTTCAAATGTCTTTCAAATTGTTCCTTTAATTAAAAATAATTTTGGCCTTTCATTGTTATAACAATTATTATGAATCATTTCATTGACATTTGAAAACTTGGTTAAATTTATTATGCGTCGGATTTGTTCGCCAATGAAATTAAATTCCAACTCAGTTAATGTTCCATAGATCTTTATTGCATAACACAGTGTAGGGTTCAGTACTATTAGATAATATTCTAAAAAATTTTTTTCGAAAAGTAAATTATATTGAAAAACTCTTTTGTTACTATAAATTCTTAAGATAAAGGATTTGGCTATATCTTTATTGAATAACACAGAGTCGGGTTCAGTACTATTAGATAATATTCTAAAAATTTTTTTCGAAAAGTAAATTATATTGAAAAACTCTTTTGTTACTATAAATTCTTAAGATAAAGGATTTGGCTATTTCTTGAAAATTACGGAAATGCGATCTTATTCTATAAGACAGGATTTTGTTTTTATTATTATAGCATGGAAAGTTAATTATATTTTAATTTTGAATATGCCAACGAACCGTTAGGATTTCATTCGCAATAAATGCTCGTACTTAATATCGAAGAATTACGGAAAGTTTCTATTTGCGAGATCGAATCAATCTGTACAGTTAATCGATGGAATGTGACTTGATTGAGCAGCAGCCTTGTGCCGCCTGCTCGAGAATATTGCGGGCGGTTGGCAATTCGCGAGCGAGCGCGCTCTATGAAATTAAGCAGTCGACCACACGGCGACAGTGAAAATGTTATACGTTCAGAAATGAATATATAAAATTTTTCAAATAATACGAATGACCCACTGGCGTTGCCAAGGATATTTTTATTTTCTCGGCGTATTTTCAAGTAATTATCCGGCGGAAAAATTCGTATTCAATCCTTTGGCAAATCCTCGCACGTATGGACGCGCAAAAATTTTTACAGGAAAACAAAGCGTCGTCCTATACCCGTACAGGAGGTCCAAAGGAATAATCAGGGCCGTAACTCTCGCGTCCGCGGATGAGAGGCGAGGGCAGGAAAGTGTGTGGTCTGCTCCGAAAATTAAGAAAGAATTCGCACTGATACATTCGAGATGCGAGGCGTGTTTACATCCATTATTTAAATGTGGATTCCGCTCGCGACCGCGTGCCCCACGAGCGCATTGTAAACAAAGAAGGGCGAAAAAAGCCGACTTGTCGCGCATACGGGAACTGCGCGCATAACTATACACTTAGGCACATCCACACTCACAGACGCATACAATATCCTGTGTCCTTTATTATCCTTTCTTTCATTTTGCATATGCGGGTAAAGGGGGGAGGGGGTGAGAAAAAGGGGAGACAAAGAGAGATGGCAGTGAGAAGGAGAGAGAAGATAAATTAATTTAATGCACACGGCTAAAATAACTCAGCAAAGCCACGACCACGTGTCTCTCTCCCTCTCTCTTTCCGCGGTCCGTGAATTATTAACGGAAATGTAATTACATTATGTAACGAGAGAGGGCATGGCACAGAATCTCCATTCTCCGGCTCCTTCTCCATCCCCGTCTTTCTCTATCCTCTTTCTCTTGCTTTCTTTCTCGGTTTCTTTCTCCCATCATCAGGACAGATTATTGCGTACTCATTCCTATTACTCGAATTTTTTCTCTTTTCTCTATCTTTTCATCCGATTTATTTTTTTCATTCTTTACGTACTTTCTTTAAAGACTTTGAGCGTTCAGGCATTAATTATAAAGGGAGCAGTGAATTTTTAAATCGCTTTGTAACAGACATGAATGAATTTTCAACTTTCATATTATTAGTTTGCAATTGACGCTGCTTGCTAGAACCCTTATATATATATGTATATGAGTATACGTGTGTGTGTGTGTGTAATTTATTAAAAAAAGTAAATTAAATTTGTTTGATACCCGCTTTGCGAACTAATAGCTTTGTAAAGTTTGAAATATTAAAATTACCTTAATAAGTTTATTAAGCTATATTTTCCAAGTAATGAATAAATCATTTCTTGTTATATTTTGCTAATAATCACGATTATTAATATTAAGGAAATTTATAAATTATGAACGTATATCTCAATCCTAAGCGAACGTTATTATAAAAAAACTGATAATTTATGACAATTATAGTAATAGTATCGATATAAATATATGTCAAGTAGCATATCAAATTAAATATCTATTGTTAAAGCGAATATTTCATTAAAAAAGATGAAAAACGTAGTTTTTCGAAGCCATTCGAGTAACTAATTCTTATGGTATAGAAAACAACAAAATAGCGCTGTTATGCAAAAACAATGAGAATGATAACAATTTTAATTTTTCTTCGCCACCTGTCGCTCGCCAACTTCCCCGAATCCGCTCTGTAAGCAAACCCGTTAAATACTCGTCGTCCGTCCTCCTCCCCTCCCGCCCTCAGTCCGCGAAAGTCGCGCCGCCGCTCCGACACAGTTATACAATCGAATCGTCCGACGCATTTATCGAGGTAGATCTCCCACCTCCCCTCCCCCGCCTAACCCCTCGTGGCACTCTTATCATCGATTGTCCCTATCTCTCGAAGCGCTTACCGCCGTACCCGCCTCACCAGCGCCCGGCTCCTTTCGCCTCGCTCGATCCCTCGGACCGTAGCCCCGCTGGCTCGGAAGCAGTCGATTAGCCTAATGTCCATGCGGACAAGAGGCCGCGGGGGCCACTTAATGCCCACGGCGCACGCGAGACTTATCCTTGGCACCGCCCCACCTCCGCCACCCCCTCCCCTCGCCAAGCCCAGCCTACACATCTCTCGATCGCCGCACACATTTCTCCATCTCGTGGTCTGGAGCGGCGTTTTGCGCGCGACGCATTATTCGCGCACGTGGATCGTTTCGATCATAAAATCGGCCGCCCTCGCGCCCCGCTCAACGAGCCCCGTACCACCGCCAAAGTGTCGAGAATTGTTTAATCGACTGGGAATTTCGATGGAGAATATCGTTGTGGCTTTTGGCATTTTGTCCGTCGCTCGTCCAGATTTTAGATTTTACCTTTGTAGATTGATGTTTGTTGAAATTTACCGCGCACTTCAAGCGATTGGAAATTTCTGCGTTCTAATTCTATAGCCGTAACAGCATCACCTATTCTAATATATCTTCTTCGTTAACTTATCAATTATTCACGAAAATTTGATTGTACTTTCATTTTGGATTTTCTTATTAAGAATAGCTGTATTAAACCGTGCAGAAACACTTTCTACATTCATAAGCGGTAAAATCGTTCGAGGCGAAAAAGATAATATTGTACTCAAGTTGGTTTTCGTCATAATTAATAAGCTCAAAATCAATTCTCGGATCGTTGCCCTTCATATACAACAGAATAGAAATTTACGTATCGGAGTCTAGTAATAAACCGCGATTGAAGCTGGGCGTGACTGAACAATAGAAAAAAAGACTTCCGCACGACGTCTCAATTTCGATTTCGGCATGATGTAAAGGAATATGCTCGTAGTTACTTCTTGAAGACCGCCTGGGGATGGCGAGGATATGGACGAGAGCTGCGTAGTCTCGTAAGGCGTCATCATCGTTTCGCCCAACTCTTTGAACCGCGCTTATCAAGAGCACGTGAAAACGAGGGGGAGGGGCGGTGGTGGCGCAAAGGGCATTGATCGCTTTTGAAAGCACGCTCACGCTCGCGAATAAGAGATCGAGAAAAAGACGGAGAAAGAGATCGAGTCAGTTTACGAGTTAATCGCATTAAGAGCCGGGGTTCATTTCATAATTCCATTACCAATCCCTTTGGCCGACTCTGGGCTTTTACTCTCTCCTGTCTCTTCTTCCTCCCCTCCCTCTCTCTCCCTCTCTCGGCGTATCTCGCTTTATCCACGATTACGATGAAGCTGAGCCACCGTGCCGGCGCAGCCGTCGTCATTGCCGTTTGTGCTTATAATATATAGAGTATATGCTGCGATACAAACAAGCCAAGAGGTATTTCCCCTCTCTATCTCTCTCACTCCCTCTAAGTCTCTCTCTGTCTCTCTACCTCAGTGAGGCTAATGCAGAAAAGTGGATGAGCAAATCTTAACCTGAGGGTCATAAGCCCGGGAGTTTTATAATTGACGGGCAGATGACTCTGACAGCGCTAGGTGCGTTGTTTGTATGTGTTTTTATGGCTGCTCTCGGATTATGAGCTTTTATTTTACGAGAATACGAAATGGTTGGAGGATGCTTTTTTTCTCGATGAATTCAATATTTTCACAGTGCTTTATGTTCAGTATCGGCATATTCATCAAATATTCAAGTAAGACGAGAATATGGGAAATATATTTAAAATTTAACCGGATAATGGTCCGACAAAGAAATAAAATCGAATCGGATTTATTTTCGACCCCCCTTAAATTTTTAAAGCCAGTTTGAATATTCTATTGAATCTGTTTTATATCGAGAAATATTTAATATGTAAAAACGTAAACAAGTTTCATAAATTTAAAACATGAAAGTTGACATTATAAATATCTTTAAAAATTGAAAGCAAGAAAGTTATATATATACATATATATTTAAAATATTATAAAAATATTTTTAAATATAAACTACGGAGATCCTTTGAATATTTGATCTTTTTCTCGAATGAACCACGCATAGCTACAGTGAAAAGATGATTTTTTATGAATTTATTTTTAAGATTTAAAAAAATGTTAAAAATAAAAACTGTACTTGAAATTCTACAACTATTTGTATTTAAATAAATTATCTGAGGTATTTCATGATCTAAATATTGCATAACATTTATTTCTCATTTCTCATGTAATATTCAGAATCAAACATACATTTAAATTAATATATATATATATATATATATATATATATATATATATATATATATATATATATTGACTCACAGTACTTCTTATATGACATATATGAGGCCGTAAATCTAATCGACATACTTTTCTTCTATTATCTGTTTTGAAAAGCAAAGGAATGAAATGAAAAATACGAACATCCTCTCACAAATCAGCCACTTCTTCATTCAGCCAAAATTCATCGTGCCCGCATCGAGGAAATATCGAAAACTCCGCGCCCACCCCGGTCGAAATTGACTTTTCATTTGGGACAAATAGCGGCCGATGTAAATCGCCCTGCCCTTGCTTCCCCCGTACCACCGATCTCAATCCGCCAATCGCTCCCTCACCCCTCAGGGTTTCCGGTTCTTTTTAAGTGGAGCCACAAATCAGAAAAAAGTCGCCTTTCCCTGCCCCCACCCACTTCGCAACGCTGCACTTACTTCCCGAGACGGAAGTCGGTCGGTCCTCGTCGCGGAGGCGGAAGAGAAGGGCTTCCTCCCACACACTCGGACAGTCGTCTAATCGCGCGTCCGTCCGTCCTCTCCCTCCCGCGCCCGCGTCTCTCCTTTCTTTTCGTCCGACCCCTATATCTTATCCCTTATACGTGGGACGGACTCGTCCCCCCCCCCCCAGAGAGAGATTAATAGGCCGGCGTCGCTACCGAGGATGCCCGAGCCGAGGATACTTTTCTCGCCTGGAGCGGGGCGCGGCCACGCGCATTGTCCGCCGGAAGCGCGTATAAGTCTTTGAGCTCCACCTTCACCCTTCCTAGCGAATGCTTAATAAGATTCGAAAAGTTCGCCGAGCTAGGACAAAGTATGTGTGGAGGTGTATAAAAATAACGTAGAAAAAAGTGCACTTCATTCGACAGGTTTGTAAATATATAAGTATCGATGTTAAAAAAAAAAAAAGCATTCAATACCATTATTAGACACTGAGAAAATATATTGTCTTCTCCTTCCTTGTTCTTATGTAATTTTAAGTATTTTTTTTACATCTTCTTAAGACTTATTATTTCTAATTAAATCTTCTGATACCTAATCATAAGACATTATCATAATCGACGAGATTCTCTCACAAGCTAACCAGGCGACCTTTCTGACCGTGTCTAAATGTACTATTAATAACCCGATTTGCGATGCAGCGACGACGCGTTCCAAGCCAAATGAAAGCGAGTCGAACAATGAGACATCCGCGTGGATTTCATCGAGGATGGAGGGAGAGAGAGAATGAGCGAGAGCGAGCGGCGGCGAGGGGGGGGGCAGAACGAAAGAAAAGTACGATCCCGGGGCAATAAACCGCGATAAAGCTCTCACGCTGGCGCGGGAGCGACGGAAAAAGGTGAGCCGGAGATGGATAGAGGAGGAATGAGGGGAGCATCGACCTGCCCGCCCTCACCCCTCCTCCTCCGCGCGCAGACTTTTTTTCAGAGAGCAGATAGAGCAGCGCGGTCGAGCGACGTGCGCGCGGCGAGGCGAGACGCTTTTTCGGCGGCAGCTCGGGGGAGGGGGGCGAGGAAATAAATTTGCGTCGCGAGAAATAAGTCCGACGACGTTTCCTTGCTTTCTCTCTGCCTCTCTCTCGCTCTCTCTCTCTCTATCTCTATCTGTCTCTTTTTACCGTCCGACTCCTACCTCCCACTGGTCGCTTAGATGCACCCCTACCCCCCAAGTCTTGGCTCTTTATCTTCCTCCTGCGTCGATTGTCTCTCGGTCTTGAAGCTCGACCGAGGACGGCGAAATCGAGACCTTCTCCGTCGAACGTGCTTTCGTGCCTCTGCGGGCGATCGTTCTGTCTGTTTTTCTGCTCCTGTAAATTTGGTGGGCTCAGCGGTCTCTTGTCAAAGAAGAATAGATATATGTGCAGCATCCAAATTGTAATATTTAAAGAATTGCTGAGCCAAATTGCAATGTAGGAGGAGCATTATTATCATATATTCTCCATGTCTAAGAATACTATATTATAATTTTTATTTTTTAAAATTTTTATTTTACTTTTCCTTAAGACTGGATCACTGCTAATGATATTTATTGATGCAAAATTAAAATTTAATAAACCACTTATAGAACGAATAGAAAAAGTTTTATTAATATTTTTCGAAAGTTTCTTTTCATTAAACCTGAAGATATTATCTAATAATATTTCACAAGTCGTCAGTATCATACATTTTTTCTGATTCTAGAATTACTGATCGGTCCTGTAACTGTAATGTAAAATTTAATAAGAATTCTCAGACGCTGGCATCTAACGGATCAATCAGAAATATCTATCACAGACACGTTATACGTCCCAATACTTTTTTCAAGAAAAATTATCCGATATATTCTAATCATTCTTTTTGTTTCATATATATATATATATATATGTGTAAGAAATTTGCTCAGTACCTGTTTATCCTCTGGAGCCTGCTTTTTATTTGTTTTAAATCGCTCTTTTCCGCCGGCATATGCGTTATTCGCCATAGCTTTGCCAATTTCCTGGCGCGAGCTCAACCAGGCCTAATCCACGGAGCTTCAGCGCCGCGTATAACGACGAAGCGAAACTCGCCTGCTCATGAATCTCCTAATGGATTTCTCGCTTTTAAAGCGTAAAAAAGAACGCCAGGGTCAGTTAATCTCTTATTCATTTTTACCCTTCCCCCACTCAGCGTCTCCTCATTCTCTCTCACTCTCTCTCTCTCTCTCTCTCTCTCTCTCTCAGTCTCACTTGCCCCGTGTCTCATTCTGCTTTGTCGTTATGTATGCAGATCGAAAAAAGCTATTTGCCGCGCGCGGCTCACGCGATATAACTGCTCGATCGAGTTCCCTCACCCGCGGCCCCCCCCCTCCATTTTAATAGTTCAGCTGTAATATTTGCACCGGCCGTCGTTCCGTTCTTTATACATTCAGAAACACGAGCGTATACTTTAAATTTTCATTACCCAGGGTCCATAAGCAGCCTTTAAAAATGTCACTTTATATCGCCAATTTGCATGCGAGCTCCGTGTGTTGACCGGCCGATGTCACCGTTCAAATTGATTTCTTCTTATTACTGAGAAAACGGACGTTGTACAAGAATGCATAATATAAATCTCATAATGTTCGAATAGTCATAATAAAAATTTCATTATTCAGACTCGCTGACCGGACGATGACGGCGATATCTGTGTATAGCAAAGTCGTTATAAAAATGTGTGCGATATGTTTATGAATACACTGTATCGCTTGAACGCATTAGAGTACGAATGGACGAGATACCATCGCGAGAAATTACCGTCGAAGAATTCGCGTAAACGCCCAGCGCTACCTTGTCGGTGCTTTGAGACGTCCGCGTGGAACGCTGCTCACTGTCCATGTGCCGCGCGGGCGCGCGCGCGCGCGCCACTCGCCCACCGCTTCGCGCGGCATCGGTCTACGCAAAGGAGATCTGACGCGGGCCGGGAGGTTGGCGGAGGGGGGGAGGCGGGGAGGTAGAAAGAGGAAAAGAGACACGAGCCGATCGCACAAACGCGCCAGACCGTAACAAAGCTGGGGCGAGCCGCCCGCGAGAACGAGCGCGAGAGCCCGACGGGGATGGACGAGGGGCGGGCGCGAGGCGGGAGCCAGGGGCTGCCGAGAGCATTGGACTGGGCAGAGAGCGGGAGGGCAAGTTTCGCGGGTGCGCGAGGAACGATCGAAATGCCGGAATGCGCGGGAATGCGCCCGAAGCGAGTGGCCGAGGGGTGGGGCTTTATGGGTTTAATTAAGCCGCGAGGGCGCGGATTGCTTTTGAATAGCAGCCGCCACGTCTTCTTCTGTTAGCGACAAAACGAAAGTTTCGCGGTTACGCGAAGGCGCGATTTGGGTTTTTTTTTTTTGAAAATGTGTTCAGGCGCCAAAAGATAGAGACGGAGTGAGAGAGAGAGAGAGAGAGAGAGAGTGCAGCATATTATTGTTAGAATTATGTGGATCGTATCAGCACTGCAGACAAAACCGAGAAAGTCGCGTACACACATCGAAGGGAGCGCGTATAATTTGATAACTAATTAGCAAGTCTGTCATTGTTTTGCGTGTAAAGATGTTGCTTCCTATAACTGACTGCCATTTTTATCTTATTATTGGTTCTAATTTGAACAATACCTATTATCATTATACAAAATAGAAATTTTTCTGTCGGTAACGATATAGTAAAAAATTAATGAACTGCGTATACCGTAATCGAAATAAGGAGTACAAATTGGTTGGTCATATGTGCTTTATTCACCATATTCGTTAAATTTTTTTTTGTCGGACTCGTTAGAAATCCACCTCCTTCTTTTTCCCTGCGATTTCTCTCGCGAAATTTTAAAACGATCCCGGAACATTAAATGCTCCTTCCGAGGAAAATAACACAGCGCCTACCGCACTTTTCCTGCCGCGCGGATCGCTTTAATCGCTGGCGGATCGCAGGAAAAGGAGACGCGCCGCTGCGGCGAAAGCGCAACCACCCCCCGCTCGCTCGATTGTACTCGTTCTATAGAGCGCGAGCGCTACGCCGCCGGCTTGTTTTCCCATTTATTGTTCGGACCACCCCTTCCACTTCGCGTTTACCTGCTCGAATTTCCAATAGAAAGCATCGGGAAGCTCGGGCGCTCCGTCCTCTCGGAAAGTGCGCCCGGTTTTTCCTTAACGATTTTTTCTCTTCTTTCTACTGCCCCGGCTCTATTTCTATCTCTCCCTCTCTCTCTCTCTCTCTCTCTCTCTCTCTCTCTCCCTCTCTTTCTCTCCTGCTGTACGGAACGTTTCGGTAAAATCTACATTGTTGCGCTTTCCTCACTCCTCTCCAGTTGCTGGACTTTTTGCTCCTCATCGTCCGTGGCGTCGAATTATTATTCGCCCTTTTCGTTGTTCCTCCCGTTCTTTCTTTTTGTTTTTTATCTCGACGTTCCTCCTCTACCCGGCCCGCCTCACCTTGCTTTCAACTACGTACGTGGGCTCTACTCTGTGTTCTCTTTCTCTCTCTCTCTCTTTCTCCCATTCTCTATCTCTGTCTTTCCCTTTCCCTTCGAGCTTTTCCTCACCGTTCATTTAATCACGCGGTATATCGACGATACACTGCAGTGGGAATATTTTCCGCTATCGTACGAACGGTACAATTAAACCGCCCGGCCGCAAAGTTAGTTGTCTGTGAATAAGTGTATTTTACAAATTCTTTGTTAATATATTTACGGGTAAAACCTCTTTTTCTCACATTGTTTCAAAATATACAAATTCTTTTCCTTCTAATCTCTGAATAATTATAATTCAACAAAGTATTAAATAAAATCGAAGAGAGGCGGTGTTACTAGTATCCGCTACGAATGTCGTTATTGTTATCAAGCCTCTCTTCATTAATACACACATCTATTAAAATAGAACATAATGTCAAATTATGCCATAGAATACTAAACAAGTATATAAATGAAAGCAGAGTGAAAATGGTTGTTCAATATTAATGATAAGATAATCAAAAATGTAATCTTAAATTTTCGACTCAGCATCTAAAGTAAATATCAAATTTTTTTATTATGATTAATGTAGTCACAAATAATGAACCTACTCCTCAAACAAATTGTAATTTTACGTTGAATTTGTAAAAACTGACGGTAGAATTATCGATGATAACCGTCTTAGCAAGTTCATACTTAACTTGCTAAGACAGTCATCTTATGTAAATCATTTCAAAGAAGTTCAAAGAGTGAACGTTATTTAATATCATTCCTTCAACAGAATTTCTTTTATGTAAAATACTTGCGTGCATAACATACAATTCAACTTTCCTAAAATTTCAACTAACGTTTAAGTATCCGTAATGAAGGAGTGAGGTCGAAAGAAGTACAACAGTAAGAGGAAGTGAGACAGACAGCGAGAGAGAGAGAGAGAGAGAGAGAGAGAGAGAGAGAGAGAGAGAGTGAGGGAGGAAACAAAGGAATTTTAAAGACTTATGATAAATTGCAAAAAGTATACACAGAATTTTAAACTTTCGAAGAGTAACTACTGAAGAAATTTGGTACTCTGGAATAATTTGTGCACGAAAACATCCTTGTACAATGTGTTCTTGTAATTAAAATTTTGCAGTATAAAAAACTTCAGTCTTTTAAAACTGCATACTTGACGAGCACTTTAGTAAAAAAGATTGTATATTTTTACATAATTATGTCTTTTTATTTTTACCGCTTTTCGTTGCAATTTTATAAAACATTTTGCTTTACATTTCGCACAATTTTAATTATTTTGCAGAGTTATATTCATTTCCTTTATTAATGAATAAAATAATAAATGCTAATTGTTACAGTTTTGAACAAAATTTACAGGAACGGTAACAATTAAAATTATGAACTTCATGCAGAATTTCATTCAATCTATTTTCGCGAAAGGAAACGATGATGCTTAAATGTGTAACATTAGGCAAAATGAATAAAATTCATATTTCACTCAAATTTACAAACGGAAATTCAATTTATAAACTGCTGGAAAATTTATTTATAAATCTTTTGAGCAGATTCTCTCAAAATGAAAAAATAAATCAAACAAATATTCTGTGAAGTATTAACATTATTTGCATTCTCTTATTTTCTGTTGGAATGCGGCACAAAGGGATATTCGTCAATATTGTACTGTAATTGCCAACATATCACACATTAAGATAGAAATACTTCCTTGTATTTATAATTATTGAAAAATGAATTTTCTGTAGCTTTCAATATATAAGTATGGTGTATTCATTCGGAAAGTCCCAAGAAGGATAATCTGATTTCATTTAACCATTCGCATAGAGAAATACAAAAATTTAAAGAAAAAATATATGCTTACGGCATTATATCTTATTACCAAAATAAGAATCAATAGTCATTGTTACTTCATTTTAACGAGTGTAAACTTTTCTTCAGTCGCCTGTAATGCAGAACGTAAACATGAAAAAGAAGTGCAAAGTGCGAGTTTCGGAATTCCATGTATGGTTCTATAAGGAATATGATCAACATTGAGAATATTTTGTCTAAAGTTCGTTCCGAACAAAATATCACTGTAAATCAAGAAATTTTTGAATTTTGACTCAATTTGCCCGGTCTCAGATAATCGTTTATGTACAATCCAATCCAGTAAGAAAAGAAAATCATAACAGTACGTTCATCAAATTTAATGAAATGAATTCATTTTCAATTTATATCGCCGTCCTCTGGCTGTTTATTAAAATCAATTTCAACCATTCGATCAGCGCCAGTTCACCGCTAACCAAACCATTCGCGGCAGCCGATCGAGTATCTTTATTCACTCCGAAACGATAAAGTACTTATATACGCTCCCTTCCCCACCGACCGCTTTTGTCGGCGTCAAGGTAGGCGAGGAGACGATCAAAGCGAAACTTCCGTTCGAGCGCGGGGCGTCTCAAATTGTCCCCGCTCCGAGTTTTCCCCGTAAAATTGAAAAGTTTAAAGGATTATTAAAAGGAGGCAGTGTGCGACGCTCGAGCAAGAGGGCAAACATAGGCGGATGGGGGTGGGGGTGGGGGCAGAGGAGGAGGAGAAAGGGCGACACTGGAAGAAGCTGGGTCATTAGAGTTTTTGCATGCAAATGTGGGGGCAGAAAAGGAGGGGGGGCAAGTCTAGCAATATCGTAATTAACTGTAAGTCGATGAATATGAAATCGTCCCGGGGGGCCAGCGTAGACGCGAGGGGCAGAAGGGGGTGGTGAGGCAGGGAGGGACCAGTCGATGCTGCTACTTCTGCTTCGGAGTTTGTCCAAATGAAGCTAACTTGGAGCGGTACGTACTCTCTCTCTCTCTCTCTCTCTCTCTCTCTCCTCTCTCTCTCTCTCTCTCTCTCTCTCTCTATATATATATATATATATATATATATATATTTCCCTGTTCCGTTCATCCTGCGTTTCTAGAACTTGGATTCAGGTATAGAGAGAAATCATTTCCCGTCAAAATCTTCTCAAATAGAATTAGCTCGAATACGAATGGAAAGTTTAAAGGTATAATGGTCGTTTAAGCAGGCTAAGAGAAAAGTAAGAAAAGAGAGTATACAAATTTGATAAAGGATTCATAAGTAGTGTGGAGGCTAATCGTCTACATTCTAATATTGTTTAATTCTGAAGCAAGGGAACGAGGCAGTTCTATGAGATGAAGTTCAGTTGAATATTATCTGTAAATCAATATTTCACACCATGAGTGGTGTGGCAACATTGTGCTGTTATGATGTCATAGAGGTGTAAAAATTTTCTTATACATCGAGAACCTGCGAGAACATAAAGAACAAGTTTCGAAATCATCGTCTTTGCTTTATTCATGAATTTACATAAAAGCTTCATGTTACACTCTACCTTCCAAGGAACCGAATATATTAAAAAAGAAAATGTGCTTTAAGAGCCAGTTCGTCGATATTCCTTCACATATTTCTAAATACATTATTTCAAGTCGAAACTCGATACTTATAGTAATTTTAGCCATTTCATTTTTTTTTCACATAATAAATGTTAGCCCGCGCCAACTTTACGTATACGAAGAAGGAGATGCATTTTTAAGTATATCCGCTTGATTTCGGTCAGGCACAGCTTTACCTCTGCAAGCTCTGCAAATCTCATTGTATGGTAGAACCTTTCAGGGTTTATAGAAAATATCTTAGGTATTTACAATATTCCATGAATTATTTAGCAGTTAAAACTTTCAAATACCCGCGCAGCAGCGTTATTTCGACCTTAAATCCAATCCCATAAAACGCGCCACTTTTCTAATCTAAAGATAGGCAAAAGGAAATCGCGATAACGGCGCGAAGCAAAATAGACGGGCGCGTGACATCGGCCACGAGCAGGCGGCTCGGGGGGAGGGAAGGGGCGGAGAATCGATAATTCTCGTCATTCGCGCTCGTCTCACGCATTCCCGCGATTCCTTCCGGTCGCGTTGGCTGGGGGGGGAGGGGTAGACGCAGCAGCGTGGCAAATATCGAAAAAACTTTTCCACTTAAAAGCTCGCGGGCCGCGGGGAGAGGTGCTCGAAGGTACCGGGTAGAATACGAACAGCGCGGCCGCGCTCGCGCGATCGAGCGGGTGGAGGGGGTCGTCGGAGGGGGGTGGGCATTAGAAAGTTACCGTGTGGGAATTATATACCGAACGCGCCTGTCTCAAGCGGCGCGCGACTGGATATATCGCCGACCCTCTGTAATACCCCATGTCAATGCATAAAGTGTGCGCGTCGCCCTGCATTATGCATTTATTTTTTCAGCGCCCCTACCCTGCCCCCTGCGAGTGGGTTCCGTAGGAGTATCTCTTTTTGTCGCGGAGCGTTGCATAATGCAACGCGTGGAACAGGCGCCCACGGGATTCCGAAGTGGCTGACGCGCTGGCCCGATCGCTCTGCCTATTGGTGACGCGCGCGGTGATCGGCTGGTTGGAATGGAGAAAACATAGTGTTTATATATATATATATATATATATATATATATATATATATATATTTATGTTATTTAACGTCGCTTTGTCTATGCTTCCGAAAACCGGTGCTAATCAGCGACGGAGGTCTACAATGTCTTTGTAAACAAAGCACATGTAAATTATTACAGCGGTGCTTGTGTCAATCGGCCGAGACCGGGATCACCAAGTTATTAGTCCTTCGCTCTAGCGATTGAGCCATCGTAGATCTATATATATATATAATATAAACGGTGATATAACGAATTCAAAAGTGTTTCTTACGCGTTTTATGAAAAGAAATGAAAATTTTTTTTATGAAAATAAATAGTGGAAGCTCCAAAAATTCAATCAAAAACATATATTATTTTATATCAACTATATTCATTGCACGTGCTTGAAAAATACAGATATCTCCTTCTCAAATTTATTTGAAATGTACAGTTCGAATTAATTGTAAAATAAATGTCCATTGTTTTCATGGACGACACCTGCAAATTCTCTAAATTCGGTAATAGATAACTAACTTTGTTCAGGATGTATACATATGTAGACATGTATCTTGTACTTTGGAATACTATAAAAAACATGTTTCTTTTTAAATATAAAAATGGTCCCGTACCGCGGCATTATATTGTATCACATGCTGTTACGTTGAACCCCTATAAAAATTTTATATCCCATATATATTGTAACTAAGCTGCGGCTGTCGGACGGCTAGCAGTATGCTTCAGCTTTAGGTCCAACAATCGATTCGATCGGGGTGGGCGGGACGGTCACGTAGCTTTCACAAACTAAACATCAAATCAATAACAGAGCAAATACTACCGATTTTATATTTAATTATCGTTTTGCATTTGAATCAATAATATCCTTTCGCAAGAAAAATAGTTTTATTTGATCTATTCATTATCATCGTTCAATGCACTGAACGCTGAACCTTCCTTTTCGTCAGCCAAAAACATACAGAAAGGCAGGGGGGAGGGGAGAGTGAGAGGAAGAAACCATCAAAATGATTACTCCTGCCAGGTATGGAGACGGAACAACAGTCAAAGCGAGCCAAGTAGCCACAGATACACAAGCGCGCGAAGGCAAAAAGGAAATAAAGGAAAACGAGAAAAGTAAAGCAGAACAGTACTCGTGAAACTCTTGAGACTCTCTTCGACTGAGGAAGACGCGAAAGGTTGGGCGGCGGATGAGTTATGGTTTTACGAGCTGTAACTGTCTTATGTCAGTTTCGAAACGAGAGAGCAGAGCGCGCGCGCGCGCGTTAAGGCAGGAGGAAGTTCGGTAGGTTCGGTGCTGCAGGAGGGAAAAGAATGAGGAAAGTGAGACGGATATATATATATAGAGAGAGAGAGAGAGAGAGAGAGAGAGAGAGAGAGTGAGGTAAGCGATGTACAATCTGTGATTTTTAATTGTATATAGGGGTCGTTTAATGAATTAGAGAGTTTGGGATATAAT
The DNA here is from genome assembly GCA_018907035.1 of Sycobia sp. Sy_11. Taxonomy (NCBI): domain Eukaryota; kingdom Metazoa; phylum Arthropoda; class Insecta; order Hymenoptera; family Epichrysomallidae; genus Sycobia; species Sycobia sp. Sy_11. The sequence continues at coordinate 2,947,727 of JACCIC010000050.1, forward strand.
CGCTGCAATACGCCGATTTGAATTTTTTTCTAGCGGTTTATTTCTATTAGTTAAAGATAGATAGAAGTAGAGAGAGAGAGAGAGAGAGAGAGGGGGGTGAATGCATGGGAGGTGCTGAAGTGACAGATTTGAAATCAAACTGGAAGAATCATAAAACGTATCATGAGTTTTATAAGTCTATGTTTTCTTATTGATCAGTAGGTAGCAATATTCAAGTTATGTAGATTTGCTAGAAAAATATTAATATAGGCATTGGGGCCAGGGAGAGAAGGGGGTAGCGAATGAAGTCAGTATCCTTTAAGTTCATCTCCTAATGCAATCGACTTGTTCTAGAATTCAACCCGATCTATTCTCTGATGAGAGCAGAACAATAAAGAGTAATTGAATGCTCAATAAAATAATAAGTTTCCGTTTACTTAAAAGCGATATATGTTCTGACTAAAATAGATAATTAAATAATTATGGCCTAATTGATAGTATTGAATATATCCTCTTACCCAACGCTATTTTTAAAAACTAACGCGTGCCTCTTTCTCATTATATCGAAACATTGAGAATAAATCGATTGATTTAATAAAAATTCCCCTAAATTCGGATAAAATTTCAAAAAAATCGTTTCAATTCTAAATTGCCGAAAACAGAAGAAGAAAATCGCTGTTTTTTTTTTTGCTTAAAAATAAAAAATGCACATTCACCGTTCCACAAAGAGCGAGAGGGAGAAAAAGGGAGGGAGAGAGAATTGAAAGTCACTGCGTAGTTAAATCCTTGGCGAATGGAGTTGTATACCGAGCTAAGAATGTGGAGCGGGAAGGGGTGAAGGAGTCTACGGGGGAGGAAACGGTGGCCATTTCCTGGTGACGCGAAGACGCTCGGCCCTAGAATTTCCGTGTGCTCTCTCTCTCCCTCTCTCTCTCTCTCTCTCTCTCTCTCTCGATTGCCTTCTCACTGCCTCTTCCTTTCTCTTTCTAACTCTATCTACTCTCTTTATTCCCTTTCTCACGATCTCGAAATCCGCGGAGTCGGCCGCCTGCATGTTGAGAATTCTATGCGTCGTTCCGCGAGGAATATTTCAGAACGTCGAAAAAGACATTATATCCGAATGCAAGTGCGAAAGAAATAGATAGAAGAAATGAGAGAGAGAGAGAGAGAGAGAGAGAGAGAGAGAGAGAGAGAGGGAGAAGAGAGAGAGAGAGAGAAAGAGAGATAGAAAAAGAGAGAGGAAAAGAAGATAAGAAATCAAGAGGCAAATGATGAAGAGCGAAGAGAGGCTTTGTAGATATAGTTGTGATAGAATAACCATTTGATTTTCTAGAATATATAAAAAAAGGTAATCTGAATCTCCTTATATTATTTCCATGTTCGATACTCGAACAATTTATAGCAGTGTAATCTAAGATTTTTAATTTAATTCAAACTAAATATTGACATTTATTGTGTAAGAATATCTTATATTATCCATACTTATTTGAAAGTGGAAAGTGAAACCGTAAATTTATGCTCATAAATGATGTTGTAGATTGTGAAAAAATTAATTATTACTTTGACCTTTAAGCTAAATTTGTTTCATTAACCTATGTCTCATCACGAAAAGATTAATCAAAAAGCTTTGTTCCAAATCATCTTTGAGCATACGTCTGAGATTATGTGTCACTTTTCAATCTTTTCTCGCACATATTTTAAATGCAGTCTTTTTGCCTCGAGGATACACTAATGATGTTACGATGACAACAACGAATTTTTTAAATTTTCCTTCTATAGTACACCCCTTTCATGATTTACATAAGAAAAAAAAATTTTTCCTTGTTTTCTATAAATGTGTCAACTGTATATCACTGTAAAATTGATAAAAAGGTCTTAATGGACTAGAATAATTCACGTGTTCGATGAGGTTGGTTATTAGATGTACTGACTTAATCTCACAATTGCCTCGAATAATTCACAATGGTCCTCCTACAAATATTGCCTTCATTAAATCCTAGCGAGAAAGAGAGAATGAGAAGGTATAGGAAGGAAAAGAGGAAGAAAAAGTAGCGTGCACGGAATGAGATAAATGCGTCATTAATTTGAATTCGCGAGGAAAAGCTGCGGGAAAATGGAAAGGCGGAGAGAGGCGACGAAAAATGCAAGAGTTATTTACGGAAATGAGACGGCGAGTCGTTACATTGTGGCGTAGACTGGGGGGGGGGCAGAAAGTGAGATAACTCGGGAGCCAAGCTAGTGGTGATTAAGCCGCTTTTGGCTATTCGCACGCCGGGGAATTTCACGTTTTCAGCCCAGAACTTTTAGCTGCTCCGTATACATTGGAAGATCCTTCAGTTTACTGGAAACTGTATTTATAACTTTGAAGTTAGAGAGAGAGAGAGAGAGAGAGAGAGAGAGAGAATACGAGATTTATGAAGAAACGCTATGGCAAAATTGAGCCTTTAACCCTGAGATCGCCGGGCAGAAGGTGAGGTCCACACTACGATAGTTTTCCTCTCTCGTTCCCTCTCTTTCACTCCCTGTTCTCTTTACTCACTACTTGTTTATAATTACGAGATTAAGCTCGCGTGGGCCATTAAAGCAGTGCTCGGCGAAATATTTCCAAGAGCTTCTCTCTGGGAACGCCGGTGGGATGGGTGCAAGGAAAACCTCGCTAGAGATTCAAGCCACTTAGCTGATTCGGTTATAGTTAGTGTATATTATCATGGGCGGAATGGCTTCGGGCGAAAACTTTTGCACGGGTACATTCCGCGCCGAGCGTAGGTGTGCCATTCATCTACCGGTCCTCTGTAGTCGAAGACCGTAGTCTTTGGATACTGGTTACTTCTCGCGAGCATTACCCGCGTATATTATGACCATACGATAAGATTTAATGAGCAAAGACGTTGAATAATATTATCGTATTATGAAACGCGCGGATTTGAGTTTTAGTTCTGGTCTTAGCTTTAGTAGATGATTTGCGGACGAGAAGTATTATTTAAGTTATTCGCGAAATGAGCAAGAATTCCATACGAATTAGAGAGATACGTAGACGTACGCTGAAGCGAAGTTTTGCTTAGGAGGAAATCTTATTTGACATTCGCTCGTGAAATGATTTTGAATTATGCTCTATCTTCCGAGACGAATTTCGTATGTATGAGCAATCGTTAGTATAATAAGGGTTATTTTTAATTATTTCCAGGCCGTTGATTATCCTAGCCGGGGAACTAGCACCGGTCCGGTATTTGGCTATCTGATGGGCATTAGTACACTTTAATACATTTTCTATCGTAAAAAGGTCGAGCTCTACTGTTCCCTAACCTCGATGTATAATTCACTTAAAAATGAATAAATATGAACGTAACATGAGCTGGTGGCGCCTATACAATTTATCACGGAATAACTCACGATCTTCGATCGCACTAGAAAATATCTCAGGTAGTTGACTTTACGTGAATAATACAAACTAGTTCGGTCCAACGATTTCCCATGACTCGGCCGGGTAAAAAATACTCCCAACATCACTTCAGCCTCTTCAGCAACGTTCAGCAACTCCTCGCTATTTTCTTCTGCAACAGAGTCGTGTTTCGCAATCGTCGTCAACAGGTATTTATATATATATATATATATATATATATATATATATATATATATATATATGTTTATAGCGAGTTCGAGGTGGACGCTGAATTCCGACTCGAATCGAATTATAGGCAGCGCGGTGCACGGCGGCGGAATTCCAGCCACTTCTCGAACGATTCATGAATTCGCGATTACGGAATTAAAGCGCATGAGGTGGGGATGGAGGGAGTCCTCGAATTATATTGCCACTTGTTAGCGAGAGGGACCGAGAACGAAGAGGAGACCCCATCGACATCTGTGACGGCAGAGGGGGTTGGTAGACAAAGGAGTCCATGAATTGATGAGGATCACGAATGGAGTTAGCTCTTTCTCTCTGCTTTGACTTTATAAACTTTATGATTCGGTCGAGTAGGTGAGAGACCCGCGAACTTGGCTCCGGTACTGAAAATAATAATATCAAGGCCATTTGAACGTGTAAGATTTCTTAGAATCAGCGATATTTGGTGAAAAAAGTAACATTGTTTCAAATCGTAGTTTTTTTCAAATACGAACTTAAATTTAGACATTACGTTCACCGTTACAAAGATACTGCATATTTTTCTACTATATGAGGCTAATGTCAAAGCCTGATATAACGTTTGTTAAATCGTACGTAATATTGCAATATGGATATTTCTAAATATAAACGGGGCTTGCTCCGTTCGAATGCACGGCGAACGGACAAAATTGAGCGCAGATGGTGGCCACTTGCGCTTTCTTTGCGATGGTTGTCTCGAAGGCGCGAAATCACGGCTTCAAACAATAACATCTGAAGTCTGGTTCCATTTCCCAGGCTGAAGGAGAGCGCCTGTTCCCCTCCCCACCAGGGCATAGATCTACGGAGGAAAATCACCGAGAGGGAGTTCAGGCTTGACGGTCGGGCAGAACGCTTCTTAGCTTGTTTTGATTGCGCGAGTTTGGATTTTACTTGATTCGCGTCTAGACTGGAGATATATGTTCTAATATATCATCCAGTCCGGGTATATATGTACATACATATACATACGCACAATACATACAAATGTATACACATATATATATATATATATATATATATATATATATGTATATAGATGTTTGTATATATTTATAAGTGATCGTGTGTGATTTTTGTGCAGCAGCGGGGCATGGCGTACGTTGACCTTGTGGAGATTCGCCCTTGCTGATCTCCGAGAAGCTTCCCGGCGGCGATTACGCCGACTGGCTGCCGTTGCGGTAAGGACTGATACCGTGCCCTAGGTCTGGGGCCGCAACGCAGAGGAGGAGGCAACTGCGGAACGCTCCTTCCTCATCCGGCCTCACCTGCCGTAATCGTGCGACAGGATTTACAGGAGTACTCCGAATGTATAGTGTATAGTGTGAGTATGCGTGTATGTAATTATTGTAGCGTATGGATCGCGTCCGTTACGTAACGTATTTTCAAATTGTATACCCTTATAGCGTCTTTGATTTATTGTTGAGCGCAAAGACAACGTCTTTATTTAATTTACATTATTAAGCTTACTTATTACGATTTTGACGGCTTTTTCCTCCACTCAGTGAGTGGAGGTTTTTTATGCCTGTAAAGATAGGAAACATATATGTATGTATATGTATATATATATATATATAGACATATATATATGGTATATATATATATATATATATATGTATGTATAGAATAAAGATAGTATCTTATTTAATTCTATATTGTTGATTTCATTTTAACCGAGCGCACAACTCCTTTCCACTCAAACCTCTCATTATTCCAAACATCGAGCTTCTGTGTATAAATAACTTTTCTCTACCGTACGAATCAGCTGCGTCCATCAGCACTTTTTCCTTTAACCTATTTACATCCCGTGTCAATCATTCGTATTTCCAAATTTTTCCCTTCTGCGCTTCTCTATTAACCTCATTTTTCTTTATACACTTTCGTCGCACGTAAAAAAGCGACGTATAGTTGGTTCCTTGGTACAACTTTTAAGGAAATTTAGTTTGGTGAATTCCAAAAATGCTCAAATTTTCAAGGATTGGCTGGATAGTACGTTCCGCGAAACGTGTGCTTTTAAAATTTTGGAGTTGAAACTGCGTCACGTTTTCACGTAAAAAACTTAGATTAGAAACGTACTCTTATTGTAGCTGCTAAACTGTTCGTAAATTTTAGATAAAATATAAAAGAATAATTAAAAATATATGCTTGAAATTAGAAGATCGGTTACGTTTAATAAACTAATTACGACAATATTTTGGGAATTGCACAAGTGACAAGGGAATTGACGAGAGGGACAAAAAAAGGCCTGCAAAATTAGAGAAAAGCATCTCCTTATTCGTAAGCGAAGTGTTCCTTTTCTTCTTATATATTACAAAACAAGTGTATTAAAATAATCCTTTTAATATACGTCATTTAATATTGGTTTAATTCGGAATATATAGTTGTTTGATAAAATATATTTTTACATAAAACTGATATTCGCTAATGGCCAATAAAAATTACTTATTAGATACGATTTTTTTGTATATCAAGTAAAAACGCGAAGTTTCCCAATCAATAATATATTTCATCGATACCATGCGAGTAAATATGTACCTGAATTCGAAAAACTTTCTTTTAGTCTAATTTTCCTGAAATTGAAATTTTGATCTAATTAAATTTACCGGAACTTTTCCCCTTTCAAACGTTACTCTCGTAAATCAACACAAACAAAACTTTCCCACTTCGACACCCGAAGCAATATCAATTCGTTTCGAAACGAAAATTGCACCACCACCGTCGCTACTACTAACACCATTCCGACATCGTCTTTACATGTATATATAAATAAAAAGCATTTATTCAGCTTGCATTCTTAATCTTCCCCTCTCCCCCCACCGTTATTCCGACAATTTCCGCACTCCTCGAAAACCGATTGAAATTTCCGCAACGCCACGCTGGCCTCCTCGCTCTCCTCCCCCGCCCACCGCTCAAAGCCACGAGTGAATAAATTATGCACATGCATCGCACACTCGTTGCGCGAACGCGTGCGCTCGCGTGCCAGGCGCGAGAATCGAGAACTTTCTCGGGATGCTGGTGCTGCGGGCAAGAAGAAACCCCGACCCGGAAAAAGTATAGAGGGCCGGCGCGCAGGCCGAAGCGGGAAAACTGGAATCGTGGCCAACTCGAAATTAACTCGCGCGTAACACAAAGCCACGCCCGTTGAAATATTAATTGTCCGAAAATTAGTTGGATGTGGGTCGCGGAGTCGGTGAGTTATGCGGCGGGACCAGCAGAGGTGGAGAGAGGGGGAGGAGAGCCTGTAGCCAAGTGTATAACCGGGCATTAATACGTAAAATCGAGCGCCCGAGCTGAGAGGCGGCGATCGTATCTCGGGCATTTCCCCTTGTACTCGCTTTCCTCTGATTCGGTGCGAGCGCGCGATTTGTTCTTCCTCTCATTGTCTCCCCCCCCCTCCTTTCATTCTCTCTGTTTCTTTTTCCCAATGGCTGCGCGCTGTTCGTGCCACGAGTCGTGGCTTTTGGCGCGGACAGGCTCGTATAAAAGCGCCGATTTATTTAGCGAGCGCTACTACATAGATCGGATGATAACGAAGTCTTAAAAGGAAGTTGAGTAAATTTATCGAAGCCAACTATTCAACTGTTAATTTCTCGATCTTTTTCTCATTTTTTAGCCTACGGATTTTATAGTGAGTATTATGATCTTGCCGATCTTATACCCGAATAGAAATCTAGATTGTAAAGTTAAACCAGTGGAAACCAGGTAGGTCAAGTACTAAATCAGTGACTGTGCACTATTTACAAGTGATAAACCGCAACGTAAATAGTAAATAATCGATGATTCATCAGTGCACGAATCGGATATTCACATATTCATAGTTACAGTGTAAAGATACGTTGTAATAGAAATTACTGATACTAGTCGTGCAATTATTTACACCCATAAAATGTCTTGAATATGCCTATCAATTAGAATTCATCAATATTTTTACTAATCTCAGAATCCTTCACTACACAATTTTAGTAAATCATACTTTTGCCCGTATCGATATGTTACTTACTTAATGGCCTAACCATCGAATCGTCAGAGTTCGCTCGTAATAATTTGTCGTCAATATTAGCTAAATCAGATTGTTTGACAATATTACTGGAAATCATGAACTTTTTATATTCAATAATACAATGCTTTGTTCTTAATTACTCTTAAATTCAAGGACAGCGATTTATATCTAATCTATGAAAATATGTAGAATTGTATTTTAGCACTGTTGTCATAACACTGTTTCATCATTCGATCTTATTGCACGTGATAAGAAGATTCAGAACAAATTCTTCGGCGGATTTATCGCAGGGAAATATATTAATGATTTCTAATAAGGTCCGTGTCCATAATAATTTGGCCGAGCATAGCTATCGAATTCATCGAATTAGGTTTAAGATTCTCAATGGTTCGCACGATTCGAAGCTGTATTTATTAATTGATGTATTTATTAATTTAATAATCGATTCATTATGTCGTTTAATCAGATAAAACAAAATCATAAATTATAGGAAATCTTTTTTCATTTCAACCAGTCAGCTTTGAAGCATTTCTTTCGGCAACGTGTGCGTATTGCGATCTTTGATTAGTTTTAAGGCTGTGCTCAAGAAGTGCTCAAAAATTTCAAATTAACTTAAAGGTCTAAGTCCATCAGTATTCTATTGACAATTTCCTAAATTAATATTACATTGACTTAAATATCTTATAGAAATATGTGAGGGTCAGCGCTTTGGTAGAATACCTGCCTATCTGCATGTATACATGATAATATTTATGCATTTATATATGTTACATATTCATGAATATGCGCGTGCATTCACAACACACATATGATACTCTGGCCTCAAAATAAGGACTTCATCATACTTTCAGCCTGTCTCGTCGTATTAAAATGCAGTTCACCAAACATTTGACTACTATTGCAGTCTACTAACTGCTTCTTGTATCGATGTGCTTCATTCCACAAAAGTCATATTGATTGTATATATCAGACAAATGTCACTACTCTTTGTGATTTTACATATACTTTTTGTCTAAGATTTTATATATCTTCTCTGCTAGTCTATTCAGCGTTTACGAAGTACACTTAACAGAGAATAAATTCAACCGCATGAATGGCAATTCGCAACATCGACAAACCTCTCAAGTTTTCTCACAATTAGTGGCGATTCTAACTGCTCCCACAACCGATCCTCTCTCACCCACTCTCTCTCTCTCTCTCTCTCTCTCTCTGTCTCTCTCTCTATCGCGAATTTCCAAAAAGAAATGCACAGAACTTGCGAGAGTTGTGCAGATTCAAGCCTCTGGCGAGTATTTGGCAGCTGGTCGAAACCCCAGCCCTCCCCTTCGTAGTCCGGCAACACTTGTGCGAGGTAGTGGGAGGGGGTGTGGATCGACCAAACAGGAAATCTCGAAGACACTGGGAGCAGCATCGCATCGGACCACCCACCGTACATGCGTGAGGGAGCGAGAGACAATCGCCGGGCAAGCGTTAATGGAAATAATACATACGTATGTGTACATACATATACACCTCTACGCGTCGGTCGTTCCGCTTTGCCTGCGCCTGCCAAAAGCCCGACCAAATATTGGTCGATCCATTTGCCCCGTGTCCAGTCCACACAGACGGCGTTCATATGTACGTTTGAATGTATATATATATATATATATATATATATATATATATATATATATATATATCGAAAATGTTGCAAGCTCGCGAGCTTCGTATTCGCTGGATAAGCGATTGTTTTACTCAAGCACCCCCAACCTCCCTTCCTCCCTAACGACTTCGAAGAGGTTAACAGGATTTCGTTAGGTCCACATTGTTATTCATGTGAGAATGACAACTGCTGAAGAATTATTGGTAACAATATCGATATGGTCGCAATGATATACTTTCCAAGGAGTCTATTCATGAATACTGCAGTTATGGTGATTATTATTTGAATATATGTGTGTGTGTGTGTGTGTGTGTGTATATATATATATAAATTATAACCTATTGCAATTTCAATCTCTAATGACTGATTTGATAATCAACCTTTATTCGATTGATAATGCAAGCTTTTCAGAAATTACCAGTTCATAATTATTGAACAACAATTGCATTATTGTACGAATACCTTGTCTATTACTGAATTTGTTCGTTAACAAAGTTTGTGGTTTAATAGAAATATGGATAATGCTGCATAATAATTAATTTGCATGAGATTGAAGGGGAAACATGAATTCGTACCGTTCGGAAAAAGGGCTTATAATATTGTGCTCGCTAGAATTGTATAAATTCCCAGAAAATATAGAGGATGAAATTTATAATAATTGAGAAAGAGCAAACATCTTTTCACAATTATAATTTAATAATTAAATGCTAGATTTTTCTAAATGTAATATTTTCAAATAATGCCGCGTCCTATTCTTTCTGTAGAAAATTTTACTTGATTTACACCGTTACGTCAAATCCAGATAAATTATTAATTAAACTTTATAATTTAATTCTAATCTAAAATTGAAATTTAATGGGCTACGCATCAATTTGTTTATCAAGCAAAATTTACGAAACTCCAAATTTCATTTAAAAGCTCGTTACAAACTTTGTAATTTCAATGATGCGTCATATAATATCGGCAATTTTTTCCCCTCTCGGATAATTCGAACGTAAATCAACAGTTATTTTGTTAATCTCCGAGTCAAGAAAATAGCTCCTAGATCAGTTTAAAAATCCCACACTGGAAATCTCTCCCGATTTTCTGATTTTTCCCCCTACAAGCGCCGCAGTCGGATTTTACCGGCGACAAACGCTTTCGCGAGGTGCGCCGCGTGTAGGTCTAAAGGAAAAACAGCAGCAGGAACAGCAGCTCCACGTCGGCCTTGCGCGCTGGCTGAAAGACAGACAGAGAGAGAGAGTGAGAGAGAGAAAGAAATAGGCCTAGCAAATATACGCGCGGAATAATAAATGAGCGAAAGATCCGAGCCAGGGCGCGGCAATCCATCGGTATTTCTCTTTTCCTGCGCGTAATTTTTCTTCCCCTCCCCCCCGGCCTCTTTCGCTCGCGCGCCCCCTCGAGAAAGGCGCAGGGCAGTAGTCAAGATGTCTCGCTACGCGCGGGCACAGCCGAGAGTCGAGAGGAATAAGGCGAGTCACGTACTTTACGTACGATCCTCTTCCATTGAGGAGCCGGCACTTTATTCGAGCCGGGAACAGTCTCTCTCAGTCTCTCTCTAACTCTCTTTCTCTCTTTCCCTCTCTCTTACTCTCTCTCTCTCTCTCTCTCTCTCTCTCTCTCTCTATCTCTATGCCTATACCATCCAATTCTCTTTTTCTCGATCTTCCTCGCTATCGCGCTCTCCTCGGTGTCCCCGACATTTTCCCCCGTGGCCTCCACCCTTCATCCCTTTCCTTTCCTCCACCTTCCTGATCTTGATTCAAGTTTGTTCGTTGCGAGCGTCTTTCCACGATTTTTCGATCCAACCGACGGTTTTTATCGGATCGGCGTAGCGTTTATTTATTCTAGTTTTCCATTTTTGTTTGTTTTTACGTGAGCAAAAATGCTCGCACATATTATTTTCGAAAATATGTAGCATTTGCTTTAAAAGATTTTAAATTATTTGAAGAAGAATATCTTTCTGAATTTGAAATAACCGATTAAAAATTGAAGTGAAATAATAGAAATGAATTCAGTAACATTTTAATTTAATTTATAACAACAGAAATAGAGAGTATAAATAGACTTTTTGTGTGGTACCGTTGGTTAAAAAAGAACGACGAGATAGAGCGTAGAAATTAATTATTTAGTTATGTTTAGAAAATTCATTTTTATTTACCGATGAATAAATTTATTTAGCTAGGATATTGTCGCTGTATATAAATATATAACATACCATGATTTTGAAAGCTGATTCTCTTTTACTTGGGATTAGGCATCGTGTTGGATGAATTATATATATATATATATATATATATATATATATATATATATATATATATATATATATATTATAATGAATAAGAAGCTTTTTCGACGTTGGACAAATTTATAATCATTTATAAACATTTACAAAATAATAATGAATGCAATTCCATTCTATTAAAAAAAAAATACTGGAGTAATAGCCGAAAGGAAAGAATATACCAGATAATACCAGAATCAGATTAAAGTGGACTATCATCGAAAATTACACTCCTTACATTCAAACACATGTTATATATAAATACATAGAACCGTGGAATTGGTTGGTCGAATAGTCGAGAATTTTCATCTCGGCTCCCCTGCTCTTTAGACTGGCTTTCGGATTCGGAAAGGTCGTCGTGCGCGCGAACGGGAGAATGAGGAAGAGAAAGAGGGAGAGAAGGAGGGGCAGAGAGAGAGAGAGAGAGAGAGAGAGAATTCGAAATAAAGCGAACGAGAGCGTGGGCAGGTTGGAAGAGTGAGAGAGAGAGAGAGAGAGAGAGAGAGAGAGAGATATTAAAGGTGGTCTCCCACGGCGAAGCTCGCCGGGGCTCCGGGAGGGAGACTCTTACGCTCATCTCGTATTCTGTCGACCATCTACGACTCTCTCCCTATCTATTACCCTTTTTCCGACCTCTCCACCTGTCTTCCCTTTTAAACTGTCTCTCTCTCTCTCTCTCTCTCTCTCTCTTTGCCTCTCCTTTCTCCGCCACACCCCCCCCCATACTATCGTTCTATGCATCACCATGACCACCCCTCTCTTCTCTCACTCCACTGTCTCTCGTCCGTGTGAATTTCGCCCGCAACTTGCGCGGGGTCGGTTAATTTATGTCATCGGTGTCTGTACCGGTGAAGATGTCGCAACAGCGAATTAAGATTAAAGTGTTTCCACCTCCGAAGATAGTCGCGCGGGGCCTTTTGTTGCGAATATAGAGTAAATTGCCGTGCTGATGCACTTCCATTAAAGTATACCATTGCCATTCGGTTTACTATATATCGAATAATCTACATGAATTATTCTTGCGAACTTATCGAAATTCCGGAAAGCGATTAGTTATACTCATATAAACTGAATTTGTGGATTGAGCTCAAAACAAATGAATACTTTGACAGTTTATAATTAATATGCGTCTCGAGTTCGACGCAATTCTGTAAATTACTAAAGCAAATGGCGTGGTGCAAACGCATTTGAAATTTTCAAAATCAAATTTGAACGAATGAACTAGTTCCGAAGGCTATGAATTCGACATTTGCAAACTTTCCAAAGCCAAGATTATCTGACAGATTCCGTCGAGGGGATCGTCGGTTATGTACAATCGCGCACCTATACGCACACAGGTATACCCAAGCATGGACTGTCAAGGAAAAAAGTGAGAAGAAGCCAGCTACGTACGGAGAGTTAACGAAAGAGTAGAATAGAAATAAACATAAATAGCCGAGTAGTTTCCGGGATAATCAGATGGCGCGCGTGCTGATTCGAAATTCATAATAGGAACGGCTGCGACTCCTTGCTTCAATGAGGATAAGGCGAGGACCAGAAGAAGGAATCAGTAGAGACGAGGCTAGGAACCGGGGGAAGGAGATTAAGAACAAGAAGGATCAATGGTAGATAATACAGAGCGAAATTTACAAAGAAATTTACAAAGAAAAACTAATATATTTGTATGATGAAACTGTAGGAGAAATACACATGAACCATGTACAAATAATAATACAAAATGTAATGAAAACGATCAAAAAAACAATTGATGTTTTTATAAAACATAACAGCGTACAAACACATACGAAAATGACAATTTTCGTATTCAAGGTTTCAACATATATATATATATATATATCACTACAGCTTCTCAGATTTATTCAAATATTTATTTTATAGAAATAAAGAGAAATTCTATCAAAAACAAATTAAAAGTTAAAAATTAGTTTAGAAACCATGCCAGAATTATAGGTCTAATAAATATATCTATTAAATTGTAATTTTTCAATTATATTTACTGAATTTGAGGTAAATGAGTTTGATATTAGCCTTTTTTCAGCTTTACCATTGATTTCAAGAACATTTAATCTAATCACGTATCATACAAAATTCACGCATCCTTCTTACGCCAATGCCATTACATGCAATATTAAAGAAATAAAACATAATAGGAAGAAAATATTCATAACTCCCGTCTCCCCCCCCCAACTTTTCTTTACGTATATTAAGCTTACCGGAACCCTTCTTTTTCCGAGTCTACATCTTTCTTTTGCCCCCCTCCCCCGCAGCGCTCGGCGCGGCTATTCCACCTTGCTTATTTAACCCTTTTGAAGGAAATCCTTTTAAATCTAAAGCCGAAGCGAAGAAGTGAAGAGAATGAGGCTGAAAGGTCTTATTCATGTACGTTAAAAAATAAAGATGAAATTAAATCTTCTACCTTTTATTTTTTATATATAAACATGACGTGGAAAATGAATGAAATTCAAATTCGACGTATTTTTTTATTTAATTAAAATACGATTTATAATGATTTTACGTTTACGTAAGAGAACTTCGACATCATTGTACATTCTTTGTATTATTTTTCGTGATATTTAGAAGTATTTTGATTTTAATTAAAATTACCGCGAAAAGTCTCGGTAATTAGAGAAAAAAACGATGCTCTTTTATACTGAAAATTTCAGCAATCTCTGCGTTTCTCTAGCTACTTAACAAAGAAAAAATCTCTCAAAGAAAATCTCAGTTATACATTCGAAATTATCCCCTACCACCCCCAGCATCCCGATTCATTTACAACTGAGGATCTTGAAATAATTTCACAGGTAGCGGGGCCCCTCGAGTAATAGTAGCATTCCTTAATCTCTCCCCCAACCCCTTCACAATATTGAAGAATTTCGAAACTGGCCTTCTTTTCCACCTTTTTCTCCCTTTTCCGACCGTATATATATACATATATATATATATAAACAGAAACGTATACGCGCCAGTAAAGCTGCGTCGATGAATATAAAGATATGTCGGTAAGTCGGCGCGAGGTGGCGGTCGTCGGGGTAGGGGGGGAGCGAAAACTAAAAGCGACTTGTCTTTTAACCCGTCGCCCCTAACCCGCGGGCGGTGCCGCTCCGTTACGGGCTCCTTTGAACGCGGGCCGCTTTCTTAATCTAAAGTTCTTCCCGAGTTCTTCGCAACTTGCGCGGGTCTTAGGGGCGGTGGGGGGGGAGGGGGTGGCGGTGGCGGTGTAGAAGAAAGGGAACGTACTCCCGCACGCCTTTTATTCCCGATGAAGCTCGGCCGCCCGCGAGTACGTAGCGCGGAGGAACGCGGGCGAGGGGGTTTGGCTGCGGGGGTTGGGGGGAGGGGGACGGGTAGAAACTCGAAAGGAATTGCTCAAAGAGCGACGGGCCGGGCTGTTTTTCCGTTTGCCTTGGTCCGATTCCGTATTCAGCCGTATGTATGGATATAATGACGGCGGCGGAAGCGCGGGCGTGCACTTTCGCCCGAGTTATTGAAACAATTCGTTTTGGAGGGAGTGGGGGAGGTGGCGGTTCGGAACTCAGTTTCAAACTCCGGCTCTCTCTCTCTCTCTCTCTCTCTCTCTCGTTCACTCTACTTCCCCCTCCAAGAGATTCAAACGTGCGTCTCCTATTGTTCGCGTTTCCTTCTCACTGGCTTCTTTCACTCACTTTTTCCCTCTTTGTTTCTTTATTTATTTTTGTAAGTAAGCTTACTTATGAAATTGTCTAAGAGTTGCTGTTGTTATTATTATTATTATTCAATACACGCGCTCTGATGAATTCCATTTGGCGGTAGAGGCAGAGAGTTGGTGGAATCCTCGCGTTTAGTTTCGCGACTAATCGTAAATTCATTGAACTCTCCGTCCTATGGCGGAGGGGATGGGGTAGCAAACTTTTTCCTCATCCCGATATATTGAAACATGCTTTGAGGCATTTTCCATTCTGTGTGTTTATCGGGGAAATAAATGTGCGGCTACGTGCAGAAGAGAGGACAACTGATAAAAACAAATAAATGGCCTCGGCGAATTCATCAATAATATAGAGGTTATATGGATTAAAGTTGTTTTTTATTAAATACTATAATATTATGTATAATATTCTGCTATCCCTACGGTGTTTTGAAATTAATTCTGCAATATGTTTTTTACAGTTCTAAGTTTCGTAAATTTTTTAAAATAGTTTATTTTTCTTTACCGATTTTTTTATTTCATTTGTAGTAAAAGTAAAGATTTTATTAAAGGAAAGATGAATTTTTGACGTACTATTTGATAAGAGTGCAATAAAAGGCCATAATATTTTTAAATTCAAACTGTAGAAGTTAATAGTCTGTGATGCTTGTATTAATCATAATAAATCCTATAACAGCAGAAATTGATCTTGTTTTTCAATAAATAAAGTTCATTATTAAACCATGAAAAGATAGCGATTAATTTGTCTTAGAACAAAAATGTCTATATATATATATATATATGGCTGCGACAAATGAAGTTTATTAAAGCGTCATTAAGCCATTAGTATAATTCTGAGTCATTACGATGTCTCTCGTGGTCGCGTACGTGAAATGAAAATTTCCATGTTAATAAATCACGAAAATGCAAAGTGCTCCCAACAAGTCCGAACAATGGTAAACTCGAGTACACGGGGAGGGGCGGCAAAGGGGTAATACGTGGCTGAAAATTGAGAAGGGCTAAAAATATTTTCAGGAAATATAACTGAATAATGGGGGTCGGGGGAGGATCATGGGACGCGGTGCAAATGCGACGGTCGGTCTAATAGAATGCCGCTCCGTACATTTCGTCGGCATACGAGAATGAAATAATTACTTTGGCCGATATAAACAACCAGAAAGTATTGTACACGACATTATGCTGATTACGCTAAAAGGTATATATGCAAGAGCGTTAAAGTACAGGAAAGTCGTCCGATAAGATAACAGGCGAAACTTTCCGTCACGTAGATTTTGCATAAGCCTTCGAATCAAAATTCTCCTGGCGTAAAAATTCCAACGAATAAAATCAGGCCGGGAGGCACTTTGCCGCGAGCGCACGTGTACATTCTGAATAAAGTGGAAAAAAGTGCGGAAAGCGAAAAAAACATTTTTCCGACCCAACTACTATTGCGCGCCTTAGTGTACGTATATGCCCTTCGAGGCGGTAATGGCCCGCGTTCATGAGATATCGGTGAAATAATGTTGAGTAAAAGAATGAGCATAGGAAAAAAGTGAAAGGGCCCTGGGTATTCCCCGAATCTGCTTGTAAACGCAAATACAGTCTGGCCGAATGTACGAATTAAGCGGCGACATTCCTAATTCGCGAATTCCAAATTCTTACACGTGCATACATATAATACATATATATATATATATATATATAAAACAACGATCACTGACACCGTACTATTGAGGAAGGAGAGTTTCGTAAAAGCAATGCGCCCCGCATTTCCGTCGTATATATACAGTGATAACATTTTCAACGTCAAATATATCTCTATATATATCGCGCGATAAAACCGGTAGTTCTACCCGACAGCGCGTGTAGCTTGTTTTTTTATCGTGATATTTCTGTCAGAGCAAATCTATTTACTGAAAAAAATATTTTACGGATATATATATATATATATATATATATATATATATATATATATACATGCGAACTACCGATAGTTTTTTTCGCTTCGTGCCTTCCGTAATCGATTCTACCAATTGTAAAAATCGAGCCCGCTTATTGGAGGGGGATTTTAAGTATTTCCATTTAATACTGTCAATAACAAGTAAAACGATTTAATAAATTTGTTCACGAAAAAGCAACTAATTAACTAGTGTAAGTGTCAGCATTTAAGTAACATAAAATGGTATAACTGAATTCATAGACAAGAATGAGATTCATAATAGAGCCGATCAAATATTCGATTACTATATTAATTCAAAGAAATGTAAAAATATCGTATCAGAAAGTATTAAATTAAACATAATTATAAAAAAGCTCCACTTTAACCAAAGGAAGGTAGAGAATTTTTTCATCAGATTTGAGGCATATAATACACATAGAAGCGATTAGTCACAATATTATTATATTACTATAGACTCTCTCCTTCTGCAATCGCGGCTCTTCATTGCACAGAATTAGAATACGGATAAACGCGTTGAACGCCCCTCTCATCGTATTCCCCATAATCGCCAATTGACCAGTGCACGTCCCCCACCAGCCCATCCCCCAATCCCGCGTAAACGTCGCGACGCGTGCTCGCAGACAAGTCCGCGACATCGTAACCGGCCGAAGCCAAACGCGCGCGTCATAAACGCCTGGATGCCGGGAGACGATTGCCGCGGCACGAGTTTGTCGCAGTCGGGGGCGAGAAGGAGAGTCGAATCGGTGGCAGAGTCGCGCGGCCCTCCCTCCCCTCTACCTGGCCTGTATTTTTTGCAGAGAGCGCCGCGCACGCACACCGGGCATAATTACACGACGACACGAACGCCTGTAATTACTTTTATTCCAGTTCCGACGAGATTTCTCAGTCTCTCGTCCCCCTCCCCTTTATCACTCTCTCTCTCTCTCTCTCCCTCGCTGTTTTTTGCGCCACACGCCGTCTCACGCCGCGCCGCTGGGATTTACGTAAACCGATGCGAGCGCCGCCTTAGCGTCACCACTATTTATACATATACACGCGAGTAGTGGCCGAGTGTTCGTACGTCGCCTGTACTTTTTAGCTGGGCGAGTGGAGGGGGCAGGCTTGCAGCGTGATCGTTAAAACTGCACTTAATTTATACGTTTGCACCGCCGGCCAACTTAACTTTTCCACGAGTAAATAAAGGTTATTTCTTTTGCCCTCTTTGAAGGTTATAACGATGTGCACGCCCACGCGCTGTTAATTAAAGCGAATTACTTTTGCATTCCCCAAAGGGATATCGTCGTTTTTCCTATATTATGTGGATAGCAGCTTTATAGGAGAACGTTCAACCGCACCCTGCTTAGTCTGGCTATCGAGCAAAAATCAAATATTGAATTTGGGACTCACTGACCGATCGAAGATTTTCTAAAGCGTGATCTTTTAATAGGATATATTGCCTAATCAAGATATCGATATGTTTTGCAATATAATTATTTTGATATTTGATATGCAGAATGGAAAAAGGCTAAAATGTTGAAATGTTGAAATGCCTTTGTCCTGCATTTTTTAAGTATTTTAAATGCCTACTTCAATTTTTTAATTCTTTGCATGTCTATATATAATAAATGAAACAATAACTATTTAATAATTAAAAAGAAACACTTGAACGTTAAATAAAGCACACTCTCGCACTTCAAAGTACGTTACATTTATTCATTAGAATCAAACGCTCCGAAATTACTATTTATCCAAGGCCAGAAATGGGCTAGCATTTCAAACCAATCAAAATCGGGAACGCGCTTGAGAGAAGTGCTCAGAGGCTAGTTACGCAAAGGCCTTTATATATATATATATATATATATATATATATATATATATATATACCTCATCAATAGCGAAATTACGCGCGACAGACCGTAAGCCCGAGTCGTACGACAAAGAACCCGAGCGCGCTTCATAAAGGCAGCACAACAATTTTCACAGCCGCCAAACTTTCCGCTCCCCAGTCATTTTAATTGCGCCACCCCACCTCTGCCTTTTTTTAGCCACCTTGAACGCATCCTCGAGCACAATAAACAAGCCGCTTGCTTTTCTTCCACCCCTCCCCCCCCCGCCGTTCCAACTCGCGCCAACCACGGCACGGTTTTCGCGCGTGGAGCGCACGCGCGCTTACCCTGGCGAAACTTTTCGTTATTTATGGAAAATCGGCCATTAATAACCAAAGCCACCGAATCCCGTTTAAAGGCTCGTTCGGTCCTCCCCACGACCTCCCGCCCCGCCCCCGTTCGCGTCCTCTATCGCGGACGCGCGCTCGCAAAAAGGAGCGCGAAAAACTTCGTACGTATACTCCATACATATACGCGCACCTCCCCGTCTCCCACATGCTACGCAGAGCCATAAATTCCCGCGCGCGCGTGCAGCGGTCGACCATACACCCCTGCCCCTACTCAACCCCGTTAAAATTAACTTATTCAATCTCTCGCCCGCGTCGGGCGAGACCTCGCTCGAGTTCGCCGGCGAGGGGGGAGGATGCGGAATACGAAGAAGAAGAGGAAGAAGAAGGAGAAGATGAAGAAGAAGAAGGAGAAGAAGAAGAAGAAGAAGAAGAGCGCTGCGGAGAAAGGGAGCGAACCCGCCGTGTATTGCACTGGCGCGAGCGGTGAGGAGGACGATGGAGGAGGGCGGGGAGGTGGCGCCGTTAATTTTCGCGAGAAGCTCTTTAATTTCTCGCGTTGGGAGGGCGCCGGCTCGGAGGTTAAGCGAGCCCAGCTCTATACACTACATAAGAGGCTTTATTCGCCGCGTGATGCATAGGTCGCTCGTGCACCCCCCCCCCTTGTCGCGACCCCTCGCCCGCTAAACCGCGTATTGTTTCGCCGGACGCCCTATAAATCAGCATCGGTTTATAAATAAGGACGGCAAAGCGCGGAGATGTAAGGGTGGGTGAATGGAGAGCGTACGAAATACAGCGCCTGAGGGCGTCGCGCTCAGGTGCGCGAAGCACCACCGCCCCCCTCCCCCCCAATTCTCCCACCCCCGGAAGCACGGCGGTCCTCTTGAAGGAGAGCCGCGTCCCGCGACAAAGGCTCGGTTCGCTTTCGGATCGCTTTGCACACTGAGGTCGGAACGCGACGGACGTGGCGGGTCGGGCAATCGTCGGCGTGCCGAGAATCGCGGGGATCGTTTCGATTCAGCGCCTTTGTCCGTTCGATTTTTTTAGCGAGTTTATCGAGCGGCACCCGAGAATGGTCGGAGCTATCGCTTACAGATTTCTCCTTTATCATGTGGGGTTTTTTTTTTTTTTTAAACGTGTAAATCGGAGATAACGGCCTTATTCTTAATTCTAAATTTATATTAGATAGTGTTAAAATTGTGCTATTTTTCGATTTAATTCAACTTTATCAGTTTTTTTTTCTTATTAAATGTGGTCAGCATAATTAACATTTCCTAATTGACTTTTCGATCATTTTTCTTCGAGAAGTAGGTGTTGAAATTTTCTTTTATAGAATATCTATTATACTATAAGTTGAAGAGTATGTAGTTTTTTTGACAACAGTGAACCAGGTAGTAATAATAATTATTAATAACAGATTATTATTAATATTCTGTAGTCCTTTTATTACAGAGGCTATTTGAAATCTCGATTTTGAATTAATTTTATAGTTGATTTATATTGGATTTTGACACTGCCGACTTTATTATTCCTACGAACTCCAATGCACCCAAGAAAGTTCAACAGTTACGAATTATTTTCAGCCTTTTCACAAAATAAATTGGATTTGAGGAATTTCCAACTGAGACAGCTAATGTTGCCCGAAAATTTGGGAATCGCCTCGTATTTTACACTGTGTCACATTAATTCGCCATTTTCAAATATCGTGCGTATACGAGTACATCGGAATCTCGATTTATATATTGATTAAAATTGCTCCAATACACTCCCCTTACGTGATTAATGAACATAGTGTAAAGTCAATATTTCGAACTTACTGCCAGTGTAGGAGCTCTCGAGATATTTTACTGTGTATTTAGTACTCACCTGAAACAGAGAAAATACGTTTTTGCTTATTATGTATATCTAGTAATTGCATTATACAATGTTAAATTTAGATTGATAATTTTTTAATATGAATAAATTGATTGGTTATTGTGCTATAATAAAGAATTCTAACTACTTAAATATACAAAGTAGGAAAAGTTCTGTAGTGCGCCTCAATTAATCCGAACTTAGTCACATTAAATTCAATTGCTATTACGAACCTTGCGTATACACGAGCTAATTATGGTCTCGGTTCAAATGAGCTAACTGATAGAACCATCGAATCGAATATGGGAATCACGCGCATTGGGACGTTATGGCACATTTGCTAATTGAAACTATCACTCAACAAGCGAGACATTCACGCGCTGCTCGGAAAGCAAAGGCTTTACCGGCTCTTAGAAACGAATCGTTTTCAATCGTTCTCCCGTATTATCCTAACAAAGGACAAACGGTTTCCTCGCTCGATAAGCATCCTCGATACGGTTGCCCCGTCAATCTTATCCCTGTATAAAAAAAGAGGAAAAAAACAAAGAATACCTAAAGGACAGAAGGGAACGTATATAAACCCAGAGCTTGAACGCCTCTCTCTCTCTCGTCTCTCTCTCTACTTTATCTTGCTGCGTGTCATTTTCAGACGAAGGGCCAGGGGAGTGTGATAGGGAGCCGGGGTGGACCCGAGATTATTCGTCTTCGACGAGGAGGGTCGAAGTCAATCAAGGGCAGCCAAGGGACAAGACGAATCGTGTAAGACGGGCGGGGAGTTGGGAGGGTTGCGATAAGGAGGGAAAGGGAAGCGAGCGAAGGGGATAAGAAAGCATTGTAACGGTAATGAGTCGGGGTGGGGTGGAGAGGCAAAGGGATTTCGGGATTTTTTTTTCTGTAATTTTGTTCGGCAGAGGCTGTTTGTTAGATCGCAGAAAAAATGAAGAACAAACAAATTTAAAAGTAATTTTTAAGAAGTTGCGACCTAATATATTTGCTATTAGAAAGAAAGGATATAATTCAAATAAGATTCATAGAAGATACATTGAAAAATTGCCTAGTTTAGGAATTTCCGAAGATGTCGATAAAAATAGAGGAATAATACACAATTATTGAATTCTATAGATATTTCATTGTTTTTAATGCATTCACAGTAGCTCAGTAGTTAAATGCTGTCAGTGCGTAATTTCTACAATTCCATTCATTTTACGTGTAAATTTCATCTTTGATTTAGAAATATTAACGTCACGAAAACTTCAGATTATTGTAAATCTTTCAAATACTCTTTTTATTATTATAAAAACGGGAGGCGTTGGGGTAATTTTCATTTAACCTTTTTTTTTATTTCTAGCTAGAGTGAATGACGACAAGAAACATTGCTAGGTAGCCATAGTCCTATATCTTCTGTACTGATGCAACGATACATTTTTCCAGTTGCAAATGTTATTTACTAAATGACATTATATCGTAAGTTTCTACCCTAACGTTTGTTTATACTTACATTCGGTCAAAATGTCATTAAAAGTATCAGGAATTGTACTGTATTTCATCCATTGCAACAGATTTAATAAATTCTTGCAAAAATCATAAAAACATATTCATCTTGTATTTGTTGAAGCGTGTAAATATTGATCAGATTATTTTCACGATACACCTTGTGAAATTAGCTATTGGTATATATAAGATTGATTAAATCAAATTACACGTCTGTATTCCTTCTACTATTGAGTATACTACTTGTTTTCTTCATGCACAGACACGGGATACCGAGAAAAAAATATCGAGAGACAGAGTTGAATAGTCCGCACGATCGCTTATATAGAATTAAATTCCGCATAATATAACCCTATAAGGGACTAAGCGAAAATAGGAATAGGAGCTTTTCTGCGCTCTCATCAATTTGATAGCGTGCTGAGTATTGTCTATAAAGAGCCGTGTATGTTATATATATATATATATATATATATATATATATATATATATTCCGGATATAGGAAATGTGCGCTATGAGATAACGAGAGAGGAGAAATGGAAGTGGGAGGGCGGAGGCGGGAAAGCCACACGGTCGAGAGAAATACAATGACGCGCAAATGACGGGAAATGCTCGACGCTGCACATGGGGCTCGAATACGAGATGAATAAAGAGACTCAGTCTCGTGGCTGTAGGGTATAGGATCGGAGCCCGCGAGCGAATGAAGAATTTTCCGGCGGGCCGGGGCGACGGAGACGCGTGCGTATACGTTTCCGTCTGTGTATAACATCTAGCGAGGTCTGGATTTATTAGGGCGGATAACGTCATTATAGTCTCCGTACAGAAAAAAAAAAGAAAATAAAACGAGAATGAAGCATGGAGATCCGAATGAAGTTTAGTTAATATAACAACGATGAATAAAGTGCTTCCGCTTTTTTCTCCTTCTTCAACCGGACAGAGCGTCATTACGTGGCTTAAGTATTTCAATTACGGGCTAAAGTAGAAAATTTACGATACGTCGGCCGGCTCGCGCGATATTAGTGTAAGCCGCTGAAGGGCAATTAATCGCATTATGAAGTGCGAAAAAAATATTGGATGAAATTTAAGCTGGCTTTATGCCGGCTGAAAGTCCGTCCAATATTTTTTCTCTTCTGGCCGCGAGTTGCGGGCATTTTTGTAAGGTGGCTTTCTTCGGATTGCTTTTTTCCCCCTTTTATTTCAACATGTACGACACTCGAATAAGTAAAAGATTGCGATATAATTTCGTTTAGGTTCGATAAATTCCGGGGGAGTATTGCAAAGATTAATATTGATTTGCGTAAACACTATTCTTTGAAATCTTTGAAAAATTTGAAATTTGATTCTCCGGCGAACAGAATCACTCGCTGGGATTACAATTCGGATAAAATTTTCATTTATAATTATTTAAAGATCAAGCTGCATTTTCAGTTTCGGTCGTTATTATTTCGAATACCTATTGCCGGTTCACGAGTAACGTGCTGGGTCGGCAAGCTGCAACTTCTCCGACCGATACCTCCATCAACGGCTCTCAAAAGTTTCATTCCCCTGGCCCCGTCATGTATTAAAGGGCGAAATATCGCACGAGCCCTTACGTGAAGAGCTATGAGGTGTGTGTGTGTGTGTGTGTGTGTGTGTGTAGTTGAACGTGAGCGAAATATAAGCCGAGCAAGAGCCGGCTGTATATATATATATATATATATATATATATATATATATATATATATATATATATATATCTGAGTAGGTATAGGTGTTCCGAAAAAATTTTATCCCAATGAGATTCCGGGCAGCGCAGCGTGCGCATAGAGAGCGCAAAGTGCAATCGGTAGTATGTGCTCGTACGTCCGAGGGGGAGGGAGGACGCGGTTATACTCTGGCACTTTAAGAGAGAAAGAGAGAGAGAGAGAGAGACAGAGAGGAGTCAGGGACAAATTTCATTGGCAAAATGTTTTTCGAAGTCGGACAGGAAGGAGCAAGAGAGAGTCTCTCTCTCTCTCTCTCTCTCTCTCTCCGCAAGCGAAATACGAATCGATTCGCGAGAAGCTGAGATGCATATATGTGTGTATATATGTGTGAGAGACACCAAGGGTCCGTTGAATAATACATTGCCCAGTTCCCAACCAACGAGTGGACGTCGACGGACGCTCTTCGTCGGCTTATCGAGCGAACAGTCACCGAATCAACGCGCGCGACCGCAATCTTTATTAGATAATATATATATATATATATATATATATATATATATATATATATATATATATATACATATATAGTATATTGTTTGCTCAGGCGGCTTTTCGTCTCTTGTTTATACTTCGCGGCGGACTCGGTGGGATGGGGGATTTGATTAGACCGCCCCGCGCAGTCGGTGTATACGAAGGATAATTGAACTAGAGAGAAAAAAAGGCAAGGAAACGGCACACCCGGGTACATCTCCCAATTACCTTCCTATATTCTTTAGTATTCAAAGAAAGGAAATTATTGTTATTGTTGATATTTTTAGCACGTATTTTCATACGAGAAAACACGTATTCTATCTGTCCAGATGTTTCACAATGCAAACGCGCAATCTAACTGGTAGAGTTTTAGCCTTCTTCGAACCTTCTCTGTAGACGCCGGCCAGCTCAATGACGTGCGAAGCGCGCCGTTTCATAAACCAAATCTTGGTGCGTGGTATATGCTCCTAATTATCCGGACTCCCGGACGAGCGCTTGGACATCCGTCGAGACTCCTTTCCCCCATCTCCGTGACACCGTCGGCACGACATCGTTGCCTAATTTTTGAAATATGTGCCGCTACCTCCGATAAAACAAAAAAATACAGCTGGGCTTTTAAATCCAAGCCGGCCTCGCCGCTCTTTCCACCGCCCCTTCCCCTTCAAGTTCGAATGCGTATGTCTCAACGCGGGGATTCGAGGCCGTAGTACGCCGCCGGTAAATAAACGCGCGCCTGTATTCCGCAAAGAACGAGAAGCTCGGCGAGTGGGGTGAAAAACGACGGTTAAAAAGCTCGGAAGAGCTAGCCCCATCTCCCCGTCCGCCGCGGCTCTGATTTACCGAATTCCCGGCGGCTCTAGATCTAGATTCGCCAAATTTGCGTTCTCGGTAAGTATAAGCCGCTTACGCTTACTTTACCGATTATATGAGCGCGCGTTTCGCTTGCGCAGAATTGATTGGCGCGCATCGATTGGCGGGCCTTCGTACACGAACTGACAAACGGTTGGGCGCCGATCACGTCGGAAATGCTCAAAAAAAATTTTTTCCAGTTCCTTCATGTTCTTCTGGTTAAGGTGAGGGATCGAGATCGCTCCTGCTTGTGTTCATATTGCACAATGGAAAGAGTAAATCTTTTTCAAGAAATAAATAAGGGACAGACAAACCAAACAATACAATTTTAAGAATTTGGGTTGAAGTAAAATAAATCATTATTGAATCATTCTGTTGGGTAGTAATGCCGATTTAACGTTTATTCTCCTAAAAATCAATGTTGTAAAATTTCTGATTATACTGCTAAGTAAAATCCACTCGCGAGGAGGTTCGCTTACCATCGATTCGGAAATTCAAATCGATAGATCCAGCAAAAAATTTCTCAGGCTGCTGGTAGGCGCAGTAAGCGCAAAAAGAGCTAAATTGGTTGAGAACCTTACACTTAAGGAACGGTGCAAGTAGAAGGAGAATACACGAGGGAGAAGGGGGAGGGGGTTAAAAACCCCGCTATATCCTATGAAGGGCTCCTGCTTCCTGCTTCGGTAAAAAATGGTAAACTTTAGTCCCTCCCCCCTCCCTCGCGTGTTGCCCTGAAGCTAAACGGCTCGCTGCATTTCTCACGACTCACGAACCGGCTCGACGCGCTGCGTTGTCTTCCAAGTTTCATTAAGCCCAGAGCCATTTCTGCACTTTCTTCCTTCCTGTCTATCTCTGACTCTCTCTCTCTTCTATCTTCTTCTCTCCTCCTTCGCCTCCCGTATTCCCCGCCGCCCTCCTCCCCGCGCCACCCCTTGAAAATGAAATGTCTCGGGTGCGCTGGGACGTGGGCGGGGGAGGGGTGGAAGAGACCCGGATAAATATAAATATTACGACGGGGCGAGCGCGGAGAGGGGGCGAAATAGCCGCGCGCCGGCGACCGGGCGGGGGTGAGGAGGGCAATAAAAGCGGAAGACGATAAAAACGGGAGGCGTGTAACGCTGCCTTTCGATGAGTAGCGGCACCGAAGCCGAGCTCCATATATATATATATATATATATATATATATATATATATATGGTCGGAGGCCCGTAGCTGGAAAGGGGAGGGGGTTGTTCGTTTCCCAGCTTCATTGGACAGCCGCGAGGGAAGAGGGTGTGGGGCAGAATTATACCGGGCGAAAGTTTACAGCTCGGTTGTAACTAATGGTTTAGGGCGAAATGCACACGGTGCTCCGTCGGATGTTTATACGAGGATGGACGATGATTTCTTTTTTCTGCACTTTTCTGTTCTCTGTCTCTTCTTTTTTACTTTTTGGTTTTTGTTTTGTTTACTCCTATTTTGTTTTTGTTTTGTGAAGCTAATTTGTGTCCTCATTGGCGATTAGTGCGAAATTAATGATTGGTGGATGCCCGGAAGCACTGAAAAATGAAGGAATGGCTTGTAGAGAATGTAGTTAAATCTGTAACGATTTAAATATCTTATTTTTATTTTTTATTGAGAAACACAAAATTAAAATTTTTTTTCATTAATATTCTAATTATAATTGTGTCGTACTGCACATTAGTATTATTGTAATTGTCATATTTATGGATATAATTTAAAAGTAAAATTCTTTAACATTAAGCCGCAATTAAATCCATCTAATTATTATCGATCTCATTTCATTAGAATGGAGTTCGATTTTATGTCTTCTACCTATTGATGGAAATTCTTTGGTCTTTAATGCGAATATCTGTTAATGGAATAATAAAAACATTAATTTATATTCCAATCCTATAGTGGTCTAAAGAATAAAAGAGATACTAAAAATTCATGTGGTTTAGTAAATTTTCATTTGTCGCTCATGAAGTCCAGAGAGGGAGAAAGAGAGAGAGAGAGCGAGAGAGCAAAAGGTATTATCACAATATCGAATAGAGCAGTTACATAAGTAGATTCGCATTAAGCTCATAAAGAAAAGACGAAAGAAACGACAAATCACCTGTTTCCTTTATTTAATTATTCACTTCGCTAAACCGAAGCAAAAATATCGATGGTACCTATACCGATATTAAGATCAATAGCATTCGGAGAATTTTATTAATAATTTCTTCAGAAATCGTAAATACGTTATGAGTAAAGTATCGATCGCGGCCTGTATCCACATATCGGCTTCTCTGCACACCAAACTATTCCGTCATCATGAGAAAATCACAGCATTTCCGCGCTCGAAGGGACATGAATGTTGTGCACATTAAAAAATACATTGCTAGGGCTGCAACGACAGCCTCTAGCGTCGATCCCGGCGAGATCGAGCGTTGGGGGCAAAAAAATTTTTGGATTCACGCAGGCCGGGGACACGCCGTCGAGGCAACGAAAGCCGATCCCGCGATCCCGCTTTCTGCGAAGAAAGCGGCGCATACTAAATGTACTTCTGCACCTAACGAGGCGCTCCGACAGCGACTAAATCGCCGGATTAATAATGAGACGTACCGTCAGGGGCAGCTTCTCTAATTAAACTGTGGCGCGCTTGACGTAAACGACGTTCGTCCTGGGACGGGGGGGGGCGGGGCGCATTAAAGACAGCGCTAATGCCGCTTACGTACGAAAGATTACGGCCATGCGCGAAGACAGATCGATGATGAAAGGGAATTTTTTTTCAGATATAAGAGTGTTCGAGTGTTTCTCGCGTTTGCACCGTGATTGGTGCGTATAATAGCGATGTCTAGGCGTGTGGGTGAGCATTATTTAATAAACGTTCTTAAATATATATTTTCATTAGGTGGTCGATCGCCCCAGCCGAATTTTAGGAAAAAATTCGATCTTGCAATTATGTGTATAATACTGTGGTATGTGATTCATCATCATGTAAAAAATGTCGTTCTTAACGAAATGTTAACACTGATTCAGCAATTGAATCAGCAATTGATCTTCAGAATCAGCAATTGAATCAGCAAATTGAATCAGCAATTGATCTTCAGAAAGAAAAAAAATTTAATGAAACGTAACAAAAAGGTACTATATATATATATTCGCTTGAAATTAATCTGAAACTAAAAATCGCTATCTATTGTCGCTCACTTAGACTTTTCCCGCTTGCAAAAGAAAAAAAAAGAAAAGAAAATAATAATCTAGACCCTCGTCGACGTAAAAGGGGCGTGCCAGATCAAAATCTCTTCCAGCATTTTCAAGATACGCGAGGGAGGTTGTATATATATACACGAACGCTCGTGCGAGGGAAACTATGTACAACAAGAGAGAGAGAGGGAGAGTGGGGAGAAACAGAGAAGCTAGTAAATATACCGCGTTGGAGAGCTGGGAGTTATGTTTGGATGGCCTACCCCGCGTGCTGCTTTGTCTTGCACATTATTATACCGTGTCAATAGGAATTGCGAACTTTTTACGGCTGTAAAGTGAGGGCGAACATTTTCCTTTTTTTCCTCCACAAAAAATGCAATCGTTTTAGATTGAAATTTATGGCAGAGGAGGAGCATTAAAA
Source organism: Sycobia sp. Sy_11 (assembly GCA_018907035.1). Classification (NCBI taxonomy): domain Eukaryota; kingdom Metazoa; phylum Arthropoda; class Insecta; order Hymenoptera; family Epichrysomallidae; genus Sycobia; species Sycobia sp. Sy_11. The sequence continues at coordinate 2,977,048 of JACCIC010000050.1, forward strand.
GCAAATGAATGGATTTGGTAGAAAAAAGAAGAAATTTCTTTATCCTTGCCGAATTCTAGAATGCAAAAAAATTGTAATAATTTTTATAATTTTTAGATGTTATAAATCATTAACATGTTAATGATATCTTGAAATTCCGTATTTTGAATCATTTTAATAGCTCATTAGCAACAAAACTTTTCGTTCTTAAAGTCCTAAAAGAATTCTTTTAATCACATAATATGAAAAAATTATTCTAAAATTTAGAAAAAGTTGCTGAGAACAATATCAAAATTATAGAAATTTAAGAATTCTGAATTTACTGATTAAAAATCTTATGCATTGTACAAGCAATGCGGTTCTTACTTAAGCAAAACATTTAGAGCATTATTTCTCTATAACTACTTTTCAATATGAATTATTCTTCATTTGAAGATTCTTGTATTTCGAATCGTGCATATATGGTAAATCAAATAAAGGAATCTCTTCAACAAAAGAAAAGAGAACTCTTGATTAATTTTTATTAATGCAGTATCAAACTAAAAAAATTTTTTTTCGTTTCATTTACTATTATTTTAAGCCTTCTTTCATTTTAGATAGGTGTGTGAGTCGGAAAAGGACGATTTTGAAAAATAGTAATTCTATTTCATTTTATGTAAGTTTTCTTTTGAAATGATAGACCTGTATAGAAGATATTCCTAAAAAGATTGTTTCAGTTAGAAAATAATATTTGATGGATAGCGAAATAACATTAACTGTATTACTATATATTGGTTTAATTCTATTTTTTTACATTAAAATCAGTCAGTTTTCTTTAGTTTATTATGAAATATCTTTACTCGGAAAATTTTAATCATATTTTTTTCAATAAACGCAGTGATTCATGATCCTATGGTAAGGATAAATTTACAGAAATAAAATTAAAAAGGAAATTTATTGAGCAATAAATTTATTGGTAAATAACATACGGTTTCCTTTAAAAACAATATCCTTAAACAACAAAGAGAATAAGAATGAAAGAAAGAATGACTCTTTAGAACATTAAATGTCATAATACCGAGGTGGGTAGAAAAAAAACGCAGCGTGCCGCGCGCGTGTTTTGCCAGTGTTTAAAAAGAACTTTGCTATTATCCACCGAACGAATGGCGGAGGTGCGGGTAGAGGGGTTGAACGGATCAAAACTTACTGTATTACTTTCAAAAATTAGGTTAATTATTTTCCTCGCAAATTTTTAAAAAGCAATTTTCACTTTTTATGACGGGCATTTAAAACTTATTAAGTCTGGAAAGCACGGCGAAATATTAACGCATCAGTTTTGCCCGCTTTTATGCAAGCTATACTATTTCTTAATTTTTTATTTCTTTCTCACACCAGATTATATATCGTATTTCATCCCAGGCAGCGTATTAATCGAGGAAAATAAAAACGAAACAACAAGCGCACGTTCAAAATTGCCGCATCCGGGTTCGAAATAGCTCATGATTTAATTTCAGATTGGAATTTTGATTTATACTGGCCATATTCGAAAACTGCACATCATTTGATGGAAAATACACAGCCTATTTTTCTGAGGTTTCTAAAAAGATGTGTCTTAATGAGACCAGTAAGTAACTTAGCGCAAGAGATACAACATAGTTCATTAAATTTTCAATTTTAATCAACTAAAATTTCTAATAATAAGTTGTAATTTAGATTTTTCACGAAAATGAGACGATATTTGAAAAATAGAAACATTAGCACCCGTATGGATTTTCAATCGTTTCGATATCAATGCCATCTTCAAAATAAACTGGGACAAAATTCGAAAAGTCTCGTTAGAACAGTGTTCTAATTATACAAAAGCATTTTCGTCAACGCCAAATTCTGCCTTTCCTGCGCAATGCGCGTTACCCGGACGGCGATTCTAACCGTGCTCAACGCAATTGAAATTAAAAGGAAGGGGTGGTGAATAAAAAAAGTCGAGTGCGCGAATCAGAATACGGGGGTTGGTCGAATTGCAGAAAAATGTACAGAAACAAGCGAGAAACGATCTTGGATTTGATTCGCACGCGGCCCCCCCCCCGCCCCGTCGTCCCGTTGCCCGGCGCACGCTCGCCCATTTCTCTCGGCATAAAGTGCACGCAAACAGAATTAAAAGCTCTCTCGGCGAGCTCTCGCGCGGGAGAGCCACGATCGAATCGAAAAAAGCTCGGCGAGAGTGACTCGAGCTCTCGTGTATGTCTATATATATATATATATATATATATATATATATATATATATATATATATATATATATATATATATATATGTATACATCAACTCGCGGCGAACTATTATTGCACGGGCTTGTTTTCGTCTCTCCACATAGGACATGGGCTCTCTTAACGGCGGGCGAGGAGGTGGCGGTGGAGAAAACGAAATAAAAGTCAGCGTAATGGGACAAAAATGTTCCGCGGTACTGTAAGCGAGATACAGACAGAGAGAGAGAGGGAGAGTGTGATGGAACGAGTGAGAGAGTGAGGAAGAGAGAGAGAGAGGAGAAGGGGGGGGCGGGAAGGATCGTTGAAAAACTTCGCGTATATATATTCATATACCGGGACTTAATAAAACTACGATTTTTCGGCCGTCACGGATTTAATAAAGAGGAAGCGCGATGATATTCACCGAGTGCGACTCTCGTTTATTCTTTTTTTTTTGTTTTCTTCTTTTTTGTTCCGTTCGTTTCGCCGAACTCATGGACGTAACGTAATAACGTAACGTATATAGCCGGCGATACGCGAGCGGGAACGAAGGGGAGCAAAAAGTGCGCTCGAGCTCTTTTCTCTCCCTTTCCCCCCAAAATGGCCGGGCGGTATATGTACACGTATATATGTATCAACCGAGAGTGCCGACGTTATATTTTTTTCAGCGGAATTTTCTCGTATAACCCGACTTTCGTCGTTTGAACATACATATATACTGAGAAACATGTTTATATATAGATATATATATATATATATATATATATATATATATATATATATATATATATATATAATATACACATACATCTATGTGTTCTGTTATATAATCGGATTTTTGATCTCGCGTGCAAGAGCCTACGGGTGAAGTTATGAAATTTTAGAAAAGGGGACACAATATTTGCATAAATGGAACTTTAATAATGTATATAAATCGGGTTCGAGGCTTTGTTTTTAATTGCGTATACAGCGCGAGCATTATGAAAGTCCTCCATCGATCAATAATAAATTTATACACAGGCACACTCAGGCACACACACACACACACACACACATATATATATATAAATTTTCAATTAGGATAAACTAACAATAATGTAGATAATTGGAAATTGAAACTGTGGTTTAAACAATAGTTCGATTGTGATTATTCACTCAATATTGGTTTATTTTTCACATTCATGAGTTTTTCTGAATATGAAATTTCTTTAAAATCCCAGCTCTATTCGATCTCGGTAATAGCGAAAAAAAATATCGTAATTATTGTAGAAGATCTTGCGTCTGCCAATGTGTCAATATAAAAATAAATGAATGTATTAGTCGGTTGTAGCATAAATGCAGCGGAAAGTTAGGTGTTCATCTTTCGGTCCTATTGACTGTGCGTTTCAGGCAGATCATTAGGTGACACCGATCTGTGCTTATACTGAAAGCATCAATATTTGACAATAAATATCATATAAGTCCAAATAGATGTTCTACAGCGTATATGGCAAAACCGATAATCTGGGCATGTTGAGACTGTTAACCAAGTAACTTTTTTCTTTGACTTTTTTCTTTTAGAAATGGGAAGGTACGTATTTACGGATTCCCTTAGATTTTACTGCAGACTACTTCTGATGAAATCTGGTTGGTAGGCACAGGATCAAATGTTAGTGAAATCCATATTTCCAAAACTTCTTCGGAATCAGGTTCGTTTAGGTTATGATCGGTGTTAACATCCTATTAGGGATGAGCTAACCTATACAAAAAGACACGATACTTTCTCGTACGTCTTTCTATTTCGTCTGGTTCTTGCAGTTGATCTTATAGTTCGACATCTTACTGCATTGTCCCTGTTTACGGATTAGGTCATCATCTTGCGAAAGTAGACTTAGTTAGTATATCACCTAATACTAATATAGAAGTGATAGAACGACAGGACTTCTCATCATTTTCATCATATTCCGACCCAATTTTAGAACGTTTATATGACTCCGAAACTTTTTCTCTCTTATGAATTTTGTCAACATTAAAAAATTGTTGAGCACTCTAAAATATGTAAAATAACTTTACTGAAATCGAATCGCAAAGTAAACTTGAAATATGAATATCAATGCATATACAATATGCAGGCAACTTGTATTATAGCATAAAACAAAAAAAATTTTCAAAGAGAGAAATACAACTTAGAATATGCAAAAAGACTTGTTATTTTTTTGTTTATGTCACCTTATCTAAAATTTCAAGGACACTAAAAAATGTCCATATAATATATATTATAAAGTTGAATTCAGTCAAATGTGGACGATCAACTGTAATTTTCATCTCGATCCGATCGCATTTCTTTCGACGTCCTGTATAAATAAGAAATCAATATTGTTAACAATCAACGGGTTCAATTTTCTCATAAATCGGCCAATTTAAAAATCTTCACCGAACGTCAAAATTAAAATTTTATAGAATAGCCAACGATTACGTCAATGACTTACATTGGCACAAAGCTGTCAGTGACGTTTCATTCCAATTTTTCCATTAACATTTCAGCATTTATGCAGATCTAATTAAAATATTTATAAAAAGTAAGCCATCTTTAGCGAGAACTGGTTTTACGACGATTCACAATTAAACCCAATTGTCTAAGATCGAAATTTCTCTCTATCTGCGATATCCAAGGAACGAGTCGAGAAAATAAAATGCAAAGAAAATGAAAAAATGTGTTGGTTTAAATAACTACATATGTTTAAGACCTAAAATTAAAAAATTTATATCGTTCTCCGCAATTGCGAATATCAATCAAGTGTATCTACGCTCGTTACAAAAAATGAAGAAAGGTATTATCTCATAAATTTATACTAGTTATACATTATCAAACAATTTTAAATAGACTAGTTTTACAAACGTACATAAAAGATAACGAAAATATTTTATGCAAATTAGCTTAATCGCACGGTTTTATTTGTAGTCGGAATATAATTATGGGCAACTGTACACATTAACGGTTTTTCAGTTTTAAGTATCCGGTTAATGGCTTCATTTATTTTTCTATTGCGCCCATTTCTCATACCCCGCTCTCTGTTCTCTTGAAACAATGAAATTGGGTTCGATATTATTCTTGCATTAAATATTTTATTGATTCAATATTCTCCTCTTTTAATATTAAAGCAATATTTGTAGTATATGTATTCTATTAAAGATTCGGTGATCTACTTTATATAATCTGTTATTTAGAGATTAGTTTTTAAAAAATATTATGAATATTTATATCAGTAATCTGCATATTCATTAAATATATTACAAAATAAAAGTGTAGCCTTTTACAAAAAAAATTTAGATTGTAATTTATTTATAAGTGAAACTTTAATTAAGCTTGCGCTAAAACTAGGCTTTCAAAGTCGGCGATGTAAATGAAAATTTTTACTTTATCGATTATACTGATAAAAAATTCCGTTGTATAAATATAATTACAATAATAATAAAAATTATCTAATGGAGTCACGTAATAGTTTATAATATACCTTAAGGTGTATACGTGTAAGTCTATAATAAAAAAAGAGTTCTAACGTGTCTGGATAAATAATTAAGTAATAGAAATTTTTGCTATGTAGTTCCACAAGGTATATTGTGACAGCTATGTGGTCTATATAAAGAAATGAAATATCGTAAGAAAACGTAACTGAAAAAGTTATGCAAATTTGAAACTCGATGGAAACAGATTGTTAGAGGAATTTTCCAAGGAAGTCTGTCGCTTCGATCCAGTGCAATATACAATCATTTTTATTTCATCAAATAACGACATTCACTATCTTCCGTTCGATAATTTTACAATTTCAACGTTTAAGCCAACTATATTCGTATTCGCATTCGAGAACAGTACCAGACATTTCGTGTAAGTATTATTTTTTATCTATAACTTATATAAGCGCACATGAGCTATTAAAGATAAACAAAATGGAAACAACAGAAACAGGAACGTCGTAAAATCTTTCACAATACAGTTACACAGCGACTGCCAAACCATTCCTTTGTTCCGCGGATGTAAAATCCATTAAATGCATGCGCATAACTTTCCAAGGACAGAAAAGGTATGGGTATCCATCTTCATTAATAAAATAGCGGCACCGTCGCGGCAAATGTGCCAGTTTCGTCCTCCATCCTTCTCCACCTCCTCCCCCCCCCCAGCCTGCAGCCTACGCAATCCGACTAGACGAAATTACGCACTCGGCCGAGATGTCTTAGTTTATTAATCAACGCAGCCATAAAAATCACTTGCGCTCATCTCTTTCTCCCCTGGCCTTTTTCCCTCCACAACTCGCTATTACGGCCGTTTCGCTGTCCGGGTATGTGTTTTAAGCCTCTCCGCTTAAACACATGAATCACGTTAGTGTAGGTTCGTACCTGAAGCCTCGCGCACGCTTGTTTGAAGACGATCAAATGCCGCAGCTGCTCTCTCTCTCTCTCTTTTTCTCTCTCTGTCTCTCTCTTTTTTTAAGGTACTTATGAAGACTAGCTGCTGGCTGGGAATAAAGGCGACCTCGGGAAATTGCACTCGTTCACTATTATACCGGGTGCTTGAAAATCTGCCTGGGATGAGGGGACGTGGAGAGGCAACGTGACAAGAGTGCGTAATCATCGGCGGGGAGCAATTTTTCGCCCGCTATACTCTCTCTTTCTACCTCCCTATCTCTCTCTCTCTCTCTCTCTCTCTCTCTCTCTCTCTCTCTCTCTCTCTCTCTCGATCTCTATCTCTCTTCCTTTGTCATTACCTTACATTTTCTTTATTTGAGAACGAGCACTTTTGGAAGATGTTCCAGGTTTTAGCTCAGCAGAATTTGATACGGGCAATATTTACAACGTAAAATAGCACCAGTTTTTAAAGACTGTAGTTAGAAAATAAACTGAGTTGTATATTAATTAGTTAGACAAAGATAAAATGACGATCATAATTTTAACTGCAACTGCGCCTATTTTCATTGATTTTTCAATTCTCACATCAGTACTTTTGAGGAAGTAATTCTTTTGGAACTTTAAATCTCGACGGCGAGACAAATGAAATGCCGTAGTTTATTATTAATCCAAATGGTAAAAAATTTTTATGGGTGTATGATAACTTGATGATGTTGATAATTTTTGAAATTCTCATTATTAAGCAAAATTATACAATCATGTTATTATGCTCATAGATAATAACTTCTATATGAAAATAAACGTTGAATTACATATGTAATGACTTGTTAATAGAATCTAAAATAAAACGAAAAAAACATTTTGACAAACGAATTTTTGATAACGAAATATCACGATAGATAAAAAAATTTTTGATGAAAATCGATTTATTTAAAATATTGTTTTTATTTTTAAATATAAATTTCTAATCAGAGAAAGATTTATTTTCAAAATTAGTTTCAGCAAAATTGCGCGGGGCAAGTGAAACTCATAATTCTGCAATGAAACGTTCGAAATCGCCTTCGTCCGTGCATACAACCACTTCAATAAAAGTTGATGAAAAAAAAATGTCTTGCAGCCGATCGAACGATAGGAGGGCGTGAGTGCTTCCACGATATCCGCTTCCAACTATATGTCAAAATCGGCAATTCTGTCAAAAAGAGCGAGAGAGAGAGAGAGAGAGAGGGAGGGGGGAGAGAGGGAGACAAAATAGAAAGAAAGCAGGAAAGTTGTGCAACGTCATCGAGCCAAATCGGTAGAAGGGGGAGCAGGCGACTATAAAATTTAAATTTCCCGGAGGGGTAAGGTATGTTAGAAACTTCTCCGCTCCTCCTTCTCATCCATCCTCTTACCAATCACTCGGCCCTAAAGAGAACATCGCTCAAGGTCAATTGAAACGTTCGCTGCCCGTACCCTTCTTCCCCCTCTTCACTCCCCGCGGTGGGATCGATGCTTCGCCCTTCCATTCTATCCCCTCTCCACCACCCTCCCGCCGCGAACACCCGGAGCGGCAGGAATCGATGGATATTCGCGCTCCAAGATACGAAGCCTTTTCTATATAAGAAGGCAGTGGATGGGAGAGGACGCGGTGAGGAAAAAGGTAGATAAAGCGGACGGTGGCGGACATTCAGGGGGGAGTGGGGAGAAGGCTATGCGAAAAGTGCACGTGTTTATATATATATATATATATATATATATATATATATATATATATATATATATGTGCCTATTATTCACGCCCAGGGCAGCCTCGCGATCTAGTCTTGCGAGGCTGATGTGCGCGTGCCCGCGCCGCGGCCCGCTTATACGGGGCTTCGTGGCGAATTCTTATAAATCAAAACGGACACGCGACTACACCAAGCCCTCCCCATGCTGCCCCCTGGGCGAGCTTTCGCTATTCTTTTTCTCGCCTTCTTTCCTCCCCCACCTTCTGCTTCCACTGGCCTTAAAGCTCATTCCTTTTTTCGTTTTCTTACTTCTCCCACCCCCCTCTCTCTCGCTCTCTTGCAACGTACCCTCCCCTCTCTCTCTTATTCTTTTCCACCTTAATATCCTTTTTTTTCGGGCTACTCGCTTATCTTGAAGAAGGAGCTCTGGAACGTGGGGGGGAGGAAGTACGAGAGAGAAAGAGAAAGAGAGAGAGAGAGAGAGAGAGTGTGCGCGATAAGAAGGCGGCAAGGCGGAGAAAGCGGAAAGATTGCTGTTGCATGCGCCAGAAACTTCGCCGTTCGTCGAGATTTCCTCGACGAGTTTGCGTTTTCGAAGAGAGGATGATTTGAAAGTTCTTCGCCGCCCCTCCTGCCCCTCAACGGCGCGGGCTTGAAAATAGCTCGTTTAAGGAGTTGGACACGTGGTATCCTTGGATAGTAGACGGTAGCCAGTGGCTATATTCATAGACAAAGCGCATTTGAATATATTATTTATCGGCTTATTTGTCGATGGTAATAAATGATGAGAAAGAAGTATTAGCCGTCCATCAATCGCTTGGGTAACTAGGAAAATTTTCCTGTATAGGATGTTTCAAAACATTTTTCGCACGATGAAGTGGAATGCATTAAATTATTTAAATTTCTGCTGTTTTTTATTGCTTTTAGTCAACTTGACTTAAATTCGTAATATAGATATAGAGATATTTTTATTATTGCTATTGTTTCTTTTTTCTATTTTATTAGAAGATAGATAGAAGCTCTGCGCTAAGAAAACGAAACTCTTCATTCTTTTTTCTGAAACTTCCAAAAGGAAAATCTTTATAAATATCCATGCTTGATCAGTTTCGAAGTTACTTCTCCAGAGGAGGACCCGAAATTCATTAGTAAAAGAGAAAATTCGCTCGTTACAATAGGTAATAAACAATAGGTAACATAATTTACTTTAAAACGTTTTTTTATACTAAAAAATTAATATTTAGATGATAAATTAATGTAAATTAACCCATGAAAATTCATAACGACCATATCTTTAAATCGACACATTTAGTTCATCAAATATAAATGAATTTAAATAAAGTCCATTGAATCAAACTTAATTCAAAAATTAATCTGAAGATACATCATTTTTGCATTTTTTTCCTGTGAACAAAAAAATACTCAATCCATAGATTAAAAGAATCTTATAAAATGAATGTCCGCGAATAAAATAAATATTAGCCTGACTAATTATTATCCAAGTGTTTTCATTTAGTTTGTATTATATGAAATTGTTTTAATTATGTGGCATGGAATACGTAGCGATTTTCTGATATATTGTATCTTAAGAATTGATTATTATTAACTATGTTTAATACCGATTATGTATGAGTCTAGAAAATTTAATCGGCTATAAGCAACGGGAACTAAAATTTAGTTTTTCTAAATATTTCGGTGCACTGAATCAAGATATCAAGTCAGATTTTGTGGGTCACGTGAGATTTTTAAAATATTCAAGCCTCAAAATCTAAAAAATATTGCTTTTATCATGCTTCAAGTTATTATGTATCTCAACTAAATTTGATTTTAAAAATAGATGTAGCAATTTTTAAGGATACTTTTTTTAAGAGATAAAAAAAACGTTTTAACTTTTTGAATCCTTTCAGAATTTTGGAATATCATTATTCTCTTCAATATACAAATCCCAATTCATCAAATCTGACGAAATGCCAAATTTTTTTACCGCTAGATTAGCATATATTAATGTTTGCTTCATTCTGGTCGAACGTGAACATTTAATGAAATTGTTCAAAGATATTTTAAAATGGTTATACATTCTTTATCAATACGATAGTATATATTCCCTAATATAAAAAAATTTTATTCGAAAGTATTTAATAAATACATTATGAAGCGAAGCGGTAAATAAAGAATAATACAGCACGCACTGAAACTTATTTCAAACTTTCAATTCCATATATTTCTGGTCAGCAAGAGGTATTATTCGAACATCCATTTAGCACAAGGCACACCGTATAATGTGCCTAAGAACTGGAAACTTTTAAGAGTATAAAGATATATAGAGTATATAAGTACGTGGGCGATAATAAAAAAAAAAAGGAACAGATAGACGCAAACTATCATAAAATATCCGCTGCGCATAAGCCATCCTATAAACAATCGAGACAAACGAGGACCATGAGAAAACATCTGCGCGACATGGGTGGATCGAAAAACTTTTCCGCGACGCGCGGGCCATCGTAAAAGAGACATTTCTACGTGATCCACGTGTATCGTAAAACAGCTCATTATATATATTTACTTTGAAGCATATTATAGATGCTTTATCCGAACCCCAAGCGATATTACTCGTAATTTTTGTGAGCAAATTGTTCAGCATTCGATCGTCTAAATTATAGGAGAGTTGAGACAGTTTTCGTAGAAATTCGCACGCATATCGAATATTAGTACGAGGACAGGTTCTGAGAAAGTTTCTCATTTCCCACTGATTAATTCAGTAATCGGCGAATAGCTCGAAGAAAGTTCTTGGAACGCTCAGCGCCCAGATTATACAGGCACTAGGTCCCAGTGACATATTAGACAGTTCAACGCCGCATTATTTCAACTCTGCTTTGCGCTCGGTAGTCCGCGGGTATTATCCCATTTCGATCGAAATTGTCACGATCATTACGCGCGCATGTCGCGTCTATTCCGTACGCTTTTGTAACAAAAATTATCGAAACGCGAAGACTTTTATCGGGCTGAACGGATATTCGATACTTAATTCAGAGCCGATCATCTTCGTCTCCCTATCACTTTGGCATTTTTAACGGGGCAAAATATCGATAAATTAATCCCATGCGAACGGACGAAGGGTAAAACGTGGATTGCCATCCCGAAAGTGGATTAAGTCCTGGATCGTGACGGGTGGACGTAAAATTTGCTTCCTCGATTTTTTCGAACGAGAAAAGCATCGTGTACGTGAATATATATATATATATATATATATATATATAGAAAACTCGCACAGGAGCAAAAGCTGTATCGATCTTATTTAGTATAGCCTCCGATACCTTTCCCCCCCTCGTTGTATATGGGAGGATGAATAAAGAATGGGGTGGAGGAGGAACTTAATAACTGAAATAAATTAGAGATTATGTAATGTAATATATTATTGCTATTAGTATTATTATTGTTATTTGTTCGAATAGAAGTTGTTCCACTCTATCGACGCTCCTCGGCCAGTAGGGCATCAGCTTTTGAAAGTGTACGAGTGCCGCGCGGGTGAGCGTTGCGTGAAATATGCAGGTATATAGAAAAATCATCGGACAATAAAAGAGCCGTTTTTAAAGCGAGTTCATAAACTTTCTAAATATGATTTCTCTTTAAGTCTATTTATAAAAAAGGGTAATATGTAGATATTTTAACTGTCCGGTAGATGCCGCTATATATTTTAAGTGCTCATATATATGAGAAATTGAGCGGTAGAAAATGGTAGGCAATAAATGTTTTGGGGTTGAAAATTGTTCTGCATCATCATACTACACTCTATAAATTGCAAGTTTCTGATGATTCTTTTGGTTGTCGTTATGTAAAAATACGTATTATACAAATATTATACAAAAAAAATACTATACATTGATTATGAAAAAAAATTTTTTCGACTAATTTATGCTCGAGAACTTTATTATTATTTAAGTTTGAACTACCACCTAAGTTTTGTATAGAGCAGAAAATTACACATGTATCTAACTGATTGGCGTTATCGAAGTCAGAGCTTATCGCGCTCCACCGTCCTCGACAGTTACAAATGAAAAGCTCAAAAAAATTTTAAAACGCAGAATCCCTGCATTATTTATGAGAAATTGCTGTGAACGAAATAAAATATAATAATAGCGTTGCAGAATTGTGGCAGTCGCAGTGCGCGCGTTAGAATAAAATGCTTGTTCAAAATGTTGAACATTGCTTGTCGTACGAATCGATAAGAATTATTGATTACACAGACAGATAAAATTTTATGAACTGTATTTACAGACAGGAATTATTTATACGGAAAGCTTTCGATGTCCTGAGTGCTAATCTGGCGTCTAAATTGATTCGTCACATCAGGTGAAAATATATCCTAGAATATCCTAACATATTAATATATATATATATATATATATATATATATATATATATATATATATATATATATATACTAACAGTATAAAAATATATCTCTAAAATATTTTATTTTCAAAATGCCTTCAATGTGATTGTTGTAAAATTTAATATATTGTATAAATATTGCAATTATCCATGACAGTAATATTTTAATAAAATATTTTAAACCGAATTAAAAAAAAATAAAAATTTGGTAATGATATGTGTATGAATATTAGAAAATGTAAATATTTTAGAAAATGTTTTGTTATATAGTGCATCTATATTTTCTAATCAGAAACTATAACGGTGATTACGATGTTATATATCACATTATGCGAAAAGTATATGATTCTTTTCAGGATCCTTACCCTGTTTAAAGTTGCCTCTCTCGGTAATATGTAATGATGAAGCTACGAAAAAGCTATTAATTATTTATTATCTTTCATTGAAAGATTGTAATGTAAAATCCTATCAGGATTTTAGAATATATTTACGAAAATATTTTGTCCAAATTAGTTATAAATATCGTCTTTTTCTGATTAACATAACGCAGTGAAATTTGTACATCTGTGGACATACTTATAATTAAAAATGTCAGAGAAGAAAGAGATTTTTAAAAGTATTAAGCGGTATTTAAAAGGGTTCAAATTGTATTTCAATTAATTATCTGTAATCTTTCAATATAATGCTTGCTTGAACTAGAAAATAGTAACAAAGGTGGCATAAAATAAAATTTTGGGCTATGATGTCGGGAGCCCTGATTTGTTGTTTTGAAAGCATTGAAATTCATCGGAAAAATATATTTTTGCTCCTTTCGTGTAGAATTCGCTGACCGTTAACTACCGTCAATAAAATATATTATTGATGATTTTTTTTTTTTTTTAATCAAGAACTGAATTTGTTCCAAGAATGTAATCTACGCCGATAAAATTGTTATGCTGCTACTTTATACTTTTAATTGCATATCGACCGCGTAAACTCAAAATGTGCGCGTGTGTACGTACGCGCCGATAACTCACGGGGATTCTGCACGTGGAGTGGCGACATCGGCCTGGTCGTCGATCTCGCGGCGGGCAGTGCCGTTCCCACAGCGGTCGTGGCCGGGTTCGCCGGCGTCGACGTCGCCGTCGGGAGCTTGGCGTGCAGGGCGGCCAAGCAGGAGTTGGCCACGTCGTAGATTAGATAGGCGCCGTAATATCTGCCAGAGTTGCCCATTTTCAATTTGTTCTTGCCGAGCAAGGCGGTCATCTTATCGCCTCTTTTTCTGTCTATCTCGCCGATGCTCGACCCCAACCCCTTTGCCGAAGGATCGAGACGTCCCCCTACCGCGGTAATGGAGCGACCAATGTCAATTCGCGCGCCGTAAAACGACAGATTTCGTGCACGCGCACTGCAAACGAAAACTTTTATTTATTTTATTTTTCTGTACTTTTATTTTATTAGGTCTTTTATTATCGTCGACAAAGTCCTTTATACTGTCTGTTATAATATTGGTCTAAAAGAGTTCAGGGAAGTTTTCATTCGTATTATTTGTCGGTAATAATAATAATAATAATAATAATAATAATAATAATAATAATTAACCGTCTGTATAAATTCTCTTAAATTCAGAATTAATTTCCCGAATATAATATTCATTCCATATATATGTGTGGATATGTTCAATAGCAAAACGTTTAATGATGCAGACAGCTTACATATTTAGTTAGCCAAAAAGCAAACGCGTTCACGTATAATAAAGATATTCAATTGGTTATTAATAGTTGATTTAACGAGTTTCCTGTATATGTATGTATATATATATATATATATATATATATATATATATATATATATATATATAACGTTAGCGAGCGCTAATTACACTGAATATTTCAAGTTTTTTCCACAGTTCTATAACTGGTTCAACATTTGCGAACCAGATATTATTGGAAATGTAACAAGTCTTTTATAATTCCCTTATTTCTAAAATCTACTATTTATTTATTTGTTTTTAATTTTCTTGAACAAAAAAAAAAAATTTCTTCGTTTTTTTTCTTCTCAACGATGACTTAATTACCAATATAAATACATGTTAAAATCGCGCGCGGCACAAAACACCACTGAATCACCGGACTTTTGCCATTTTTATTCAAATACATAGATCGTCGAGGTAACGTATCGATGCATCACATTTACACAGTGCACGGACACACACACACTACACACACACACGCACGCGCGCGCGCGCACACACAAACACATACGGCGCGTCGCACCAGCTTGGAACAATCGCGATTTAACGACGCTCACCTCTGTATATCTATGTATATAATGAACTCGCGAGCGAGGCACTCCAGCGGGCACGCGCGCGCGAGCACCCGCGATCGCGTATAATGGGGGACTAAAAGCGCGAGCGGCGTATACGCGGTCGACCGACGACGGCGACGACTCATCGTCCGTCGAACTAATCGTCGGGGCTCGCTCTCTCTCTCTCTCTCTCTCTCTCTCTCGCATTTTTCGATATGCACACACGCGCACGGACACACGTGGACGCCTGTGTAAGGACGGGTCCTCGGGCCGGAAGTCTGGGCCGGAAGTGTCACGAGCGAACGGGCTGCCGCGCCGTTCGCGATCGTCCGCGACGAGTGGAGATAAACGCGGCCCGGGGCGCGATATCGCCGCCGGGCGTCGACGTCGACGAGCTGCGCGAACGAGCGTCAATTACGCACTGGCGATGCGCTCAAGGACGGCTGTTAAACGTTCTTTTTTTCTTTTTTTTTTTTTTTTTTACACGCTGCTCTTTATTGGCTCATAGGGCAGAATGGGTTCGTTGGGCGGGGTGGGGCGAGTGGAGGGTGGCGGATCGGATCGAAGCGAAGGGACTTTTAATGGTAAGGCTTGATGGGTAGGACCAAAATGTTATATTGGACAATTTTCCCATCCCGTTGGTGAACTTTATTTATTTTTTGTAAATTTTCATACTGAATGCAAGAAGTAGATTTTTTGGATGATTAATTCATTCAAAATTATTGTATTCATTGTGAATGAATTTGTTGTGAATATTTATGACATTAACTAGACATTGAAGCATTAGTTCAATGCGTTCAATAAGTTAAAATTTTTATGCATTTATGTGTAACATCACTAAATAATCCAAAAGATTTGTATTATATATTGAACAATGGTCTTAAAATGTTTCACGAATGTTAAATTTTTCTTGAATCTTTCGTAATAATTCGAGCTAATGATATTTCAGTAAAAATATTTTTCAACGTTACACAAAAAGTCTTTGCCAATATTTGTAAACAGTTACTATCAAATATTTTAATCAAATTTTCTCATTGCCGGATGGCGTGGGTTGTCTTCTGTGACGTGAACTGAATTTGATATATTTTTATTTACAGTATTTGTACCGTATGTGTTACTCTGTAACACATTTGTGTAACAGAGAAAGTAAATTTTTGACAATTTGAGGATCCTTAAAACAAGGGTATTATGTAGTCAGTGATTGAATCTCTTCTACATGTTTCGTCAAAACGATTGTGATTCATCTCGGAATTCTATATCGAGAATATTTTACAAAATATTCGAAATGAAAGTATACATAAAATATTTCGAAATAATATTTAATTTAATATTATTCCTCAAATATTTTAAAAATATCGCTTTTAAAACTATGCTTATGTAAGATAGATATTAACCAATTAGATATTAGGAAAATTGTTAAAAAACCTATTTACGTTTAGAACAGCAGGCTAATATTAATAATTTTCTGTATATAATGGCCACGAAATTGAGATGATTTAATTTATAACCGCATTATTTTTAAATTGAACGAATTATTTCTTATAGACACGATTCTCGATCTAGCCTTCACCAGACCAACGGGTATCGTTGATGAGCATCGGAAGTCGTGCACAAAGAAAATATTCATTTTGAAACGCCGCTGCTCATTTGTCGCGCCATTACGCCAATGTTCATCGGCGAACGAGTGAGCTTGATTATATCGATTATGCGTCGAGGACAAGGAGAAGGCGAAAAAAGGGCGGGGACCCACGGACGTTAATCCGCAGAACAACGGTAGGAAGTGGGCGATTGCCGTAAACAATCAGTACAATGGTTTACCAGTGTGGGTACTATTTGTCGTAGATTAAAATTTTTTCGACGTAGAATTCGTTATCTTCAAATCGAAAATTAATTTTCACAACTGTGCCGATCGCCTATTCCTTTGCATTGTCGACCGTTTTTCTTACCTTTACTGTCCAGTAAGCAATAATCCAATACTTTAAAGTGTTAAAATAACTGTTCCCCTGTTCGTTATTTATGGAGTTTAGCGCATATAGGAGTCCCAATATATATATATATATATATATATATATATATATATATATATATATATATATATAATAATGTCTACATATATGTCTAATAATCGGCTAACAAAAGAAATTCATGCAAATGCGTGATAGTTTCATTTACAATACTGATTGTAAGCCTCACAATAATCAGTTCGATCCCCACTTGCATTATTTCATCATTATTATCATCGGCTTTCATCTAAATATATATATTTACATTCAAACGAAAACGAAAACGCTGGAAATTATATTATTTTCACCGTCACGGCCATCGCTTCGTCCCGTGTGCGGGCAGTATACTCGCCGTCACGCTTGGCCGGACTATACGGCCTGGTTAAAGAGTTGCCGCTGTATAACTAAATACAAAAGTTTATATACCGTACACACACGCGCGCGCTCACACATATATGTATGTATATCTAGATACGTGTATATATATATATATATATATATATATATATATATATATATATGCATATATATTCGCCCGCTGCGCCCGATAAGATTAATAGTCGGGCACGGTCGCATACGACGACCGTCGCAATTTATATTTATGTGTGTATATATCGCGATTTATATATATATATATATATATATATATATATATATATATATATATATATATATGTATATAGACTTCCTCATTTCCTTGCTAGTTGGGAAACGCTAGGAGAAGGGGCAAGAAGAGTTTCGCAGGATTTTCAAAAAGCATGGATCCATCAAGGTTCGCTGTAAAAGTATTCTGATCTCTGGATTGCGACAGGCGAAATATGAACCAAATCCAGTATAGATTATCAGTAACCGCTCCTCAGTTCAAGGTTGTATAGCCTGGACAATTCATTAAAATCTGAATGGAAGACGAAAGGTTTTCCAAAACTAAAATAATTATAATGTCAGTCGGGCGATCCTTATTTACATAACTCTTTACCCTCGTAAAATTCGAAATATAAAGTTTACAACGTAAATCTTACAATGAATTTATTGTGTAAAGGACAATCCGACCCGCAATATTACCGAATCTTTCCACATCTGTGAACTCGGACGTTTCGAGCTGCTTTGGCTCCTCCGCAGAAAACTTAATCAAATTGTATATGATTTCTAATGGACATTTGCAATTAAATAATAATTAATCGTAAATGAACTAGCAATTAATTGAGTCTTTGAAGGGGTCTGAAACATCTCAGTTTTCGAATACGGAAAAATTCGATGGGGAACGCAGCCGGCTTTTTCATCTTCAGAAAAATTAATTTTGTCTATTAGATTTTATGGGTTGAATATAAAATATAGACAGTCGATCTGCCATTATAATTACATTTGTTAAAAAAGACGAATAGATAGCCATTAATATTGAATAATTTCCCTTATAACAATCCAATTAATTGATTAACTTTCATTACGTTTGCTTTAAAACACGGGAACATTTATCAAGACTAAATATAATTCGAATAATTAACGAGCATTAAGTCAATTTGCGGGATTCCTGCTCGAAATGCCAAAATACCTTTAATAAACGTTCGCTGGCTCCTTTACCCATTGAAATGCTGCAGCGAAACTCGAGTCTGGCTCTTGCGTATCGTCTTCGACCATTGTCCGATACACGATAGCGTTTAATCCCTCCGCGCGTTTTTATTTATCGATCTCGCGGTAGCGCAGTAGTGGATCCACGCTGCTCCTACGCTTGAGCTCCGCCCTGTCTATAATCGGGCGTCTTCCGCGCCATCGCGGGGACCGGCGCATTCGAGGCTACGAGGCGAGGGGGGGGTAGGTAGGGCCCAACCTATATTAACGTCAATTCTCTGTCTCTAGGTGCGCGCGCCCGCGGGCTTGGCCTGCGTATACCGGCGTTTATACGACTCGCGCACAAACGTGGATACATATGAGCAATAATGTGTTTGTGTGTGTGTGTGTCTGTGCCTAAAAGACGGGTGCGCCTGCGCGCGTCCGGCCGAACGCGGCGCGTGTATTATAATAAGCGCACGCGCGCACAATGCGCAACGATTGTATTGTATGGTACATATATGCGGACAACGAGCGCACTGCGCGTATCCTTGCACGCGGTGTTATTTATGAGTGTGCGTGTGCTCGCGATGGCGATCGCGTCCGGGCTCGATGAACCGTTGGGTCCTTCCTCGACTCGGAATGGGGCTATCCAGAGAATATATATATATATATATATATATATATATATATATACATAGTTGCCTATGCAGTCCGATATAGCTGGCTAAAGCAGCGCGACGATCGACTGCATTGCGTCCAATAGTACAAATTTTAATAGTTTATTTTTCCACGATTATCTCGTTGCAAAGTTTTTGCTCCTAAAATGATAGGATTATTGAAACATTTACGATTAATCGGTATAAATAATGGGTGCTTAGAAAATCTAAATATTAAAATCAACATATATATACAGACTGGAAATTATAATATTATAAAATTAAATTACTTTAGAAAAAAATTTTTTATGGATAAAATTGACATTTTTTGCATTATTTTTCTCGATACTTCCTCTGTCGATTTTCCAGCTTAATTTCATATTATCGTAATGTTTGAACAATCACGTATTTTGTAATTTAAAATAATTTTATGCTATTTTTCTTTGTACGCTGCTCATAAGCAATTGAAATTGTTCTTATATTTACTTCTATAACAACATATCTTCGTAACTGCTTAATTCATTTGTGTCACATTCATATAAAGCAAATGTAATCATTTATTAAAATAAGAATAAAAGTGTTATTTACATCAAAGCAGAATGAAATTTACAACAAAACATGTTTTGTAAATCTGATATGCTAAATGTAACATTAAATAAAATTAAATTTTAAAGCAGGTATTTCACTATTTACACACTTAATTATTTATCAGAATATTTTTTTCGTACTTTGAATTAATTACTTAAGGCATTAAAGGGATATAGATAGAAGCATGAAAAGTTTGCAATGAATAAAAGTTCCAACTGTACGATTATAATCACACTTTAATATCATTAATATAAATCAAAGATAACAGTATCTTTATTGTATGTATGTGATTATATATTGATATATATTTAGTGGTTAATACCAATATATTTTGATATATATATATATATATATATCTATATATATTGGTACTCTAAAGTTATCCATAGTCACTCTAAATTTATCCATACATCAACGCGCACAAAAAATAACGGAATGGAATCCCCTTGCATAATCACATTTATAATGTGAACAGTTTCTCATAGATACCTTCCTCAGAATATAGCGAGATGGACTTTCAGACTCTCCTCTCGAATCACGGTCGCGCATATACATACATACATATATAAACGAACCTACCATTATTCCCTATCTTTTTATTTTTCTGCTCGAACGTCGCAAGTGCATACAGCGATACTATACAGATATTACACACACACACACACACACACCACACACGCGCGCGCGCGCACGCATATATATATATATATGTGTATATATATAAGTGTGTGTGTGCGCGCGCGCGCGCGCGTGTGTGTGTGTAGATAAAAGTATATTTATGTATAGCAATGCGCGCGCGCGGAGATCGGCAAAACTTGAACCGTTTAAAACTTGGCGCGAGCGGCAAACTTTTGTCAAATAACAAAAAGAAGACGAAGACGAACAAGAAGAAGAAGAAGAAAGAAAGAAGCGTAAAACGGTCCTTGGAAGCGTTATCTGAAACAAACGGCTTCTATACCAGTATAACGATACACACGCACACACAAATATATATATATATATATATATATATATATATACTCAGAAATCCCGACGGGAAATTTATGCACGCGGAGTCCGAATGGCCGAACGATTATATTAAACGCAATTTGAATAAACAAGTGAATTATGTACTTAGCGAACCCGGCGTTTCGCAGTCTTTTTACCTCTTTTTTTATTATCTATGTTTTTCATTTTTTTATTGCAATGCTTATAATGGCGAGTTAATTATTATCGGAGAGTTTTTTTGAGCGGCAAAATATACGGCAATATGGCAATTAATCATCGCTTCACTTTTTCTCTTCGATCGTATAATTATATATAAATATATATATATATATATATATATATATATATATATATATATATATATATATATATATATAATTTTAATAAGATAACGTAAATAAAGCAAAACGTGTACATATAAATATGTATGTGTGTATGTTTGTACACGTTTCGGTTTAATTAACCTGCACGTGAAAATTGTTCAGGATAAATAAAAGCCTCATATAGCAGCTAATTAATTAAAACTGAAGAAGAGAGGGAGGTTGAGAGGGAGAGAGAGAGAGAGAGAGAGAGAGAGAGAGAGAGAGATGGCGAAATGGCGGCGTATTTCTCTGTATAATTAAATGGAATTAGCATAATTAAAAATATACATTTCGTTCATTGCCTCCTTGAACGACTCGAGCTCACGCTTTATCGCTTATAATTTCCTCAAAACTGCATTCGCGGCTGTATCCTCACGATCACTGCGCAAGGAATCGGCCATCCTGGTGGATGCCTGCACACTGGTCATCGACCGTACTTTATCCATATGTTCCTCCGCAGTCCGATTTCATATTCCTCGCCTTCGATTTACAATTGACTAAGTGGAATTGTAACTTGTCGAGTAGACGAACTCCAATTAACTTATCATTTAATCAAAAAATTATTATATTTCAAATGAATTTGGAAGGTTTAAATTGCGAGCTTAAATTTTTCGCTTTTTCCATATACGGCAAGAATTTCAGTAGTCGCAGTCAGTGCTAGCGTAGGCCAGTAGGTGTCGACCTCCATCTTTCAAATATTGTCTCATTGCAGCCTCCTCAATTGTTCATACCTAATTGAAATTTTCAAACTCGACCATCAAATTGATATTCATATAA
Source organism: Sycobia sp. Sy_11 (assembly GCA_018907035.1). NCBI lineage: Eukaryota > Metazoa > Arthropoda > Insecta > Hymenoptera > Epichrysomallidae > Sycobia > Sycobia sp. Sy_11. The sequence continues at coordinate 2,998,934 of JACCIC010000050.1, forward strand.
TTGTAACTCTAGACGGTAGATGCATTTTTCTTCTACAGGTGACAACAAATCTATCTCCATGTATGCATATCATGAATATAAACATAAACATAAATATGATCGATGCAGAAATTTCAATCTTTAACTAAATAATTATTGGTCAATATGATAAATAATATGGTCGATGTATAGTTCTTCGCTTATTTTATTTTAGATCTTCCCCTATCGCTAGCCTTCTCCCTCCTCTCTCTTTCTCTCTTTCATTCTTATATTAGATATACACACGTGTATGCTTGTCTATCTATATATTTCATCCGTCCGTGCATGGTATTTTTCAGTCCCTCTCTGTTTTCTCGCGTCGCAGCTTATTGTGCGTATCTCCTGCCGTTGTTTTAGGCTCGCGTCTACATGTACACCCCTTCACTACCGCGCGAACTAGACACTTTTTACAACGAGACTGATAAATCTACACGATATTTTTATCGTCAAGTTACTCTCTACATTTGTCTCCCTGTGTCTTCTTATATATATATATATAGAAAGGCTGAAATGGAGAAGGTATATCGCAATTCTTTTTTTCTATTCTGTTGAGATTATTTTAAAATCAAAAAGGCTTTTTTGAACATCCAGAGATTTGTCCAACTCTCCTATTTGCTATCGATTTCAGATGAAATGGCAATCATTTATCGATAAATTCTTCCATTTACCCTTGTTATTATTCTCAAATTAAAAATAAAAGTTATTAAAGAATAAGTAGAAAAATGTTCAATTTCAACAAATTAAAAATAAAAGTTATTAAAAAATAAGTAGAAAAATGTTCAATTTCAACAATATAAGAAAGAAAGCTATTTAATTATTGTACTTTCTATCTTGTGATTTAAAAAAGTGGTAAACTTTTTCTGTAATAACTCAATGACAGTTTCTTTAAAATTATTGATAAGATTGCTTATTACGTTCAGGACAATATTAAAAATTATAGACATTTGACGAGTTGAATCAATTTCTACAGATAAATATAATTAATAAAAAACACAAGAATGATATATAATAGAACTCGAACGTATCATAAGTGTACGTTCCACTAACTTGGAATGGTATGCGTGTCTTTCATAGTCAAGAATTTCAATATATATAGAGAGAGAGAGAGAGAGAGAGAGAGAGAGAGAATATTACAACAGCCAGAGCTACAGTCAATACATTAAGTGATAAAATATTGTTGTTAAGATAATGAAGTATATTCTTATTTTCTGACTATGTTTTTATTACTACCATTATTATATGATACTGTACCAAGTATATACAACGAATCATCAACGAATAGTCATATAAATTATTCAGCTTGTAAAGAGCTAGATTTTTTTTTTTAATTTTTCAACACATATTTTTATAATATTCGCATAAGGTTAGTCAGTATTGGATGTATCGCGCCGTACGTGTAGATTGTCGAATAATACCGTGAAATTTCTCGCGATGCCTTTCATTCGAAGCCATATTCATAAATTTCTTTGATAACAGGTGCAAACACGACCGTTCGTAAATATTAACATTGCATATGAACTATAACGATGCAATACGTCCCAGTATACTACTATGGGCTATACCCCGGATCAAAGATTAATTATTGCCCAGGGCTTTCGCGAAATTATATGCAAGCACGTCGATGACGACCATAATAATAATAATAATAATAATAATAATAATAATAATAATAACTATTACAACAATTATAACAATAACAATAATATATAATTATAAATATATTATTTGACTAGATGCTTGAAGAATTGAAAGCTGACGCTCATATGATATACGAATCATATGATTAATTTACACCAATGTCTCTCTCTCTCCCTCTCTCTCTCTCTCTCTCTCTCTCTCTCTCTCTCTCTCTCTCTCTCTCTCTCTGTGGCTGTAGAAACACGCATGCTTCTTTTTTCTATTACGCATTCAGTCGACAAGGGATAAGTATTTACCTGAGCTACTTGTTATATCGAACGCATTTAAAACAAACACTCATATTCATACGTATACCAATGCATATATACATATATACATATATACAGAATGTGTATACCACATCGTTCTCTGAGATGGATAAGATTCACATTGGGTACACATATTATGAACTAAGTAAGATATCTATACCAACTTGCTTCATCAGGCCTTTAATACGGATCTTTCATTTCGGTCGTTGATATATGGACTACAAGGCGATGAGGGAGAGGGAAAAGGCGAGGGAGTGAGGTAGAAAATTCCCGTTCTTTTCGTTTTTTCACCCCCTCGATGATGTATATTGAATCTAAACTAAATATTTACGCGCGTGGTCGCTGCTGCTGCTTTAAAGTGCACATCCTTTAAGCGATGACTAATTTCACGCAGTGTTCGCTTATTATTTTAGGACTTTATAAACATCGAAACAATAACATGACCTACAATAATTAAGGTAAATAAATTGAATATTTTACAGATTTGAGTGCTCTGATTCATTCGCAAACGATCATCGCAAATAATTTTCATATCATTAACTGTGCGATAATTTTTTTTCTTTGAAAACATACTAATCCAAGTGGTGTTCTCTGAAAACGATCTTTTGCTAGGCATTCGCATAGAAACAGCAACATTTTTCTGTTTTTTTTTTTTCAAACTTGCAGAAAAAGAATCGTTGTATAATAAGTACCAAGCATTTAAGAATATACCAAAAACGAAAGCGAACGCTATCGCGACCGTGATAAATCTAGCGGTTAAAACAGTTCCGCTCGGTCGTTATCGCGAAACTCTACTAATTAGGTCGAATCGCGGGACGAATTTAAATATTCCAAAAGAAAAGGGAGGAAGAAGGAGAGTGACGGAGAGAGAATGAGAGGCAGACACTGCGAGAAAGAGAGAGAGAGACAGAAAGAGAGAGGTGGAGCGAAAGAGAGAAAGATACGCAAAATTATTTCTTGTCTGCTCGCCTGTACATTTTGCGGTAATCGTTTATTTCCCTGATCGTCGCTTTTCTTTATAGGGGACGCTTTAAGCTCGCGAAATTTCCTCAATTCAAGAGGGTTATATGTATTATATTCAATACTTATCATTTATATATATATATATATATATATATATATATATATATATATATATATATATATAATTGTTACAGATGCGTCAGAAGTTTTGAAACAGATAATGACGAACTGCTTCATATGCACAATACAGCGTCATTTTCTTTCTTTTTTCGCTACTTGTACTTACAGGTAAATCTTTACTTTTTCGATTACTATTATTACTCTTATCATTGTTAATATTATTATTATTATTATTATTATTATTATTATTATTATTATTTTGGGATCGTCCTTACCAAGTTCTGATGCATATAACAAGCTCGCTGGAGTAAATCACACAGGTAGCTTCGACCTTGGCTAACTGCCTGGCTTTTTTTTTCATCCAGATCTATAGATCTGTGTGTGTATCGCTCTTCGTGTCCGTGTGTGTAGGTGAAGAGCGAGTGAAGGAGTAAGTGTATGATTCAAGGTCGAGCGGGTTCCGCTTGCGCAAACCGCGGGGGTCGATCGATACCCGCGGAGGAATGACGAGGAAGAAAAGAGAAAATAAAGGAAGCCAGAAGGTGAGGGGATACATAAAATCGACTTTTAAATACACTTCTCTTTTTTTTCTCCACTATGCTTTCACCTTATATTGATTCTATTCAGATTATGTCAAAACGATACCTTCAATTAGCGCTTCGATCGACCAGCGAGGTTATGCCTAGAAAAAATATATAAAAACTGGAAAAAATTTACGCTCAGTGGATTTTGAACTTGTAGATTCGAAATTTTTCGCATTAGGACGGACTGATTTGATTTTTATATGCGCAAATGCGGGAAACTTTAGACGTGTTAAAGCAAAATACTTTTTGCCTCGCTTTCTGCAATATTTTTGAATTCCGCTCTCCGAAGAGCCTGTAAAGGATTCTCACATATCTCCCATAAGTTTTTATTGTGGTGCAATTGAACTCATGAATTATTCCGTGAATGTTTCTATCTCCAGATAGCTCTCTAAACAAATATCAAACCTCTGCAACAAACGGCACCGTACGAGGCAGACGCCCCATTGCTCCGCGGGCACAATTCTCCGCCCACGCAGCCCATTCCAAGATTGAGCCGTCCCTCGCGAGCTCCGCCGCGAGAGAGCGAATCTCCGCTTTCGCACGCTCGCGCGCGAGCTTGGAATTCGAAAGTCAATTTGGCGCAGAGTGGAACGGAGAAGTATACACATATACCCGGAACCACCCACCCACCCGGACATACACATACACATACGCACACGCACACACGCACACATACCCGTACATGCACGTGCACAAAGAGGAGGGGAGAGCGAGGGAGAGACCAAGAGGGAGTGATAGGAAGACAGTCAGAAGCAGAGCGAGCGAGAGAGAGCTGTCTGCAGACAGAGACAGAGAGATAATGAGAGACTAGAACTCGAAGCCAAGATGGTTCGTACTTACGGAAAAAGAAGAAATTCTGACAAATCGGGAACATGTTTCTTGGGATGTGGGGTAAAAAGGAAATAATACGGAGAAACCTCAATTTACCTCTCTATATCGGAATCATGAAGGGCTCAAGAGTCGCGATAAGAAGTGGAGGGGGCGGGGGAAGTGTCGGAAAAAGCCGCCGATGGGAGACGAACGATAAACATTTTTCATCGATGCTCGTTATCTCGGGGCAAGGGAAGGTGGATAGGAAAGACAAGCGACAAAAGACGGAATGGGGCGGGAAGGCTTAAAAAGTCGTGGGAGATGCTGGGAAAATCTGCGTCGGCGCGATCGTAGTTGTAGTGACGAGCGAGTTCACGATTGAGCGAGAATGTCGGAGGTACGCGGATGGCAAGATTGTGCTTTTTGTCTTCACTAGAAGTAGTTTATATGATTTGGGAATCCCACGTGCAGAGTCGTGGATTTCTTTTCGTCATTTGCTTTTCTGTATTCTCGAATTGCATGAAGATGATTTACAAAGACGCTTCTTCAACTCCACCATTCGTCTGCGCAGTTTTTCAGTTGTGCGAATGTATGCCCTACGATATATTTATGTATTTGAGTAGAATTAAGTATATATATATATATATATATATATATATATATATATATATATATATACAACGTTCCCTGAAATATCAGGCGATCAACACACGTCTCTCCGCCCTTTCGCACAACTTGTTCCTCTTTCTCAACGAACCGCGTCGTCCTAGGGCCTCCCTCCCTTTGAACGCCATACAGTATGTATAGTCTATACTCTGGCGCCTTTTTAAAATATACGCGTTGAAAGTAATAAAGCGGAAGAAGGAGAAGAACAAGAAGAAGAGAGCAATGGATAGAAGGGCGAATCGAGTAAAAGGGGCAGAGGCCGCGCGCAGTGGGACATTAAAGGGTCGCGCGAGTGGGATGAAATGAGAGAAAGGGACGAATGGAGGCCTTGAAAGCCGTCAGAAAAGCAGGGATAAAAAGAGACGGGCTGAGGGATGAGGCGCAGAGAGAGGAGAGAGAGAGAGAGAGAGAGAGAGGTGGTATAGTGAGGAGGAAGGGAGGATAAGAGATGCTGCTGGCACATCGCATTACCTATCCAGCTATCTTCCAGTTTCACCGGGAGCACATTGGGTCGCCCCTCTCGCCCCCCTTGGTTTCGCGTAAAAGATGGCTGCCACTGTGAAATGCACTCAGTCACCACTCACTCACTTACCGATCCAACGCGCTCCCTCCATCCCTCTCTATCTGTCTCTCTCCCTCCTCTACTTTATCCTCAGCCTTTTCTTTTTCTTCCCGTGCGACCAATGCCGGGCTTTCTCGGAGTTTTCTATATAGTATGTACCCTCTTTCACGCGTTCTCTCTCTCTCTCTCTCTCTCTCTCTCTCTCTCTCTCTCTCTTCGGTGGACGCGCTCGCCTCGTGCACGGCTCGCGACCTCGTTCTGCCACTACCTTTTTGCCGCCCTTTCCGAGGGCAAAGAGGAGAGGGTGGTCGGAGGGACGAACGGAAAAAGGCTCGCGCGGCCATTCGGCCGGGGTTTTTCGTAATGGAATTTGCGATACCCCGAGGCCTCGCGCTACTCGCCGCGCTGCTCACCGTGTTTGTGCGCGCGCAGACTTGTTTTATGTAAAATTGGGGGAAGGGGGGGTATTCGTACACATATAAACATATACAAGCGTCGAGGTAGTATTTTTTTCGTTCTTCGTATCCCATTTATAATTTGGCGCATGAGAATTATTTATGATAAGTTTAATTTTACAGTGCTCGGCAAAGTACTAGGGTCATTTTGTTTTTGCTTCGTCCTAGAAAAAGTTTCTCTGCGTTTCGTAGTAGACCAGCCGCTGGGCTCGTCAGTAAGATATGACGGGTCGTCTAAGAAAAAGTTCTCTGAAAGTTCATCCAATCTAAGATTTCTAGTTAATGATCAAAACTCCGAATAAGTAGAACATTTAAATATTGGAGTAAGTGAACAAATTTCATATTTTCATGTCGTCCCTTCCTCTATCGTTTCTTTCTATAATTTCTATCCTTCCAGAAGTGAAATAGTTGTCTTCGTATAAGTAATGTCGTAACGAATCCTATAGAATCTTATACCCTTTTAAACATTTCTTTACATATCAGAGTAGACTACCCATGATCATTCGGAACAGTCCAGCCTGTCATGTGGAGCGAAACGTACACAACGGTTAAATAATTGCACTACCTAATTTATTTTCAATTTTCAACCTATATTTGACACATAATAGATCGATAAAATTATATTTATTTCTGAAAACATAATATTGATAAACTAATATATTTTCATAAAAAATATTTATAGAAAAGAATCCGATAGTCTGAAATTTGTTATCCCGGATTTTTTTTTTCAGATTATAATTCAACCGATCCACATTTATTACAGGCCTATAATAAATTATGTCAAGTTTTTTAACTTCGAAATCACTTTCAGGCAATGTTTGAAATATGGAGAATTATCAAAGTATGGCTATGGAATCCGAGAAAGACTTATTTTAAAAATCCTTACCAGTAGCCGATATTAATCGCCAGGCACCGGGATTTCGCATAATTTTCTTCATTCTTCTGCCAAATCTTCTCCAAGGAGTCCGGTTATCTACGAACTTTCGCTCGGCTAGTCTATACGATAAAAGTTTAAAAGCTTAACCGAGCCCACATGGTTATGGGGGGCTCGGCCAAGTTGGAAATTAAGCGACGAACGATACGACTCACGTCCACAGCGTCCCGCCTTATCGGAAGAATCGAGCCTCGATTAAGCGCCTTCACTTTATATTATTGTAAATGGTCTACGATCGGCGATAAATTCGCGTTGGACTAAATTACGTAATTTCGCTCGTTAAGAATTCCCTAGGAACCGAAGTCGTCACGTGGCCTCTGAAAATAAAAAACAGATTAGGATTCATCGACGTTCTGTCTAGCCGCGCAGTATTATTTTGCATTTGTCTCCCATCCCTTATACTTCATCACTTACTCTCCGCGTTATATTTCTCATTCGTCCGTTAACTTAATTTCCTATTCGAAACCTCTCCCTATTCTTGTATCTTGCGTTGCCCTGCCCCATCGCGCCTCCGTCTCCGGAACCAGAACGAGAGGGATGAGCAGATGGCCGAAAGATAGCCCAACCCACGATAAGTAGATCCTCTCCATTGAGTTTATCCAGAGAGAACGTGTCGACTTTCATTATTATACCAAATTTAGCGCGGAGGAGGAGAAGCCATGGGGAAAGAGGACGGAATAACTCGGGCCAATCTAATAACCGAATTGACTATTGGAATTCATTGTAAGATGGGGAACATATAAGATCTCTCTCTCTCTAGCCATCTATCTTTATTCTCAGGACGTTGGTTTCCCCGATGCTTAATATCACCCCCCCTTGAAAATTCGCACCAGACGATTCGTAAGAGAAGGACTTTAATACGAATCGGTGCTGAATGTTTATTAAATTGTAGAAGATATGATCGTACAATCGACATCTTTTTTATAAAATACAAAACCGTATTATTTCATATTTCAGATTTTTCTCGCTAAAGGAGGTTAAGATGGTTCAACGCTGATCTTTTTCGGACAGACATATTCGCGATTCGATGTTGTATGCATAATTAAAAATATAAGATTCACATCAATGCCGAACTGTAAAATTTGGTTTTCTATACAAAGCGAACTTTCTCTGTAAAATCCAATAAGCTAAATTTTAACTTATTGATTGCATTAAATTTGTTTATCTTATCGATAAATATGAAGATATAACTTAATTTGAACTACGCTTATTCTATATCCAAGTCTATACATCAATAGTTTCCACGGGACCAATCAATTATACCATCGAACACTAGGCGGCGAACTTTACTTTTCTAATACTATCTCAATAGAACCAATCTCAATTATTAATATCACAGTTTTATTAAGATTAACGCAATTAAGCTTCAAATAGTGATTAACTCCAGAGGTATCGACATTACCTCTGACATATAAGATTTTGTTAAAAAAATTTTGTAAACATTTAGTGAATCCAGATTGAAATGAGATAAACCAATTTCATTTGATAATTTTCACATGGTTTTTTATAGCGTATTCTAGGAATTAAGTCAAATTTGAAGATAATTTAAAGACAACCATTTATAAACATTTTGTAATATTTCTCCCTTTGATGCAGTATGTAGTTAGTCTCTTACCATGACATAATCGAACATTTATTAATAAAAATGAAAATTTTATTAATTTTATTAATTTTAGTAATTTTATTAATTTTATTAAGGCTCTATTAACCGTAACTATAAATAGGAGCCAGTGTGAGACATCTCTAAATATATATATATATATATATATATATATATATATATATATTATAAACATATATAATATAATACATACTATAAATATATATATATTATAAACTGAAAACTCATTAGTCGGCTTATCACGTACAAAATCGCGCATTAATATTGAATACAAGTAGATAAGAACGGAACTAGTTCTGTGTACAAAAACAATACACTGTTAACTTTTTTGTTGCTGTTAATATTTTTTGATAAATTAATGCGGTATTGTGGCGATGCTCTAGCAGATGGAAAATTCGTGTTTGTAAGGTCATGTGGAAAGCAGTTTGAAATATCAACGGTTGGCAATCGAGCTCTCTAAACTTGATTCTAAAAAAAACGCCCTTCTTCTCCTCTCTTTACCAATTAATCGACGAATGACTGATTATTCAGTCCAAAACGCAATAACGCTGGGAAACTAATCCCAATTTCGTAGTTGACATTTCACAATGTCAACTCTAATCACGCAGAAATTTAATATTTTCAATTTTATTTAAAAAAAAAAGAAACGTGCGTATACAAATCGTAATCGTCTCTCCAGCCGAACCATGCAAATTCTTTCCAAATTCTCGTTTTTTCCCCTTTTCCTTCCATTTCGACCTAGCTCGAATTTATTTTAGTTCCGACGAGTATTCTATAAAAAGTTCTCGGCCACCGTAAATCCATTAACGAAATCTAAAGTGTAAAACTTTTTCCGACCATCAACACAATTTTCCGTATACACACATTCACGCGCGCGCGCGCGCGCAGTTTGCTTTATTTGCGTACGCCTTCAATTCGCTTGGTAATTGTTTTTCCTGTATATAGATGCTGACGTGTTCGTCGAAAAGGAAACTTTGTCAAGTTCTGCGAGCCGGCGGTGCCCGGGAACGTTCGCTGACCGGTTAAAATGTTGTTTTTAAAGTAGTTTTTAATTAATGATATATTGCATCAATCCTGGTCTGTATCCTGCACCAGCATACTTGACGAATGTCTGTGAAAAATCCCACATTCAAAATTGCATAATATCTGTACGCTTGGTTAAATTATACCTTTCGTTTCACGAATAAAGAAGCCTTACGTTTAATTTTCAATTTTTTCGACGTTTATGATTTCCTCATACTCGAATGGAAGTTTAATAAGTTCTTTAATTTCTTTACATTGACGATTAAATTTACATTTACAGAGAAAAAATCTCAAAGTAAAATTAAATTCGAAAGCTCTGAAATATGTTGAAGTTTCGTAATTTTACGTCCCTCCACACTTCGTGAGATCCCATTGCGAGCCTTGGACTCTTTGCATTGCTCAAATGACTTTTCCTCGCTATATACACTCGATTACGACTCGAGCTTTGCACACGCCTCCGACTGCATCTCCCCGGGCCCACGGATGACAATTAACTCCGAGCTTCGCGCAATTTGAGCGCTAAAACGGAGCCCCGATCCCCCGCCAAATTCGTTCGACTCCTTGTGTACACTGACAAATCATTTTGTATATTCTACGCCGAATCTGCGCGCGCTGCGAGTATGCCAGCACATAAATTTACGCACCACTCGATACCGAGCGTCCTCTGTCGCGCGTCACATTCTATCAGCATGGAAATTCCATGATTTACGTTGAAAGTACATTCGTCCGCGGCGGCCCAAGAGAGGTTCGATTGGGGGGGGGGCGGTCAGAGGGGGCGCCACATTCATTCCCGCGCGCGCGCGCGAGCGCGGGAAACTTTCCGATGAATTCCGCACTTTACTTCTTTCTTCGACCGGAAGGAAAGTCTCTGAAACAGGATAAATTTCCCTTCGCTATACTCCGGCCGGGGTTCTTCGTCTTTCTTTCCCTCGATTCCCCTCCCCGTACACTTTCCATCTGCTCCTTACGTCTTACTGCCATCCGGTACGAAGCCGTACATGCATTACCTCGCTACATCCGAAGCCGTAACTTGATTCCAGAGGCAACGGGCGGGGTGGCATAAAAATATTAGCATATTGATCAAGCTGCCGGGGAGAGCAGACCAAGGGATATACAGGCGTCGGGCGTTTTTATTATTTTCCGATTACTTGGCTAAATAGAAGGGAGAGAGAGAGAGAGAGAGAGAGAGAGAGAATGAGAAGAAAGAAGATTAAAGCAATTTTGCGGGATTGAATGAAATTTACTTACGCTTTAGTTTTTCAGCTATTCCAATAAAAGACTCGCTAATAATTCACCCCTTTGTGTCTTGAATCAAATATTTACATTAGTCGCGACAAAAGTTAATGCAACGATCTTCATTTATTGTTAAGCAATATAAGGATGGCAAAGTATATGGAGAATATAGAGACCAGATGCTATAACGGAAAATATTTGGCTATCGCAAAAGAGTAGAATTTAGTAAATTCCACCTCTGCTCCTTCCTGATTAATAGAAACGAATGGAAAACTTTTGATAAACATCTTTGATAAACTCATCAAACGTTCTATGCTCTGGTTACCAATAAATGTGAAAAAATTTACCATCTTGAAGAGATTACTTATGACAATCTGTTAGTCAAAGTAGAGAGAGGTTAATGTGGCAAAAGCTTGTATTTCACTTACGTCCGACGAGATTATCAATCGACCGACCTTGGATTTTGTATATGGACAGTACTGTCTGTTCAAAATCAAAAACAAAATTAATTTAAGCGTAAAACGTCAAAGATGTAAATAGAAATCAAATATACGAAAGAGAAAGCATTGGCTTTCTAATTTATAAATTTATATTTATAAATTACAGGAATAATCAAGTTATCTCTTAAACCTAATGAGAACGTTAAATATACCCACGCTGCGTGCCTATAAGGTTCTATAATTATGAATTTAATCCTCCTCTAATGTTTCGTTCAATGTCTCTGCTTTCATGAAATATTAATTAACGAAATGTTAACCATGTTAAATCATGCTAACCGAAATTAAATCATGACTAATTTTTTGAATAAATATTAATGTCCTTTTTTCGTTTTCCACTGTATGTTCTAGGTAAACGTAAAGTGTTAAAAATTTAATTTTCTCGTCTTTCCGTGTACAGGTCTTCTATATTATTGTTGAAAAACTTCTTTAGAAACTTGCTCGTTTTTCTATTTCCCGACATGGGTGTACTTACTTCAAAGCAGTTGCTGCAAAAGAAAAATGAAAGCAGGGTGTAGCCGATATATATATATATATATATATATATATATATATATATATATATTCATGTATGACCGCGAAAAAAACGGGACTATAGGATATATTGATCGATGACGGGACAGGAGGCCGCGTTATCTCGTCCCCCTCCGCCCGCCGCTCAAAAAACGCATCGCCCGCCGCGCACGCTCGCAGCGACGTCCCTATCAATCTCTTAGGATGATCTCCCCGCGCATCGGGATCCTTTTGCGTATCCGGCTCAGGATACGCATAGAGCGGACGGATAAAAATTGCAGGGCAGCCTGCTTTAATCCACCCCGCCGTTAAAAGTTCAAATGCTCCCCGGCGCTTGCCGCCTGTAATTTTCTTTCGACGCGCACGCCTCCCCGTGGTTCTGGATTATGGATTGGATGGCGAGTTGGATGGCTCGCGCTGTCGCGTAGAGTCGAAGAGAGAGAGAGAGAGAGAGAGCGAGGATGTATCGCTCGAATACGAGAAGCTACATTAAAGCACGGTTATGTGGAACGGAGTTGGATGGGATGAGACGCTGGACGTCGAAGAGAATAACAATGGAATACCCCCTAAGTATTTAGATCGGATCATTGTACAATTGCTTTTGAATTCGGAACTGTCGATTTGATGAACACGATGATGGGAGACAGGTAAGGGGATTCGCAAAAGCAATGCGAATCGGGATGATCATTAGAATGCAGTTTCATTCAATATCGCCGAATTCGACAAGAAATGAATTAACAGCAATAATAGCACCCGATATTAAAACTGTCTAGAACTCAAAAATAACGACGGCATGAATTCATATTACAATAACGATGGCACATCGTCATGAAATTACGCCAAAACAATAATTTTTCTCATGGTAAAATATCAACTAATATCAGAACGGTGCCCGTCGAATCTTTCGACTTGTCAAAAGTATCCTACGGCATATTTCCGGGAAATTAATCAATGCATAATGACCTTTCACGTTATTATCGTAAGCGGCGCTGTAACGCGACCGCGTATCGTTCGCCCGCACACGAGGAATAATCGCATTACCTTCGGCAAAATGACCGGTCGGCAGGCTTTGAAAATTCAACGTCCTTACGCACTGCTGCGCTGTACGCAGGCACTCTTAAAAATTTTATGAATGACGCCATCGGCGTCACGTCGCCTCGTTCCGGCAAGCTGCGCGGCGAAAGAGCTCCCTTCTTCCATCTCGCTATACGCGCGGCTATAGATACGATAATGACGACGACTCGCCCCTACGGATTCTAGGAGGTTATGCGCGCCCCGGAGAAATTTACGCATTAAGTCGACTCTGTGACGCGGATTACACTGACGTTTCGTATAAGATATATATATAGATATTTATATATATTAAATTATTGAAAAGTAAAAAAAATCAGTTTATCCTCCGTAATAGTAAATAATTCGATCTAAATATCGAGATCCCTCCGCTGTATATAGGCATTCTAATATAAATGAGAAATTTTCTTTTTTATTCTTCGTTTGGCTACCGGCCATATAAATTTACGACTCTGGTCTATACTACTTGAAATTTTATCGATTTGAATTCAATTTTACTGCTTTGGAATTGCTTTAAAATAGTAATCATAATTTAAGTAGTCCTCGCATACCTCAAGAGAGTACGCGGTATCCCGTTTTATAATGCAATTGGCCACAGCCAGAAATATTAGTGGAACTAAATAAAAAAAAAAAATTGCATAATGCTGGTAAGGAGTGGAGTTTTGAAAATGCTGAGGTCTCTAAAGTTATTTTAGTAAAGAAAATATATTTTTCGAAAATCAATGAAATTACAATTCATCGATATTATATCGACTTTTTTATATGTAGACTGATAAATCGATTCTTTAAAAAATAATCAATAACATTTATCATTCGTTCACTGTACGAAAAATTCATTTATGTACGTAATCGGGTGCTGTAGATTTCCGCTCGTTATGCATGTACACGAGCTAAATGAACAATTTTACTAGCGAAACTAAACCTATAACAAACTAATAAAAAGTCCAAAATTTGCGTAAATAATGATTTTTTCAGATTGAAGATTAGATAAATTTCAAATATAAAAAATATTCATACATATCAGCTTCTGCTCATTGTTAATAGTGCAATGCTTATGTATTAATTGCGTTTTTAACACAATTAAGTTAGCATTCTTATGTTACAGAACTCTTTTAATACTATTTCGAAGACTTTCCTTGTCGTACTTAATCTCATGTTATTCGCATATGTCCGTTAGGAAATTTCAGCATCGCGAGTTGATGGGATAATTTTAAAATCATATATGTTTGCAGAAATTTTCAAAAAATTTTGTCTTTTGTATTTTGGTTTTTAGTTTCATCCGATATGGATAGTTCTGATTATGACATACGCGTACGCACGCACACACACAAATATACATTGTCGTAATTATACGTAATCATAAATATTTTTTAATAACAATTCTCAATAAAATTTAACCATTTAACAATTACAATATTTTTAATAGAGAAAATTTAAATCCCCATCAATAAATCGAACAACCATGGTATATAATACATACAATATAATCTCATATAATCTAGTAATTTTAATTCATCAGCAGCTTTACTATGTCTACATTGTATTCTAGGTATACGTCAATCTTGAAATTTTCACGATGAATATAAATATTTTGATGTTCGTGTCGGGGATCTTTCTTTACTGTGCTCGCGCAACTTGGGGTAAGTCCAACTTTTAAGAATAAAAATTATATATAATCGATTGAAGAATCGATACATAATTGGTTAAATATATTGAATTACTAGAATAATCAACAAAAATGAAATAAAATAATATTTAGTTTGTTTATGATAAAACGTTATAACTTCCACGATCAAGGCATCGTGCTATTTTACCGTCACAGTTATGAAATTATTTCAAAATAACATAATCAGTTGCATTCTTTAGAAATATATCTTATTTTGCTTACTGTATCGTACCGATAATTCGAGCTCATTAACAACATCCATTGTACGAAAACTGCATAATTGCTGGATGAAATCAACGACGGAGCATTTTAAAAAGTGTTTCGTATAGGCCTTTGCCGATTGAGTGCTCCACTCATATTACCACATCGCCTCAGTACCGATGCGATTAACCAATAATATCACGACCGCTTTCCAGGACAGAAAAGCTGTATCTTAGGGCAAGTGTATCACGACGGCTGCAATTATTGCTACTGCGACGGGAGCTACGTGAACGGCGACGGGCATCAGGTATCGAGCGTGTCGTGCACGAAACAGCTGTGCTACAATGACGACGGCACGTATAAAATGCCAAAACTCGCGCCCAAGGAATTCTGGGGAAAGGCGTTTTATTAACTTTACTGAAGTCACATCTTTGTAAATAATGTAGGCGTAAAAATATTTCACATAAATTTACTACATTTATAGTTGTTATTAAGATTTCTTTAGCATTGGTAAATTAATAATTATAATCAGAATAATGATGCGAATACTAATAAAAAATTTATAAGTAATTTCGAAAATATGCTGTGAAATCTACAAAATAATCGGTTAGATATATATAAATATATATATTTATGATCGAGAATTGAATTATAAATAGAGCGCTCTATTAAATATTTGTATTATTTTAAATTATTATCTAATGTATGTATCTACATATGGTTATTTTTAAATTAAATATCAATAATACCTAAAATCAATGTTGAATTGTATATTCTATTATATCTATTTAAAAAAAATTTCCTACTTTAATGGAATTAATCCAATCAAAGAGGAAATAAAAATTGAAATCAGAATGGGAAGATAATGTAATCACTAGATTATAAATTTTGTCTAAGCGCATAATATGTGAAACTCGTCATAAAAGGGAGAGAGCACGAGGTAATGTGGCGAGCTTGAATAGAGAAGCTAAATAGACTTTGATCGAACGGCAAAGCACATCGAGAAGAAGCGCCGATTCATCTGCTTACAAATTATTTATTACCTAAGAACTCCCATCCAGAACATATGGAATATTTGTAAGTAGAGCTTGTTTATAATAAGTGACATCCATATCTATATCTATATTTAATACACATGGGAAACTCTCGAGCTTTCAAAGCCAATAATTTTCACTAAAATTACCTGTTACGTACTAAAATAGCTCTTTAGTTGGCTATACTGCGTAAAATCGTCGGCTAAAAAACGAGCTGATTATATCTACTTTAAACATGAATTTTTCATTATTAGAATGACTTCTTATGTAGGACGTGGCGCGAACACGCTTATTTGTCAGGGTTTCGAATTTACGCCATACATACGCAGCACTTGTTAATTTTGTAAGTATGACAATACTTTTGGGAATTTGTTTTCAATTTTGTTGTCACATATTTGTAGTAATTTATATAATTTAAGAACTTTCTAGATATTGAGATTTTGCAGAGCAGCTTTCCAAAGTCCTATCAGTTTGTTTCATTCTTGGATCGGACACACCGTATGATGTTGGAATTTCGAATTTTTGCATTGGGAGAGTTCATTTGGGGTTGCGATTGAAATAGTTTGATGTCAATTTTTCTAAGCTCATGAACAATGATTCTGTCGGGAATGCTGGACTGAAGAATCTGTAGACCTCCGACCCGCTATTATAATAATACTTAATCGATATATAATAACAGTATAGGTAAAGTATCGTTAAAGCGTAATCTTTAATATTTTCCACTTACTCGTGGAGAAGATCTTATCAAAATAAATCTTATGGCGTTAACATTGGTAAGTTTTTCAAGGATCATGATATGATCATCACGATTGGATAAGCACTTATCAGCTTCTATCGTAATAGCATTTTTTGCTCGGTATTGATGCTGTAATTGTAGCAAAAGTAGGTTGAGAAAAATTTTGATAGATAATAGAACTTTCGTTGAAGGAATAAATGAACTGTTGTGGTTATCTTTTGATAGGGTCGGCTCTATCAGAGGGGGATATTTTAGAATGCCACTGAAACTATTTCAGTCTTACGAATGTGAGAACTCTACCTCGAGAATAAAAATCTATTAATCATTATTCATCGAATAACTAAGTGCATTGGTCAACTTCGTAAAAATCTTGTTAAAAAGGTTAATAGACACGGGCTGACGAGTAAGTACGTCAGCTCTCAATGAAGGCTCGAACGAGATTCTTCGTGAAGTTACAATTGAAAGAAAATAGGAAAAAAATAATAATTGCTTAGGAAGTATCTCGGCAAAAGGCTTTCAATTGTCGATCGCTTAGTTAAAATTCTATATACGTATCCTGGTAATCACGTGACGACTGTTTCTCCTTTTTTCGCAACAGAGCTCTTCCTACAATATATAGTATAGACCTATAGCACTTCGTAGAGCTATTAGAAAAAAAAAGACAAATTATACGTATATAGGAATCTTCATATTCTTCATATCGGCTCGAAGACCGAAACACGGGAGCTAATGAAGAGCAAATAAAGATATAGCGAGCGTCGTCTCGCCGGAACGATCTGATAAAGAAAGAGAGAAAGAGAGGTAACAAGTCGAGTAGGGGAGGGGAGATGGGGGCATGAGAGGGAGAGAGAGGGCGAGACTGCGCAGCCGGGCGCGATATAGAGCATCGCACGGCAGTTGGCGCGGGTATATGCAGAAAAGCCATTCCTCCTCTCCCTAGGGAATCCATACTAGCGCGCACAGAGGCACACACCAGAGGGCGAGGTGTTCGGGCGGAAGGTGCGCGCGGCGTAGGGCACCGAGGGCTCCGGAGACGACTTTCACCTCTCCCCGTCATCTCTCTCTCTCTCTCTCTCTCTCTCTTCCCCTGACCATCCCCGTAGCGCCACTGCCGCCCGGCAGCCGGGGCTGTTAGTATTATAAACGCGCGAGAGCGGAGAACGCGAACGAACGAGTAGTCCGGCGGCAATGCTCCGCTCGCGAGATATGCCCTACGTTGCCGGTTATCGGACGAGAATCTCGTTCTCTCACTCTCTCACTTTCTCCCTCTGTCTCACTCTTTCTCTTTCCTATCGCAGAGTGAGAGTGTATGAGAGAAAGAGAGAGAGAGAGAGAGAGAGAGAGAGAGAGAGCGAGAGGAAAAGGGCCGTGTACGAACGCCCGATAGGTTAACGAGGAAAGTTTATTTGTGTATTTATTACCCTCCGTGCGCGCCACCTCGTCCTATATAATAGAGAAGAGAGGGTCTTTCCCTTTCTGGTAGCTTTTCTCTCTCTCTCTCTCTCTCTCTCTCTCTCTCTCTCTGACTCCCTCCCATTTTCTATCGCTCGGCGTTGGCGCCGCGGGGTGGAGGGGAGCGTAAGGGAAGATATTTTCTCTTTGCTCCGTTGTAAATTTATTAGATGTCGCGGTCGGGGGAATAGTGGTTAAAACGGACCGTGGCCGGGGCAGCTTTTCTTGCGTCCTGCTGTAATAACGCCACCCTAGATTCTCTCTCTCTCTCTCTCTCTCTCTCTCTCTCTCTCTCTGCTGCTGCTGGGCAATCGTCCTAAACCCACCGCCGAAGGTGGTCGTGGGCGGGGGCAAGGGGGAGGGGGTCCGCGTGAGCCCGAAAGCGAGCGACACGCAGTCTGTTACGTTGGTCAGCGGCTGGCGCAACGATCGTTATTATTTTAACGTCGCAGAACTGCTTAATTTGTCGATGGAATTAGGTGGGAGGGTGGAGGGCAGGGAAAGGAGTGAAATTCTTTTCTGTAACCGCGAAAGTCTCCATTTATGTCAGCGGAGATTTATTTTTCGTTAATATAGACTATAGGTTAATGCGGTCGGTATTTAGGCACGGAAAATTAACATTTAAATGGACCTGGAACGTTAAATGCACGCGCAGTTATTCGATTCGAGCTGGGAGGTCGGACAAAGTGATTTTCTCCGGAATCGATTAATTATATCGTTGATTAATGCGACGCAATCTCTCTCTCACTCTTGCTATCTCCACGGCTGTATGTGTCTGCACGCGTAATTATGTGCGTTTCGATATTAAATAATTTATTTGTACGGACAGTTAATTACTGAGCGTGAGGCGGGGAGAGGGGGCACATAGTGGGCCATTGCGGGTTAAATTCTGCACGTAAAGCAAAAAAATTCAATTAGTCGATATAAATTAGATAAATCTCATTGTTGAATTTTCGGGAGAACTCGATTCACCCCCTACGAAGAGGCGTGTTTATAAAAAAAAAAAAAAACTGCCAGCTCGTCCCGTTTAATCAGGCTTATATCGCGGCTATATTTCTGATTAAAATATGCATAAGAGTGAGCAGAGAATGCAATGTGCTTCGAAAAAGCTGTCCAGTATTCTTTTCGAGAAAAATATAGAGTATAATTCAAATATTTATTCTCGAATTCAATGTACCTATACAAATGGCTTTTCATACTTATTAGTAAGCTAAGAACGTCAAATTAAAAATTAAAAATTCTTAGTAACACAGCACTATCATAATGACAATAACACTCTCTTTGTTTAAAGACAGAAACTAATTTTTCTGTATGTATATATATATATATACACGTAATTACACAGTGAGTACCAAGTATCGCCCGTTTATATCAGGGCTAAAGATGGGCAGCGCTCAGAAGCTCCCTAATCACACGACAAGTTGCCAGTGTCGTTGCTCGCTAACGACCTGGAGAAAAGCAAAGGGCCGGTGGAGCCGGTGGGGATGAAAGAGAGCGCGAGGTCGAGGCGGAGAGAGAGAGAGAGAGAGAGAGAGAGAGAGAGAGAGAGAAAGGCGAAAAGGGCTGAAAGGCTTAGCTCATTAATTCGAAAAGGATCCGCGTGAAGGGGCGGGGGGAGGGGCTTAAGGTAGAGTCGGCGAGCAACAAAAGAAAATGAGAGTCACGGGAGCTTATAATAATTTAGTTTTATGCAAGCGTGAGACGCCAAACTTCACCGACGTGTGGCGCGTTTCCACTGGGTATGAACTTTATTTTATTATTTGTAAATTATAGTCATTCAATTCGTTCGAGTAAATAATGGTTTAGAACAATGTATATTATGGAATGGCATTCTTTATCTCATCTTCGCCCGAGATAATTAACATAGCGATTTATTTTTCTGAACAAAACGAAAGGTAATGCGCTTCCATCGTTATCAAGAATCTATAATACTTCAGTGTAATAACCTTTTTTTATCTTTCCATCTTCTGCTTATATAGTAATAAAATTTTGCAATTTTCTATTCGTTTAAGATCTTATATAGATTTACCGTCCGATGAGCAGTCCAATCAGAAATTAGTTATTGCAAAGATTAATATATTTGCTTTATTAATTTAAGGCTTCTAAAAAGAGGTTTTATATATAATCTAGGAAAAGATTTTTTCTTGCTTGTGACAACTTTAGAGACAAAGTTATTTTAGGTATTTTTTTAAAAGATTCTTTTACATTTTACACATGCATGAATTCGAAAAAAGTTAATTAAAAATACAAAGCAGTTAGAATAATAATTGAAATACAAATAGAAGTAATCAAGTTTCATCAAGAATTTTCTTAAAAAGATGCAATAAAAAAATTTAATTGTACACAAAATTTTATCGACTGATAATCCAAGCTAAAGTCTGCGTATCGCCTCCTGGCGATGAATATCACCGAGTGCGTTAGCATTAGACTACTGGCAGTTTCTTTGTACTTTATTATTTATTCTGAGATAAAACGTACTCTACGTTCCTAAATAATGCTGTCAAAATTACGTTGCAATTCGTTCAGTAGTTTTCGAGATATACTAAGTAATGTGTTAAAAATGCATTCCCGCCTTTTCGCCTGAGTATCTTTTTTGTCCGACCTTTAGTCGGATTTTTTAATGTCGCGAATATTTCTTTTCAACAATGCAAGATTCAATATATGATTTCAATAATATCTGTGTTAAAAATTTATAATAAGAAAATTCTAATTAGTGTGCCGGTTGGCTATTTGGAAATCCCTTTGCATCAATAATATTTAGTATAGGTATTTGAAAAAAATAGTAATGCTATCTATGTGTAATTTCTATGTCTAGTATTAAGAGTACTATTGGTAGATATGAAGTTTATGTCCATATATGTATGGATATATATATATTTATATACACCTAAATTATACATTCCGCCAATTCGATAAAGCATATATTTGAATAAAAATAGGACAAAAGTCGAGCGTATCAATTTATTTTTATCGATGACAGGTGAGCAGCGAGTGAGAAAACAAATTTATTTGCACATTCTTTCGCGACTCCTGTTTATTTTTCTCTACAGTCGTTCATTCGCCTACTTATTGATTTAGCTATCCTCGTTCCGGGCGGTTAATGCCTAATACAACATCGTCGACGAACTCCAATCGTGTAGACGGACGTGCAGGATGTATGAAAAAAAAAAATAAGAAAAACTGGTAAGTACGCGCATTATATACGAAGTATATAGACTGCTAGAGCGAAAAGGGTCAACGCACGGAATTCAGATGTTGAGACAGTTGCGGAGCCAGAAGTTGGGTCGGCGTTTCGATGGGAGAGTGATGTATCGCGCACATCCAAAGGGGAGAAAATATAGCTTATTGCCGATAAACTTATTATCGACAATATATATATATATATACTCATACTGATAAAAAAAAATTGGTACAAGTTTTTTCTCGAAAATTTTCAAAGTCATCATTGCCACCGTACGGAATAGAGCATCGTATGAAATTTCACTAACGACAAAAGAAATACTTAATGTTCCAACAACTTTATCAAATTATATTAGTTTAGCATTGAATTCGGGTCAATGATTCTTTTTTACTTCTAATGAATTAGTACGTATCGGGAGTGCGGCAAGTTATGTCAATATCTAATACATCGGTATATGTGTAATAATGTTTCCTTGTTTAAATAAGAATCAATAGAACTTGGCGAAAGGTCGACAAACCTATGAAGCAAATAATGTTGAATAAATAGGTAATTTCTCGATACCATTTAAATAGAAAAAAAATGTGGTTTATTTGACAGTTTTTTACGATGAATATAGAATTTTCGCTTACTCTATTAAGCTTCGTCTTAATCTACCGTGCTGAGGTTATTGCAAGTAAGTCTTAATTTGGAAATATATATAAATATATATATATATATATATATATATATATATATATATATAATTACTTAAATAATTGTCACCAAGAAAGTAAAAACTTTAATTTTAGAACAACATGAGTACTGTAAGGGACAGTTTGGAAAGATAAAATTATCTTTGTCACATTTCTTTGTAACTTTATGCTCGAAACTATATTCTAATGAACTAACCAGCAATACTTAGCTACATATACTTCAATTTACGCCTTCACCATTTGACAAAATTTATCCATACTCTAATTTTCGCCATTATAATTTTTCCCCATTGTTTCTCTCTTCTTCTATTCCAGCGAATCAAGTCTGCGCCCTCGGAGAAGTCTATTATGACGGTTGCAACGTGTGCTCGTGCGAGGGCACCTACGTCAATAGAGCCGGAGTACGCTTGCCAAACATCATATGCACCCGGAAAATGTGTTACAATTCCGACGGCACGGATTTCGAGCCTAACGAACCGCCGGTCAATTTCTGGAGACTGAATATTAATTAGGCTTTGTGTTTTTTCATTTTTTTTTTGTTTTTTTTTTAATCTCTCGTGCATATTTCATATGCGCTTATGAATAATCATGTTAATTGACCCAGAGATAAATCTGACAAATATAGAATGGTAAACCTATTCGAATTTATGAATTATTGTACATGATGATGATTTGAATGATTATTAAATTGACTAGATAGAATATGAAAATTTAAATATACATCTAAAGTTAGTCCTCTATTTAGCAAAATTCTAGTCTAATTTATGAAGTAGAGAGTCAGATATTTAATGAAGAATTATTGATTGTTAAAAGTAATGAATTATAAATTAAATTTTACGATGAATCCATCCAAACATTGATAAAAATTATCAGGATATTATTTCATTTGATATCTGTTTAGTCAAGCAAAATATTAATTTCGACGTCCAATTTCTCTTAAAAATTTTGTTAAATTAAAATAAAATCATACATAATTTAACAAATTAATTTATTGACTACGTAGAAGCCTTTAAAATAGTGCTTGAAATATACTTCAAAAACAAGGGTTTTCTCATGATTCTAGGGTTTTGCCGTTTGCGTTTATTTTGTCGTATTTTATTCTCATTACGCACACTTCTGATAAGTCTTCATTTATTATGTATTTATAAAAAATTTGCGTATAACATGTACTTTATCCCACAATATGCTGATTCAATCTAAATACTATGAAATAATGTTGGAGCAAAGATTTTTGATCCACTACAGGATTATTTCGGAAAATTTTGACGATATTTAATCCTTTGTATTAGGCGCGTCTACATTATTCCGCAGAGAATCATGAGTTTCATTCGCATCGCAGAAAAATCCTGTAAACAATAGTCTCTGAAAAAACGTCCTCGAAATAGTCAGAAATGACCTCGAGCGGCCCCGTTGTCGGGAACAAACTTCGACCTTCACTTGCCAGTAAACAAACCGACGGCTCACGGCTACCCGAATCCTGAATCACTCGTGTATAAGCGAACATTATAACTACTGTTTTGCAGGATATAAATGTTGGTGTCTTGGCGTAGTGTATTTTTTTTGCGACTATAACTTTTGCTATTGCGACGAAAGTTTCTCCAATTGAGCGCGGATTCAAGAAGAATTTGGCTTTTGGGTGGAGTATAGAACCGGAGATTTTGTGTGAACGCTACATTAACGTTTAATTTTTTCATTATGACAATAATCACAATATTTCAATATTCTGCTTTAGATAGTTGCTGCTACAATGTTTTTTACAGTATAGACTGTAAAAAAATCTTTCGTAAATGTTTCACTTATATTCTTTAAACATAAAGTCTTTCGAAGTTGCATTTGAGAAATATTAAGTTTCATTTGAAGTATAACTAAGTTTACTAATTTTTTTGGTCCTCATTAAATCGTAAGAATTGATTGTTACCGTAGTCCGATGAAACCATCAACGCTTTCGAAGATTGGATATGGTACTCACCTGAAACAGAAAATGGTTATATTGTACTAACATTAATATCAATCAAAAGGCTTATTCTAACAAAGAGCTGATATCAAACAAAGAAATCCTCGAATTAACGCATCTCGCATGAAAATAAAATATCGGCTTATCCCGCGCTTTATTCTCCTTTTATACGTACACATATATGCATCGTCATTTATATACGGGGCGAGCTTATATCCCGGCGCTTAGGTAATTAATTAGCATAAATTTTATTACTCCGCTAGGGTCATTCGGGACTTGGTCCATAACAATATATTTTGAAATATATACGACTCTGTATACCCCGTAAAATATCCAGTAACATCAGTTTTGTCCAAGTTTTTTACGACGCGGCATGAGTTTACGGCCGAAACAGGTAATAGGCGGGCATACTCAAAGATGGCGCGCAATAGTTTGTTTATATATATATGTATGTATGTATATCAGCCTAAAGTATTAGTAGATAGTGCCTAAAGTATTGGGGCGAAGTAATTGCATACGCGATTCCCTTGAAAAATTAATCATGTTCACCTCGGTAAATGCACGTGGAATATCCGTTATAACTGTCCGCCAATGCGTAAACTAAAGCCTTGGGCATTCGTAAGGTCTACATTTTTTTACTCATCGTTGATCAACAATAGATAAAGCCACGTATATGTTGCACATGTCAACGATACATCCGATTTGCATCAGATAACAGAAATCGTATTATTCCTTCTCTTGAGAGCGGGGACGGAGGCTTTGCAGAATATATTCATACGCTCCGCGCCTTTAAAGCATACCGAGCGAATCACCCCCCCCCCCCTCGGCCGTCCCCGCAAACTTGCGCGCGAGTACTACTGCATCATATCAGATCTAAGTTTACGCTCATTTAACAGCGGGAGATAAGTGGACGGTAAAGGTGTGCTTGAACGTTATGGGTCAGGGAGAAGGGTGGAGGGAGAGATCTCTCTATCTCTCTCTCTCTCTCTCTCTCTCTCTCTTTCTTTCTGTCGATCTCCCTCTCTCTCTCTCTCCGCGAGACAGAGAACGAGAGTGGCGTGGTGCAAGAAACATGTTTCGCGAAGAGGATGTCCATAGGGGCGGCGGATGGATATAGGGGAGAGGGGTTGGAGATGTTGCGCTACCGGCTATGACTAGTAAGACCCTTCTTATGTTTATCCTCCAGCCCCTCTCGTTCGGGGCTTGATGGCTGGTACGTACTTGTGTCTCCCACCCCATCTCCCTCCCATCCCACCACACCCGTTATGTCTCGCGGCGTTGTAAGCACGCGCGCGCCGGTGCATCTTCGGCTTATATAGCCTTCGCTCTCTCTCTCTCTCTCTCTCTCTCTCTCTCTCTCCCTCTCTGTCTCTGTCTCTCCGCGACTCGTTCCACTCTCTATAGTTGGACTTACGCCCGCGCTGGCTTCAAGAGATGATTCCATCTTTTGCTCCACTTGGGGGTTCAGTATCTGCTTTTCTTCCTTTTCTCTTTCGTCTTTTTATTCCTCCCCCCCCGCCTCCTTCCCCCGCCGTCGCTTGCTCCTACTCTATCCTGTTATGAGTATCTTCTTATCTGGCCTTTGTTTCGCCTTCGTTACTCTATTCCATGTATTTTGGTCGTTTGCGCGCTCTCTCTTTCTCTCTTTGTGTTTCTGTCTATCTTTCTCCCTCATTTTCTGAAGCCTGAATTTTATTACTTTAAGCCAGATATTTACTTCGCCTTATTGAGTAGTTATATTTTCATGCTATATATTTTACGATTTGAAATAATGACAATTTTGCTAATAAAAGTTTATGTAAGAATGTATATTGACGATGAACAGCGTATTTTTCGACAGAATTTCGTAAAAGATGGAAACCATGAAATGGAATCTGGACTATTGATTGCATGTTTTGTTCTGTACTATAATATTATTTAATGTAAATGTAAAAAATTACCAATATTCTGTTAAGTTAATATGTACATTCCGTCAGCTATTAATATTCACACGACATAATAATTAACGCGTATTCATTAGAGATAAGATTATAAACTGATATTTTTAACTGAAAATTTTGAATACATAATGCGATAACTTTCGAAAAGCATCTGAATTTGATTTGTACCCGAAAAAGCTTTCGAAACTTCACACGACTGATAAGAATAATAAACCATTGTATTGAAATACCCGTCATAACTTTGTGCTTTTCTAAAAAAAAGGTAATAGCATTGTATATAAAATTTATTTCTTCTGAATATTATATTTTAATGTTGCAACATTAAAGCATAATTGTAGTTACACATCTCGAGGTTACCTTAAATTATTTCGCGTACCGCGACGAAAATCACTTAATTGCTAACAGAGAAGGGGAGAAAGATAAAGAGAGAGAGAGAGAGAGAGAGAGAGAGCAAGCCGAACACACTACTAATTCTCTCCCTGAGACCGCAAGAGAGCGAGAGAGCGATAGAGAGATGGACATAGAGAGAGAGAGAGAGAGAGAGAGAGAGTGCGCGAGAGGGACGGAGAGAAAATGAAAGAGAGCCAAAGCGCGGCGGTGCACCGCGCGCAACTGTAACTTTTCACTTTGCAAAAACAACATCCCCCCTCCTCCCCCGGCTCCCCGGCCTGCCCCTCTAAACGGTCTCATTACTAAAACACATTAAACCGAGGGCATCGCTCACGAAATTAACTTCGCTCTCGCTGGCTCGCCAGCGCGGCCGCGGCTTTTATGACCGCCCGGACAGCTCGCGATTCGCCGGCACGGGGCCGCGCGTGAGAGGGATCGATATTGACCTTACCGTCCTCCGCGCCCGAGAGGCAGGGGCGAGTCGTCGGCGACGGCCTTTCCGGGACTTTTCCCGCCTACGCGGTGTCCTCCGTCATCGGGAGGTTATCCCATCCCACCAGCGCCAGCCTCGCTCGCTATGGTTGAAGATGGTGTCGCGCCATAGCCGCGGGTCGATTCCTTTTCCCAGCGGCGACGCGCCCGCCGGACGGCTATACGCCAGAACACCAAGATTTATCCCCGAATGTGGGCGGGTGACGGGGGTGGGTGGAGGGGGGTCGGAACTGAAAAGCGGGTCAGATTTTGCGGGGCCGCGTGCGGGAGTGGCAGTCGCCCCGACGCGGCACTAAGCCAAGTCTTAGAGGAGCCTGGCGCGACCCGCGACCACCCGCCGGTCTCTTGTGTGCCGTTTTATATCCCCCTCCCCCACCCCGCCCCGGCAGCTCATTCCGTCGCTATCTTTGTCTGTTTCTCCCGAGCCCCTTCGCGTGTCATTCTGCGAGCAGACCGCCTTTCTACGAGCTCGTGAGTGCGGTGAGAGGAAGAAAAAATAATACCGAGAAGAAAATAAATCGAAATTAAAGGAAACGAGAAAACGCGGGGAGGCGGGCCGGGGTGCACGCGCGCGTATACTCGCGCGCGGAAGTGCGAGAATGGGGAGAAGGAAAGTCGAAAGAAGGGGGTGTTTTAAGCATGCTTAAAAGCACTTTTTCCTCCGCGGATAATAACTCATTTAAGTGCGAATGGTTTTGTTTGGCTCTGCGAGCGAGTTATGGCTCGGTTTTCTCCCGCACCCCGCTCGGCGGTGCTCCGTGCTCGTGTGTACTTAGCCGCTGATTACGAATTCTAAAATGATTTTCAATTACGAAATTTCAGCCCAAATAATACGAAATTATATGTGAATATACGGCGTAAGGTGGTCAGGGCGAGCGAAATACGTAGCGAAATTGAAATACAAAGTTATTTTTCGATCCTTAAAAGTACGTTAGCGGGATTCCCCTCATCGCAAAACAACTTTTATACCTGCAATTTCCGATATGAATATATTGCAATGATGTGCCCGATGACTGATAAAGAAAGGACGTCAGATATGGGATGTCGGAGACCGAGAAGTTTCTTTTACTATTTTTATAATGGAAGCCCCTTATTTTGGTACTGGATTCAACAAACAAGAAACATGGCTATCAAAAAATTGCTAATGAACCTTTTGTTTGTACAATAATCGAAGTTTCAAAGAAAAGAGATCTAAGAATTATTATGCTTGAGCTAATATCTTAAAATATTTTGTAGTGTAGATTGTGACAAGGAAAAGTTTTATTTTTTAGGTAATCCTAGAAATATTTTTCAAATACGATTTTCCGAATCGATTCTGGTCACAGATCCATATCCCGTAGAAGCTTTTTGCATGTTCCAAGAGGGCCATTCGAATAGTTAATTTTTAAATACATGCACATCGGATTTTTGTTTAAGTTTTTAATTATGAAATCGTAAGGATTGGGCATAATGACATGTTAAAAATGGTTAAAAATGGTCCTTGTGAACTCAGATTTTGTGAGCATTGCACGTTCTAATAAAATTCAGACATATTTAATATATCTCTATAAATACTGAATAAATAATTAAATTAAACTCTATTACCGTTTTAAGTATGGGATTGTAACATCGACGGCTCGATGCGAGCACTTGCCAGGTTCAAACTTTTCTAGCTGGCTTCTAAACATGTAGAGGTTAGGCTTATCCGTGCCTAACAATCGTTATTACAATTACTTTTCGACTTCCCCGTAGAAATTCAAATTTCGTACCACGCATTCGAACGTACACTGACTTTTTCCCGATTTCGTTTCCTCTCGTGTATCTCGGCTCGAACTCCTATCCAGCACCGCCGAACTTACCCTGACGCGTACTCTCTATCCTATTCGCACTCGCCGGACTATCCTTACCCCACGACGACCGAGCAACTTCAGCATTCGTCCGACGTTCGCCCGTGTCGTAGCTCCGTCGAGAAGTCCCGCCTCAGACACCAAGGAGCGAGTCGAACCGGCAGCGAGTCCGCGGAAAGAAAAGCCCAAAGCGTATTGTTTTGAGCGAACGAGGCGGCGTCAGGTGTCACTTGTGCGCGAGCGTCGTCCCCATTTACGCCTCCTGCGGCACTAGCGAGGCGCGCCGTTAAACCCAGGGAGGGTAGGGGATAGAAGATATTCAAACCCCGCCGTAGTGCCCTCCCGTCCACGTCACCGTCGAGTCTCTCTACTTCGCCGGTTTATGCACTGCTCGAATTCGCTGCCGCGCCGTGCTGGCCTCTTCTTTACATCCCTCTTATTCCGGCCGCAGTCTATCTCTTAACGTAACCCTTTGTTCCTTCTTTTTTTTTTGTTCGCAAGTGGCTGCGAATTAAACGGAATGCAACGAGGGACATTTTTGGATAGTTATTGGTTACGATCGATGAAATGTGCTTCCACTAAACAATGTGTATACGCACACACACACACACATAGATATTTGCTATATGCCATATTTTTCATAAATAGTATGATTACGAGTAATATCGATCCTGTAATCGTAGATAGCATAGAGTAGCAGATTAATCGACGTATTACAGCGCAGGCGATTTTGCAATGCGAGCGAGCATTGTGCGCAGTTATAGCATTCTTATCGGTAAAAGGCACAGCCAGAGAAATTCCAAACTGGTATTATTTTATTTCTTTTCATACATCATAGATATGCGGCTATTGTTCCAGCGAGATTGTTCTACCATTTCCCGTTCCCGCGCACGTTACACGTTTAAAGCGGAAAATAACGGACGTTTTGCTTCGATTCGTGAAATGTTCCGAGCGGTTTTGTAAATAAATCATTGGCTTATACCTGTATATAGCTAGATAGCAATTGAAAGCTGAATTGTTAAATTGTTACTTGGCCGACGAGTATTCGCAACTGCTATTAAACATTGATGGCCTCCTTTCCACGGATTTCAATTGTGAAACTTTCTTCGCTTCCCATTGTTCTTAGGAACCCTTTTAACCGTTCTGACTACTTATATATATGTATTATACATTGATATTTATGCATCGAACAATTAAACATAAAAGTCCTCGGCAAATCGTGCAAGTGCGCAGGGCTCAAATCTTAATTTTCCCAATACCCCAAATGTTAAATCTTCCACCGCATATATATATATATATATATATATATATATATATATATATACAGGGATCGATAGATTAGGCATAAAGTAGCTTTTGTCAAGGAAAAAAGAGGGAATTTCGCATAAAAAAGCTTTCAGCGTCCATTTCGCGTTGACGAGCAAAGAACCGACCGCGGCAACGAGCGCGAAGAACACGGAACCTCGCTTACGGGAAATATCCGAACCGCGCCGCCCGACCATCCCCTGGCAGCCCGGCCGTCTCTCCGACCCTCCGTTGATTTCTGAAATAAACATAGGCCGTGAGGACGCGGGTTAACATTTATGGGCGCGGCATTCGTTAAACATTTCGCCATGAAGTATCCCCCGAGCAAACCCCGCGCAATATAACGGTTTCCCCGTGGCACGACTGGCGCTGCTGGGATTGTGACGGCGAGGAGTGGCGGGTGGGGGGGGGGTGCTCGAATCGAATACAACACCAGCGCACACGTAAGTGAATAACGTATACATAGGCCAATCTGGCGAAACTATAAGCGCATGTATATATATATATATATATATTGCGGGCCGGCGGTCTACATACGGATCAGCAACCGTATATGTGTAGGTGGTGCTACGGATGGCGGGAGGAGGAGGGGAGGCAAGGCAGCGGCAGCGGACGCGCGAACGCGAATACACACGTGCAAGTTCTTCGTCTCGATCAAGTTTAACTTCGCGCAGCAAATTTCCAAGTGCCGTTTTACGAGTTTTCCCCGCCAGTGGGAATAGCGCCGTGGAATGAAAGAGAGAGAAAGAAGGCGGAGTGATATCGAGAGAGAGAGAGAGAGAGAGAGAGAGAGGGGGTCAGTCGTTATAGTAGCAGAGCGAATGTCGTTTCGCCCAGTTTTCTTCGACTAACGTTTCATCAGACCTACCCCATGCATTTCTTCCTCTACCCTCTATTTTTCTCTTATTCCTTTAAAGCTGCTTTCATCCACGGGCGCGTAGCAGCACTTCGATCATGAAAGTGAATCATCATTTTTCCATGCCCCTTGGCGGGATACTTTTGTTTGGAGTTCTTATTTCCGACGGGTATTGTGTTCGCTTTTTGTTATCGGCTGCACATATCATAGTTTGGAAAATGTAAATCATTGTCAATAATCCTTCAAATTACAGACACTAATTTTTATTAATACGAATAGTCTTCATTAATTGAAATCTTTAACTTTCGTTCATAATAAGTTCAATTGAATTAAAAACGTATATATTGGAATAAAATAATTAATTTCGAAAATTCTAATTATTTATTTCCATTGCCCGCATTACACTTTTAATCGGCCGTCTATTCATCTTACAGGAGCGGTTTATATTCCCATGCAATGGAAGCAGGGCCGTGAAAAAGAAAGAGGCAGAAAGAATGAGAGAGAGAGAGAGAGAGAGAGAGAGAGAGAGAGAGACAGAGTGAGAGAGAGAGTGTGTGAACGAAAGGGATAAATATGGTTGCAGAGAGGAGGGCAATTTTTACCGCTGAGAAAGCTCTCTCGGTCCTGCTCGATATCTCAAAACAGCGAAATCCCCTTCACCTCCATCTACGAGATCGGAGCGGAGGAAACAAATAAGCGCAATACAACGCGTTTCCTTCGGAACTGGCGATACGCGGAGTGGGAGAGAAAGGGGTTGGAGACGAGTGGCGACCGTCGTTTCGCTGCTCGCGCCCGCCCGCGGGGAGCTTTAGCCGCGCGCGAAATCCTTCCTCCCCCTGCCCATCTGGCGGCCTGTATATTTTTCCGGCTAAAAGCTCGGCAAACAGTTTCCCGTCATGATTGCTACTGTTCTTCATTTTTTTTTTCTGTTTCCCCGTCCCCCTGCCCCTCTGAACCGACTCGTCCGGTCCCGTTGCCGCCTAACAGTCATCCTCGTTTCCTATCCCCTTCTTTATCTCCATCTCGTGTTTAGCCGTTCTTTAGCTCCTTCCATCTGGCTCAGCCCTTTTTTCCCGTGGCATTGCCGGGCGATGTGTGCAGCGGCGGTGGCGTCACCTCGGTTTCGATCCTCGATATAAACGACAGCGGTACACGGTGTCGGAGGCACGAGCGTTCGGGCGGCTGAGCGATGGTCGGGACAGGGGGGGGGAGCGGGCGGCAGGACGTAGGGGGATAGAGAGAAACGCGATATAGAGTACGCCGGAGATTTATGGGATCAGAAACAAAAATAGGCGAGCAGCGTTGGTATAAAGGAAATATAGGAAACGTATTTATATATAGGTAGCTGTACTCTGTGCCGGCGCGTACTCACAACGGATAATACACGGTATACTTGGTAAGAAATTTCCAAGATTAAAGAACGACGAAATAGAAGGACAGACAGAGAGAGAGTGAGAAGAATAGACATTGGAAAAGTCAGATCTATAAATCTATGCTTATTTTAAGAAATACGTAATAAATTAAAAGAACATGCAATAAAATAAATAAAAGAATTTTGTAGACATCGTGGGAACAATATGAAATAGCAGGACCTTATTGATATTATCAGATATTTAAATCGAATTCGAGAAATCTTATTTGGCTTATATTAAAAAAAAGCAAAAGATCTTCTTTGATTAGCCAATGGCAAATCCGTGCGAATATACGTACAAAGAGACATCCATATCTTTTTGGAAGAGAATCAGTTCCATTAGGATTATATAGGCTAAAATTTTTCAATTTACTTTCTATCTAGCCTGATGGAACTACGTCAGTACTTCGATTTCTTTGAGTAATAAAAATGGAACAAATATCTAATATTTATGAATGTTAATGAACATTGTATTGGAACTCTAATCAGTTCGTTTGCATCACTGTGTAGGCTCAATTCACTAATTGACCGACAGGAATTATATTCTTGGTACTCGTGAGAATTTCGTGAGAACGAGGTCTATTCCATGGTCTCGGCATTCTTCGTAACGAGGGTGATGAACGAGACACTTGCCCAGTCGTAAAACAAAAATCCAACGATTAAATAACCTCCATTCGCGCGGGCGCGAAATTTCGCGTGGAATCTGTGAATAAATTTGAAATTCATCCATATACATGCACTTGATTCGCGAGAATCAAGACCAGAAGGCAGGCCGTTATAAAAATCGACCTATATTCAGCCCCTGTAGTACATGTAAATTTCACGAAAGTCCCAGAAGGCTTCCTCAGTACGAGATATTGCGAATTGCTCTGTTCCTCGTGAAATAAGAGCT
This sequence comes from Sycobia sp. Sy_11, assembly GCA_018907035.1. Classification (NCBI taxonomy): domain Eukaryota; kingdom Metazoa; phylum Arthropoda; class Insecta; order Hymenoptera; family Epichrysomallidae; genus Sycobia; species Sycobia sp. Sy_11. The sequence goes on from JACCIC010000050.1 coordinate 3,031,978, forward strand.
GAGCCGTGTACAAGGATAGACCAGAGAAAATCCTGATTTAGAAGACAGCCTAAATAGCCACGAAGGCTGTTTGAAATAAATCATTGTTATTGTAAAATGGAAGCACTGCGGCCAGTTACTCATTCTCGAGTCGGTAGAATAGAAGGGAAAACAAACTATTGCGACACGATAGGTTTGAAAATAAAGATTATAGAAATTGAATTCAGTGAGCGGATAAAATTAATCGTCAAGTTTGCTAAGGCCGCCCATTTTCAGGAAGAAAATATCTAAATAGTGAAAGATGGGATGCGCGGGGGAGCAGCGGCCTTCGTAAAAACAAAGCGGTGCCGAAGCTCAGGGTGGAATAGGAGAGGAAACAATCGGCGCGCAAAGAGAACGGGCCGACGACACGCTCGTCTTTTCGCGGCGCGCGAACGCAACGGCCGAGTAGCGGGGGAATACAGGCATCGCGGTAACATAGGGGTAAAAAGCCCAAAGACGAGCGACGACTGAGAAAACAAAAGGCGCAGCGCCCGGGCGAACGAGCGGGAAGCCTCGCCCGGCTTGGATTTATCGGGCCGGTGCGGGGGCACGTGTGCGGGATCCGGCGGACGGGCGGGGGGGGGGGGCAGAAGGAGAGAAAGAGCAGCCGGAGCGGAGGTGCGGATCCAAAACCAATTTCGAAGGTGTTGGGGAGTGCGGCTCGAGGAGGGGGTGGGGGGATTTAGGGCGTGCGAGCGCCGCGACCCGCAGCGGTGCATAAAACCATCGGCGGAAATAACCTGCGCGGCGCCCGACACGACTCTCTCCGGTTATTAGATCTGTGCGATCGCGTCAATTCTCTCTCTCTCTCTCTCTCTCTCTCTCTCTCTCTTTCTCTCTCGCTCTGTCTCTATATCCCTTCTGTGTCCGTTTCCTCCGTCCCTTCCTGTCTTTCGGAAGAAATATTAAACTGATTTGAGGTAAATTTTCACTGGCGCCACGGTACGTGCGAGCTCGCCTTTATCCAGGATGTTAGTGCATAATATTAGTTGTCGGGGTATATTATAGAATCTACTCAGAATCTGCAAAGATCATGGACGAATATGAACTGAGTAATAATTATTAATAAAAAGAAAAACTCGATTGAACTCAATTGAACAGAATTTATAATCAACGAAGAATGCTCAAATTGTTGTACGCGTACCGAAGGTTCGGTAAACGAAATTATTCTTCGCCGTCTCGCGATTGCTTAAATCGTATTGGCTGAACAAACATAGCCAAATATGACGATAAGCCGGGATTCACGCGGATGTAGCGGATCTCTCTATACATCCGGATCGGTAAGCGGTTTAGGATGGCCAAAATCCATCCCTGGCAAAGTCAACACTTTTCCATGCATACCAGATACTCAGCGCCGATGGGTGAGGGGGCGAAACTTCGAAAACATTTCGCGATCAAATGTTCGCCAAGTTTCCCCTCCCCGGGGCTAAAACTTTTCCGTACGGTTTACATATGTGCGCCTACTTCACGTGTAACTTTTTCTTTATCTCTTATTTTGCAATAACTCCCTTTCATTTTGTATTATGCATGTTACTGGTAAGGCACACACGCCGGATATTATCCAAAAATTATGAGAAAAGTACTATTTATTTTCATATGTGGTTTATTTAAAACGAATTTTACAATAATATTCAAAGCATTCCTTTAAATTTCATTATATATTTTAAAAATCACTTGAATATTTAACGGTGCAAAATTATTTACGTGTCTCTATTTTTTATTATGAACAATAATAGATATTGTGAAATAAATAATTAGAAATAAATTACTAACAATTTATTCTACACTACTTTCTTATCAAAAATAAAAGGTACTGTGTTATACGGAAGAAAACAGAAGAAGTTAATCTTGTACCTGGAAGTTGTTCATTCATATTATTTGCCATTTCTGAATCACACATTATTTTCTATACTGAAAATTTTAATTTGTAACAATTATTGAAAAAAGAAAATTATTTTTCCTAATATTTTTTACGTAGCATATGATTTGGTAATTAATTGTTTTACGAAGGATAGTATAAAAATTCGATTGCGTTCGAATATAAAAATTTAAAAACTAACAAACTCCCTTTATTTAGTTAATATGTAAACAATATAGTTGTTTTAACAAGTGTCAATTCAACTAGTAGAAATCTAATGATATAAGCAATCACGTAATATATTAGTTGATATATAACATCCGATGCTTTTAATGCTTCTGGTAATTGATTGTAAACTTTCAACCCTTTTATAGTTCATTGCTTTGAACTGAACAGTTTTTTTCTGATGTACTTTTGATTTGATTGAATTTGATTTAATTTAGTTCGGGCTCCATGTTTTTACTTGACGATAAATTTGATAAACCTTTTATATTTCAAAGAAAATTCATTAATGTCAAATCTAAACTAGTATATTTGTAATAAATAAAAGAGAATCCTAAGCTATCATCTCTCAAACACAAACTGTACGTTTAAAAAAAAAAAAAGAAAAACCATTGACGTTGTCCATGTTTGTCTTATCGACACACCGCTAATCTACTATCAGACGTCTCACCACCCCTTCACTCCGAAATAACACTTGCACCGCGGCCACCATTCGCGTAGCTATATATATACATATATATAAACGAGGCTGTCGAGGCGACGAGCCAGCGTGGGACACGTAATAATAACGTTCCTCGCAGGTATACGGTCGAGGCCGTGAAATCCCCGCGTCAGCCGCATATATACATATATACACACACACATATATATATATATATATATATATATATATATATATATATATATAACAGGCCAGCCGTCGTCGCCCCCGTCGCCCTATAACGCTTTAGAGCTCTCCCTGCACTTAACTCTCGCGGCGCGGCGCGACGGCGGCGGCGACACGGGGCGCGCGTGTTCCTGTACCCCCCCCCCCCCACTACCCCGCCCCCGCGACGCCGAATCGATGACGTGGAGAAAACGGAACGGCCGAAAAAGGGGCGGTAGGGGGTGATGTCGAGGAAAGGAGGAGACGGGTTGGCGTGGGTGAGCTAGAGGAGGGGGGGGTCAGGGGATGCAGACGACGACGTGCCATTTCGCGATGGAATTTACCGTCTGGCTGGCCAGCGGACAAAATTCCGCCCTCGGGCGCTGCTGCTCTTTGGTACGCTTTCCCCCCTTGGCCCCCTCTCTGCTCTCTGTCTCTTTTTGCTGCCTCTTTGCACCCGGGCACTTTGTCTCTTGCTTCGAGACCCCTTACGAATCCTTATCTCTCTCGCTCATTCTCTCTCTCTCTCTGTCTCTTTTCTCCCCTGCATATTTTATCGTGTTTACTTTTTTCGATTTTACCTTCATCCCTGACTCCCCCCACCTCTGCTGAGTCGAGAGCGCGCTTGTGCATGCATACACGGGTTGGGTTCAAGGAACTTTAAACAAATGCAAGTGCGTATCGCGGAGAGAGCGTATGTCCAAGCCTTATTTACGTCCTCTCCGGGTCTCTCTTTTCTCCACCCACCCTCATTTTTTTCTTCTTCCGGCTCGACAGAGTGGCACGGCTGGCGTAGTTTAAAGCTCGACCCGAACATACGTTTTTTAGGCCAACGCAGTAGAGGAAGCTTTGGCAATATTTTTTTTCTTTTTCTGAATATAGTTTTTTGAATTTGTTAGCTTAATGACAATGACATCATTTGACTTATACTTTATATTGATTTATATTAGATATCGAGTAAACTATACATTTGATACACCTTATTTTAGTTCGTAAAAAATTTAAAAGGGAATAATAAAAATATCGCTTCAACAAAATAAAGAGAAATTATAATTCTGATTTTTCAAGCCCTTATCTTTAAGTTGATCTAATAGTAGTTCGTAAAACAGTATGAACATATTATACCATATTCTGTAGTTCATTAAATAATTTTTTATAATTTTATCATCACATTGAAGAAAAGCATCTTTTAAAGAGATTTAACAATATATTCCTTTCATTATAATAACAAAATCTATTATTTTAATAAATATTATTGTTAATCGGAATGATAATTATATTTTAAATATGTTGCTTAAAAAGTTAATTAAATAATTACCGATTTCATACTGCATAATATAAGAAGAAATAATAACAATAATAACAATAATGACGCGGGAGACAATTTTCCTATTTCTAGATTCGAATCAATTTCTTACGATGCATACTTAATACTCTATAACTTTAATTAATAGTCTAATCTATAATTTTTATTTCAAAATCTTTAACGAAGTTATCATAGCCATTACGAGTTGTAGGATTTTACAACTTTAAATAGTCATCAGAGACGTAACTTCACATTGTACAGAAAAGTATCTCTGAAAGCGAATTTAATCTTATATATATATATATATATATATATATATATATATGAACGCACCCTTTGAGGTGAACAGCTAGATCTCGAGATAAACTTGTTTACGTCCCGGGAAGTTTAGCTTTTAATAATGTATTCGGAAAACAAGAAAGATACGATGCATAAGCTTCAAAAGACTGCCTGCGCCACGCGAAACGGTAGTTTAGGGGGATGGGGGAGGCAGGCCGGGGGAGTTGTTCGATGTTTAAAAATTACATTATATTCCCGCGGTAAAATAATCCCCCCATGACGTTTAAAGGCGCGCGCGGATCGCTTTCGCCCTGGGAACGACGCTGTAAAGTTTTATAAGCACAGCGTAAAAGCCGGCAGAGCATTAGCGGAATAGCTAATAAAAGCAATTCTTTTTCACCGTTAAACGTGAATATTGGAAATCATCAATGATCGCGTTCGTAAAGATTCCGACCCCCCCATGGACGCATGGAATCGGCGATGCGAAATCATTCCGCTCAAGATCGACATCTTTATGCGCTCGTCGTATGCCTCTCAGTTGCCGGATATATTCAACGATGGGGGGGGGGGAGTGTAAAACATTCAGCTTTCCTAATTGCCTCGCTTCAACCTCTCCTGAAAAGATTCCTAGATCCGCAAAATTTCTCTGCTGACTAAAATTTTTCTCACCGCCCCCGCTCACGATCCTACCCCCGCCCGGTTCCCCGTAATTTACGGCAGGAAATTAAACCTGGGTTATATTTGACTAGATAACTTGGTCTAAGTACGTGTGTAACGCGCGTCTAACTCGATCCCGACATTTACTACTTGCCGTAGTGGCGGGGCGAGGGCAAATTTATGCCGAAATGAATTTCGATGACATTAAACTAAAGTTTGACCGTATTTGTTGCAACTATTTCAAGTTCTAAAAGCCCCGGCGTGAATGGCCGAATTAAATTTATGTTTAGGTGAATTTATCCATCGACGCGGAGGGGGTCATTTGAGAAAATAACGTCGTTTAATCACCGCCTGTAAGAACTGCTTTTATGACTTGGCCGAAAGCCATAAATAAATAAAGCTTACTCAGTACGTTGAATGTCTTCTGGGACAGAAGTAACATTTGAAAATCATTTTTTATACATGGTTTGGTAAAGTTTCTTGTTCCAATACTTAATATATATTTCATGTAATATTTTCTAAATATTTTAGAAATCTGATTCAGTTATTAACAGTTCATATGAACACTAATTGAAAGTATCATAAAGTACTATGAGAAGGAGGTATATTAATTTAAATTCGTTTGGGTTTGTTTTTGAAAGTTTTGAATATAGTTATGAATAACTTTCTCAAATGTATAATATTTATCTTTCATAGAGTATTCAGACAAGTTTTTGCATATGTAAGTCATTTATGTCAAAACTTATAGTTCATATAATTTTTTTATCCGTTAAAGATTTATTAGTTTGGTTATAGCAATTCTTGCTTTGTAACGGCTATAAACTTATTTATCAGTAAAAGAATCAAAAACTAGTTCAACCAGTAGAACTTAGTATGGGTAGTTTCTGGTGACTCCGTATAAAGTTAGGGATGACAAACGTATGAATAGAAACATCGTAATAATTTAAATAATTCATGTAAAATGAAAGGAAATTATATATTTTTACCTGTCTCCCCAAATAATGATTGTTAATAATTTTTCCTTATTTTGATTAATTACTAAATTTCCGACAATTTTCGCCAATTTTAATTCACACTACTTAAACGACAATCAATATTCAATCTTAACCCATTTAATCCATGTAAAAATCTTGATTTGTGAAAATCTATATTTTCACAATTTGATCGCTAACCTCATTTGTTTTTCATACCCTTTTCAACGTACCTGAATAATTGATATTCTATTACTGTTTGCGTAGATTCGAACATATGAAGAAAATATTCCAACTATATGGAGTATTTATTTTTTAATTTCGTATTATTAATTTAGTAATTAATGCTCATTGAAAACAAAAACTCAAAAATCTATCCCCTCCCCTTTCATATGACCAGCCCATAGCTCGTACAAGCGTTTAATTGTCACGAGACGCTCGTCGAGCACAAAAGACAAACCGTTTGCTCGATCGTTTCGCGCGCCACTTTCGCTCCCCCACTCCACAGTGAGCGACATAAAAGCACGGGTATACGCAAACACTCGTTGATGACGGGGGCGCGGGGGGGGGCGGTCGAAAAGATACACGTGTGCCCATCTAATGCGTCGGCTCGACGTGGTACACATTTATGTAGACCTACTGCCGTCTACTTCCCGCTCCACGAACTGTATACCGAGCGACGTATGTCTGACGTCTCGTGCCCGTTGTAGCGTGAGTAGTAGGGTGTGGGTGGGGAGGTCGTGTCGTCCGACTGAACTTTCCCTCGGGCGCTCGATCGAAACAGTGCGTGGACAGGGGTCGCTATTATAAGATTCGCGCGCGTGATCGCGAGGGGATGAAGAAATTATAATGCGTCGCTTATTAATATTTTATCGTCGAGAGTTATGCCACATAGATTGTATGTGGTATAACTTTTATTTCCTATTGTTGTATGCACCTGAGTTAAATTGTCAATTATTTAGTCTGTAGCAGGTATTATGGAATATATTATGACTTAAAAGCATCTTGTTATGTTATTAATAACTGTACACGGAAATGCACGAAGAAACTGATGATGAATAAAATTTTAGAACTTTTTTTACTTTATTTATATGGAAGATCGATTTGATTAGAAATAATTATACGCACGCTAAATTTTTGTTTTTATAGATAATACAGAAATTATTTGTTCAAATTTTTAACGGTAACATTATAATGCCGATACTACATTGATCAGTTTTATAATAGCAGGTAATAGGGAAGATAATGGAAATTTTGAAATATTTTCACTACTGATATAAAATGAAAATATAAAATAATATCTAATCCGTTGTATCTTACATAATTATTTATAAAAATTTGAATGATTTCTAGACGGAGGATCGGTATAGCATATATATATATATATATATATATATATATGACTGTAGATATGTATGCAAATATGCATATATGTATGCATGTAAATGGACAAACGAACCCCATGAAATCAGGAAGCATCAACTCACCGCACAATTGTCCGTGCACGGATTCGAATAAACAGACTCGTGTCGCCCCCTCCGAATATTTGTTCGATTCAACGCATATCTCCACCACTTTTCCGCATCATGTGTAGTGCCAATCCAGCTCGCCCATCGCCCCCCCCCCCCGAACACACGACTTACATCCCACATCGCGGGTGCTTTTTCATTGTGCTGTACTCCTACCCGATGCCAGACACACACACACACACACACACACACACACACACATGCATACGTACATACATACATAGCTGCAGAGCGCGATCGATATCACGGTCGTATCGCGCGGCGTCGGCGTCGTCTTTGTCGTCGTCGAGGCTCGGCACAAACAACGCGGTCGCACACTTTTACGGCGCTGCACGATCATACACACAGTCTCGAGACTGGAACAATGCGCGAATCCCCCCTCTCTCATTCTCTCTCTCCCTCTCTCTTTCTTCATCTCTCAGAGGGTACGGCTCGGTGCGGGGAAAAAAGTCGATAGCCCCCGACCCAGCCCGCGCGCGCGCGAGAGAGACCGATTGTTAAAGGGCGATATTCGCGGGGCTATTTTCAGGCGAGGCTCGTTGGAATGCCAACGGAAATAGACCGCCTAATGCCGCCAGCGCGACGAAGGTTAGGTAGATGCGGAGAAAGGGAGGGGGGAGAGGGAGTGAGTCCGCGTAAGGTCGGATCGAGAATGCGGATTTGCGTTTGAGGGGAGTGTGATAGGCGACGGGGGTAAGTTGCTCTGAGCGAGGATCGTTTGCTCTTATTATCCTGTTATCTCTTTGAAAAGATGCGAGTATTTTGTCGGTTGATTAGCCTGCAGCTATGATAAAACGATCACATGTAAAGCTATTTCTCTTTCTCCCTTATAGCAAATTTAATAATAATTGAAACATTCTACTTAACTCAGAATTTTTGTATTATTTAGTTATATATTTTCTATTGTACAATGGCGATGCATAAGGTTTCATTTTTATTAATACAATTTTTATTTAACGCTGGAATATAATAAATATATTCTTCTTGAATATTTTATAATTCGGCTGGCATTATTATAATTTGTAATATTCAAGGTAGCCAAAAGCCAATGGGACCTTGACTTTGGGAGAATTGATATTCTAAGTATATATTTTATCTATGTCATACTATACTTATCACGACTCTACTCAATATTACGGTAATCTTTTTTTAGATTTAATTCTATTTGTATTTGTCACTTTATCATAAATCGAAAACTTGGTCATAAATAGAAAAATTCACGGAAAAGTGGCCGATCCCAAAAGGCTTTGTAACAAAGTGACTTTGCAACCTCAATGGCCAATATAGCGCATTCGTCTATACTCGAGTTGAATGGCAATCGAGCGTTGCGAGAAAAGGTACGAAACGCGAGCGCATGCAAAAGGGAAATAAGAAAAAGAAAAAGATAGAGAGAACCAGGAGCCAGAGAGTGAGAGTGAGAGAGAGAGTGAGAGAGAGAGAGAGAGAGAGAGAGAGAAACACAGAAAGGACACCGAGGAGGATAATCGAGTCGATCGAGAGGAAGACCCGATTATGGGTTGGGAGGGGGGAGCTGCTGGAGGAGTTTTGTCATTCGCCGGTCCTTCTCACTCTTACGACCACAAAAACCGGCATGAAGACGATCTTGCCTCTCTTTCTCTCTCTCTCTCTCTTTCTTGTAAACGTTTTCGGATCCCAACGACGTCGCGGAGTTTTATCGCGCGGAAAATTCGCTATACCGATATTTTTCCCTACTCTAAATAGGTAAGGACCTACGCAGTCGACGACGCCTCTTTTTTATCTGTGCGACAAATCATATACGTCGTTACGAGTATGATAAAATATTGATCGCGCTGAAATTAGTAGTATTGAACCTAACTGCACTATCGAGAAGATGCTGCTGTAAGGAATTTCTTATTAGTTATGTCATAAATCATATCATCCATCAGAACGAACCATTAGCCCCGACAAAAATCGAACGGATCCGAATTCAAGGTGAGGCGGGCGCATCGACTCAAATTATGCAGAATTTGGATCTAATGACAGCTCTGCAATTGGATAGCCATAACATAAAAAATAAACCGTGCACAAATGGCAAAATTTGTCTGGAAGAAGTTGCGATTAATCAGAGTTCCTGTGGCAGTGCGTAGACAGAACTGAAGCCATTTATAATTTAGTTTTCCTCAAAAATTTTACGATGGGCCTCTCTGTCTTCGGCTCTCTCTCTCTCTCTCTCTCTCTCTCTCTCTCTCTCTTCCTCCCTCTCATTCTCGCTCTGCGCTCGATACCCGTTGAAACAGAGTTTGCGAATATTAGCCGAGCACTCCGGGGGAGCGAGAAAAAAGAACGAAGGCGAGAAAAGCAGCGGGGGCAGAACGGACTACATCTGTGTCGAGTGATAGATATAGAAACAGCGAAAGAGAGGGTGAGAGAGACGGGCGGTTGAGGGGGGTGAGGTTGGGGGGGGTAAGCGCGGACACGGGACGTAGGGCTTTGGCTTCGACTTCGGTTTCCTGACGAGGTTAGCGAAGTTTCGTCCGCAGATTCAATTTTAGTTGGCGCGCTCGGCGCACCGCCCCCCTTCGCTCCCCAGCCCCTGTTTCCCATCGTCGTGCCGCCTCACCGCGTCGTCTTTCTTCGCCGTGTCTGGTAGCGAAAGCTCCGCGGGTCGGCAGAGATCGCCAAGGGTGCGGCGCGTTGGCGGCGGCGTCGACGGCGGCTCTGGGAATACGAGGGCCAGTAACGCGAGAGACGCGGCGGGACAGAGGGCCACTCGTATTCGGTATATGGATCGCGTCGGGAGAGAGAGAGAGAGAGAGAGAGAGAGAGAGAGAGGGGGGGATGACAGTAAATGAGAAAGAAAGACAGTGAGACACAGCTGCACTCACTGATTGCTATTGATTGGACCGTGACTATGAAAAAATAAGAAATTAAGAAATGTTGATGATTTAAGGCAAATAATATCAGAGAAATCAATGTGAACCTATAGTTTTTATGTAGAAGGATTTAATGATGTACTTACTAATTATATAATATATACTATATAATGTTCAATTTAAATTACACACACACACACACACACACACATATATACTTATATACCCATGCTTTCGACTTTGTTACTTAGTGCATTATTCTCGAATCATTTTGCCTGCAATAGCGAGTTGGTTAAATAAAGAACTGCGACAGCCAGGGGAGAGACGGGGAGGTAATCGAGTGTTCGAAATTCCTGTTTCCCAACCCATATAAATTGTACCGGCTTTAAGTGAGTTTCCGCGTTTAACGGGCGCGCAAACAATAGGCCGTTCCAACCCCCCCCCCAACTCTTTTAACCCTCTTATGCTCTTTCTTTCGTGTCAAATATCGAGTTTTCTTCATTATAAGTGGCTTCTGAATTTTTCTCTTTTCTTCTCTCTCTCTCTCTCTCTCTCTCTCTCTCTCTCTCTCTCTCTCTCTGCCTCTCTCACGCATACTTTTTCGCGGAAAACTTTCATTTTTTGCTCTCGGGAATGAGAAACTTTTGTCACGCCGGCGCTACCCTCGGCAAGCCAGTATATATAGCGCCTGGAAATGGCTCGACTCAATATAGCAGCACATTTCGAGGCTTTGTTATTTCGCGGATGAGAAATTATTATATAGACAATGATATAAAAAGAGGGCGAGGATAAAAGGAGATTCTGGTTTAGTTCGAACTAGTCGCAATTTTCTAAAATTTAAGCTTGCCATTTAATTAACTTATTTATTAACAACGCAAAAGCTACGCAAGCGCTGTTTCAATAAGAGTGTAATCCTGCATTTTGATCAAATTAAATCAAATAATTAAAAAAATCGTTTGTCAAATACTCTTTATTTTTATTAATAAGCTCTAAAAATCATATTATAATACTATACAGTTTTAAATATAGTTTGGATAGTTGAGTTAACGACGACTCGAATTGGTTAAAATGCGAAATACGCTGCCACACTTGGTATATAGAAAAAAAAATTTTCCGCTTTACGCGACTTTTTTGCTCTTGTGCATTATAATCGGCAACGAGAAAAGCATAGCTGTTGAATTTTTATGACTTTAATGAGAAAACACCATTGGCATGTTTTAATAGAATCAGATTTACCGCGGTTGCCTTATATAAAGATATATCTCCTGTTGTGTCAACGATATACCAAGTTCCGAGTATTTCATGATATTTATAGCATTTTGTTTGCATGAAAAAATTTTATCGATTTTATTTATAAATAATAATTATACGAAAATCAACGTTACTTAATAGAAATATACGCGTTATAAATAAATATAACATCAACTACATGAAATTTACGTGCCTTAATGATTTTAAATATTTCACATATTCATTGGTTATTCTTATAGTTTCTAAATAATTTACGAAAACATTCGCGACGACAAAAATTCTTCCATACCGCTATTTCTAGTTTATTTAATATCGTAATAGCGCTATTTATAATTTGATATAGATCGACTTCGCCGAAACAAAGAGATATCGTGTCACAAAGTCATTATGAGAATCGACCAACTACATAATAAATCTCTGAGCCAAATCCAATAAATTATTCCCACGTATCAGTTATATTGCACTCGTCTATCCAAGAACTTTATCCGCCCCCTCAATGCTTCCGCATAAACGTATAGACAAGCCCAAGCGCGAACGCAGCTCGTGAATCAAGACAATTCCCACCTCGACTTTTCTGTCGGGGGCCATTACTTCGGCATTAACCGCGTCGGATCCTCGAGCGGCGATCGTCTCGTCGCGGCCCTGCCACGCGTGGCGGACAGGAGAGTGAAAAAAACAGAAAGGTCGGACGGCGTCGATTCTGCGCCGCTGCATCGGCGGCGCGCTGGCCGGGCCCATCGAGCGCGGCGAGGGCGGGCGAAGTTCAAGGTCGTACAGGCCTTGTGCAGCGCGCGCGACAGTGTGCCGCGCTCTTTTCTCATTGTTGCACGAGAGCGAGGGGCATATGCGGGACGTAATGCGACACATTGTCTCCGACGACGGGAGGGTGGCGGAAAGCGGGGCGGACGGATCGATGCGCTCGTTCGGCCCTCTCTTTCTCTCTCTCACTCAATCTCTCTCTCTCTCTCTCTTCTCTCTCTCTCTCTCTCTCTATCCCTGACTCTGTCGAGATATCTTGCTCTCTGCGGTATTTCGCGGGATTCTGAAGTGAATTCCTCGCCAGTATATTTGGAATCTTTCGATTGGACAGTTTTATAACTTGATTAATTTTTCAACGAATAAAGTTGGAACGCAAAAAGGTAGTATGAAATTCTTATAATTACAAACAATGCCAAACTAGAAAAAATGTGCAAAACGAAATTCAGACGTATAACAAATAACAAAACTCGATTACAAGGTTCGAACGAAAATATTTGTTTAAAAATTCGAAGAGATGGGAATAACTTTTTTTCAAAAAACAAAACGAAACTTCACATGCTAACGAAGTGAAATCTTAATATGTTATATGAGTTGAATCAGAATTTGTTTTCAGTAGAGAGAAAATTACGATATTGATTTTCCAGTCCATATTACCATTAAATCAATGTTTTTCTAAGAATTTAATATTGACGTGAATTATTAAATATTAGAAATGTTTAGTATATTTTTATCTGGTTACAATATTAAAAAATAAAATTCTTAAAATTGCTTTCGAGAATAATTATTTTTAATCAAATCTGTTGGCGTTTGTGAATTTTATCCAAGGAATAATCGATAAAATTATAACGTTCGATTAAAAAAGAGCGATTTCGACTTTTATTATTGCGCAAAAGCAGTATATTTTATAATTTAATCGCCTAAATGATTTTATAAAGTTAAACGTCTTTTTATTGGAAGCCTTTTCCCGTACACAGCTGCAGGACAAATAAAATCCGTTCGTACTTGCAACCTGATAAGGAAGAATTTAATAAAAATTTTGAAAAGAAGTATTTTATTTCATAATGATAAAATTTTTTGTCACAATTACAACTGTTTTCCTACGCTGTCTTTTTTTCCTTCATGAATCTAAAACTCGCATTTCCATTTTCCGAAATTGGCAAAATTTTTAGATCAACAAAAAATACGAACGGGCAAATAAACGTTGAACTAATATTTGAAACAAATACATCGGACTCGATGCGAATTTTCATTCTTGTTGTTTCTTTTACCAAGTTTATTAAATAATATAGCGCATATTTCATCTACTCCGCATTTTTCAAAAAATTTATATTTATTTAACAGAGTATTGAATGACCTAAAATGTTCGTAATACTTATAATTTCTTACATTACTTTCATTTTTAATAACATTTGAATCGTACGTAGATAATACCACTTAATTACCATTATTATAATTTTTTAGTACATAATCATTCCATTTATGTAAAGCATTTATTAATTGTTATATTGGACGTTGTATATATATATGCTGTTTATTTTTTATATTTAACACTAATGCAACTATAATATTTTACGTAAATAATTTCTACTTTTGATTCAGTTCAAAAAGGCATTTTTCAGTAAAAACTGTACGCTTTTAAATAACACCAAGTCGTTTTCCGAAGTTTTCGAGCAAATTACTGATTTCCCCCTCGAAAACGAAATTCCTCGTCCAATATCCATCGAATCAAATAAAATTTACAAACGCTCGGCGTACAACAAAATAAAATAGGCGCGTCGTTGTAACGAGTGCGCGTTGAATGAGCACATCGCCATCGACACAGAATGTGCACGATGATAAAGGGAATTAACAACCCGGGCACGAGACTTTAAAACCCCGGCCGTGGAGAGTCGATACATAAATTTTATCCTGAAAACTGATTCCCCACCTATTAAATATTGGATGTTAAATTTATGCTTTTAATTTAATAAATAATTTTATCTTTACAATCGTATTTTACAGGGAGCGAGACTTTTATTAACGCGCCGCCCCGGCCCCCGCCCAGAGGGCACGACCGTTTTACGACTTTTCAATTTTTCCCTTCTTTCTCGCCCCCTCCCCGCGCCCTGATACCCTCCTCCTCCCACGCGTGCTCCCGGCTAAAAGCAAAATAATAACATTATAAATCTAAATTTATTAGCCAGCGCGGGTTTTCTGAAAAATAAAAGGGCCGCGCTGATTTGAATTTACTGCTTCGTTTTTGGAGACGGCGCGTTTTAATTACTTGAGTATCAAAAGGCTGCATGTTATATATATATATATATATATATATATATATATATATATATATATACGCGTTAATTTCATATTATTATCTCCGTAAATCGGAAGAAGATCGCACGGTAATTTATCGTCCAGGTGCGCGTGAAAGGATTTACGTGGCCGGAATAAAAAGGGGGCACGGGAAATATGACACAGTGTGCATAACGTAGTGTGCCATATCGCTTCTACCAACTATGCAGAAATCCACGTTGAAAATTACACCTCAATGGTAGATGTTGAGGCTCTGTCGTTATTATCCAAAGGTCCCCGACTGTTTCAGTAAAGTAGAAACGTAAAGCAAAATTATCTTTCGAAAATGAACAAAGGGCGAATGTTGCCCGATCGATGCCTTAGCCTCTTTCGAATTATATAAACAATTTTGGACGAAAGCCACCCTCGAACGATTCTCTGACAAAAATTGATTGGTATGGACATCTAAGCGTCGAATAGGGTGGGGATATCGAGCATTCGGCGAGGTGTGCGTACTTTAATCTATTGGGTTTTAATTATGCCAAGTGCCCGACGACACCAACGATGGGAAGGTAGCTATGGGAGGCAAGCAGAAATGGTCCACACAATCGTGATGTCGATAATTACGATAGGCCATTTTATTCGGTTCGTAGTGTGTGGAAGATTTTCTCATTGGACTCGTAGTATAGCGGTTCAGACCTGTACAAAATTTATACAGAATAATGTGATATTCTATATATATATATATATATATATATATATATATATATATATATATATATATATAGATATATATATATATATATATAAGTTGAAGTATAGTTTTCAGCGAAACTTTAGACATTCTATATAGAACTTGTCCGTTACCCGATGCCTTTTTCTGGGGTAGATCAATATAAAACCGATATTTGCCTTAGTCTGTTGCTTCTTTCATCTCTTATTATATTCTTTCTTATATTCTAAATTTCGACATGTAAGGAAATAATTTAACTTGCCAGATGTGGCAGTGAGAACCAAATAGGAAACTTAATTATTTTACGCACCTAGCTTACGTAGTCACTATACAGGATTTAAGCTATTACAAAACCAGATGTACTCACCTGAAACAGACAAGAGAGACATGGCAGATAAATATATTGCTCATTAAAATTTAAAGGAATTTTCTTTATATATTTATGTTTTCTTTTCAATGGACAGACATAAATTACTTTTACAAAAAATTTTAAAAATATCGGTTTAGCAATAATAGCATAAATAATATATTATAATAAATAATAATGAATAAGCTATTGATAAAATATTGAATATCTTAAATGGACGAGAAGTATAATAAATTATATTTAACATTGGTTAAATCCTAAAATGATCACCGAAATGAGAAGAATCGCATTATATGCAAGTTTGATACTTTTCTATATTACATAATTAACGCAGCTGATAAGCTAGCATAATAAAGTTCCATAAAAGGTCAATGTATGATCAGCAAAGATGTTTACAAGATGTGTCGAGCCGAATATTTACTCCATCCAATTAGGATCATAAACCAAAATTGCGTGCACACCAAAATACCTTCATTTAATATTATCACTAGGTATAAGACATTTATTCTGAAAGATTGTCAAAACATTATGATTAAAAATCAGTGCAAGGAATAGTTGCTTGAAAGGTTATTTTAACGACGACCAAAAGAAACATTATAAAATGTGCAAATACCTTAACCATAGTTAATGAAACAATAGAAAACATGGTTAACATCATTTTACATGTGTCGTATACCTACCTCATTGTAAATAAAATGAAAACTCATGATGTTAATTTATAACAAGTAAGAAGAGAAACAATGTAAGCTTCATATAAGATATTTGTGAAACACAAACTGGAATCACCTTTATGTCAGACATGCAATTATCTATATGAAACTTTTGAGTTTTATTCGATAAATACTAATAAATCCCTTGAAATATAGTGCCTCTTATTCCATTATTCCAAAGCTTCCGTATGGTTAACTGAATCGAATATATATATATATATATATATATATATATATATATATATATATATTTATCGATTTGGTACAATTTCTCAATGGGGTTAGTATCAAAGTGATTGAAACATAATAAGTTCGTAACTCTAGACGTACTCTTGATAAATTCATGCTACTGCTCAACTGGAGTTAGTTAAAAAAATATCGATGATCTTAGATGGGACAATGGAACCTAACCGGAAATTATTACGGTACGCCGAGGATTCATGCTATCATTCTCTATAACCTTATTTAAATGCATATAATGATTATTTAATGGATTTAAACGATCTTTACGTTTACGGTCAAGATATCATCAAAAGGTAAAGATATTTGAAAATATTAAAATAGCTTTATCGACATAATATGCACAGTAATTGAGAAACAATATCGACACACCGTCAGAACGAACATGTATCAGAAGACTTGAACAGAAATACTTGTATCATGATCTAAATTTACCTATCGCATTCCTTATAGCCCGTAATATTACTGAATTGGCCATTAAAATTTTTGATTTCGCTCAACTAGTACAGTTGTAAAGCTGAAATAACAAATGTAATTCACTCAATCGAATATGTACTTGAGTTTATCGAGTGTCTACTTGAATAACTCGAAATTGACGTCTCTTCAATAATATGAAAGTCTTTTGCAAGGCTCCTTAAGCTTTTAGCTACCAATTCGCTCCTGTTACACGACTATTCGATCGGAATTACAATTTCTGTTATAAATTTGCGTATATAATATACGTAATTTACGTGATTATCCTCTCATAAATATTATTTATTATGCACAACTGTATTTATCGACTATAATTGCTGTACTTATACGCACGGCCATAGAAAGATTAATTTCTGTAAAATATTTACAAGATTTTAATTATCTCGAACTATCATCATCAATTAAACTTCTATTAAGCCCGAGCAATTAAGTTCGGCCTTCAAATATCGTCGAAAGTATAATTGAGATTAAATCTATAATTGGCCTAATTATCAGAAAGTCACAATATATTGTTTAATAGTTCCGGAGTGACAAATGAACGTGAACGAAATAGTAGAACAATACGTGACTTCGACTGATATTAATTAAAAATATATTTCCGCAGATATTAAATAGTTCCACATAGTGATCGAGCACAGCCGCGTTGTCGAGAGCAGTTCCAACTGATGCAGAAAAAAAAAACGTTCGTCGGAGAACTTAATCACCGAACGGCTTCCTAACCAATAACAGAAATGCTTTGAGGCGCTACTGAGCTCTCTCTCTCTTCTTTCGCGCTCTCTCTCTCTCTCTCTCTCTCTCTTTTATATATATACATTTTTATATATAGTTATATTCGCAGACACATATTCGCGCAAAACTTAAAATATAATCCCAGCCAACGATTGCACGAGCCACCGCGCGCCGCCGTTGCCACCGCGTGAATTTATCCTCCAAGGAGCCCCCCCCCCTTCACCCACTCTCCCAAAATCCTTAACACCCTTTGGCTTATACGCCTGCCGCGAAAGCAAGACCCGGAGTTCATTGCTAACCAACGAGAGCTGCGCCCCCTTCCCCTTCCGCCCCACCACCCACCGCCCAGAGAGTAATTCGCCAGGGTAAATTATATGCCCCATATCGCGAGAGAGCGAGAAAGAGAGCGAGAGGGGGGAGGGGGGACACGGCGGAACGGCGCGAAGGCGAAGCGGAGCTAAAGGGAGACGGGGGATAAACTCGCCCCCCCCCATCCCATCCCCCAACCACCCTACTCCCACTTCCAGTGTATATAACCAAGCCAGCCGAGTTAATAACATTCGCGAATGTGTTCCGCCGGCGCGAACGGGGCGGTCGGGCGGGCGAGCGCGTATATTTCACACCTCGGCGAAGACTGCGCGGCCGACCGACCGCCTCCCCGCCCGCTCCGACCCGCGCCGAGGACGGTATACGGCCGCTTTGTGATTTTAACGACGCGCGGGCGAGTCGCTTTATTTCTGGCTCGGGGCGGGGGGAGGTTCTGATTTTTTTCTTTTTTTCTTTTTGGGTTATTTACTCCCCCCCCCCCCGACCCAACACTCTTTCTATCTGGCGACTCGAGAGGGAGTGAGAGACGGGGGGGGGGGGAGAAATAAATTTATCCGGATGCACGATTATGGACTAGAGTTCACGCCGCTGCGTGCATACATCATTTTTCGCCGGCGAGTCGGTTGGGGTGGGGACGGTTGCGGGCGAGGATGTGATAAATGGCGAGGGCGAGGGGCGGCGGAGATTTAACGGTTCGCCCCGCAGGCAATTATTTCGTTAAATTTCGGTCTGTTTCTGCGCGGCGAAGAATAAGCAGCTTCCCAAAGCCCGAATAATTAGACTTGATATTCGGTGGACGAGGGGCGGGCGCCGTTGTTGTTGCCGGCGCGCCGCCGGTGCGGGGCCGGGACGAGAGTTCGCGGATAGTTTACACGGCGGTATATTTATGCCCGTCGCTCGCGCCTCGGCAGCTCGCGCACGAGCACAATGGCGCTGCGAGCTTTATTTTTGCCATTAATCGATTGCCCGCGGGTGAGATGCGAGCGCGGCCGTATGAAAGTCGACGGGGAGAAATACTTGCGAGCGGCCCCGATAAAAACTCGGATAAACGGGTATCGAGAGTCCCGACTTTCTTATTTTACTTGGATCGAAAAAGCAATGAAGTGGTTACTTCGAAATTGAGCATATAACGTGAAATTTGAATTAAAATAGGAAGCAATGTTTAAAGTCAATACAAGATTATAGAAGCATCATTATCGTGAACAATCAAGATAACTATTACATATATTAAATACAAAATAAATACGAAATAAATTATTACATATATTATTGAACAGAAAGTGGCCAAACTATTTGAAAATTGTAGGAGCATTAAAGGAGATATGCTCAATAAATAAAAGCATTAAGGAGTATAACAATATAATTAATGGTACGATTACATTCGATGCTTTTGCCAATGCTTTTTTCGCCTCGACGCTTATATTGGATTTTTCTGACAGTCATACTTTGCGTAGAGCATCGTAAATTTTTTCAGTATCTATTACTTTTGGAAAATGGCTGGATCTAATACTGCAACACTATCCAACTATTATTTACTTATTAATTTTATTATATTATCATTTACTTATTAATGTATTACATTTGACGCATGTTCCACGCATGATATTTTCAACCAAATTCAATTTTGGTATTGCTATAATTCAATCTGAAGGTGAGAAATAGTTATAGGAAATATTCCGGCTGAAATTCTGTCGGAAAATTTTTATGAATAAATTACATGGCGACACATATGATCGCTTCTGAAATTTATCTCTTTAGAAGAAGCGTAGCTTGATATGATCTTGAATAGTCATAAATTTTTTCTTATGATTTAAAACAGGTTTCGCTGTTATTATCCTTAATTTAAAGAAATTCAAATGTCAGAAAAAAGAGTAATTTGTAAAGAATTTGTAAATTGAGTAATTGAGTAATTCTGCATCTAACTTCATCTTACTCCGTAGTTTATTCTATACTTTTAAGCTCATCTATCATTTCGTTGGCTTTGACATTAATAACCATGAGATAGACAAATCAAGGTTAAATCGTTAAAATATTGCTAAAAAATTCAAAATTAAATAATTTTAAAGCAATTAAAATCAAAACCGAGTGGATACGAAATGCACGTACGTTCACACGTGCATGTAATAACTTGATTCCAGACACAAGTTGTTTTGTTTTTTTTTTTTGTTTTTTTTTTTATTTAGAACAGTTTTATGTAGCACTGTTAACGAAACCGTCGATTACGAGTTCGATACGTAATCGCTGTGGATAGGTGTAAAGTTAAATGCCGGTGTTGTAATATCGGATTCATTTTTTTTTTAACATATACGTTTACGTAAACCTATCCAACGATCAGAACTGTTGTTCCATTCAATCGCAATGATTAAATAGAGCTTTAATAAAGTTAAAAAATAGACGTAAAAGCAGCTAATTCTGATTTTTTGCAATAATTGTATTTTACTGGGATTTGATGTTAATAAGGTAATACTTAACCATATATATATATATAATATTATACTCTGCCGCTAGAGCGGAACGATAATTTAAATGAATAATAATCAGTGCATTATGGTATTATTGTCGATACAATTCGAGCGAATTCATTATACTATATATTGTAACTACGAGCGGCAGAACTCAATAATTATTGAGCACGAATAATTTATTATTAACGTGTTTACCGCCCGCCCGTCGCCCATATTAACAATTGTATCAATTAGAATGTCCGAATCAATTTTAAATCCCATATGGGGAATATCGTGTATAATTTAACGCGATGGATTGATATATATATATATATATATATATATATATATATATATATATATATATCAATTCATTATTATACAAAAAGTAGTAGGTCCATAATAATTTAGATTTGACGATCTTTCTATTTTTGTAAGTTTCATCGAAATATGATTATAAATAAGGAAACGACATTATCCAGATGCAGTAATAATTATAATTAATAATGATTAATGGAACAATTTTATTTCACGTTTCCGATTATTATTTGGACATAATAATAACGTACATCGCCAATTACGTTCGCTCTAAGTTGTGGTTTGCATTATCACAGAAGCTCACTACAAAATATCATAATGATTTATTGCACGATAATTTGTAATCAAGATGGTTAAATTGGAATTAAGTAAATTAATTAAATTATAAATAATTACACTTTTATTCCTAATGGTTTTAACCAAAACATTTAGAGCATAAAGAATTATATAACATTCATTTATACGAATTGACAAACTTTTTTGTATATTAATCTTGAATTTTCGACAATGATACGTACACGTGACCAACTTTCCATATAATATCACCCACGCGAAATTTTTTAAATTAAAATTAGAAATTTTTTCCATTTTAAAAATCAAAGTTGCAAACCCCTGTTGGAAAATAAATTTTCATATAAATATATATATATATATATATATATATATATATATATATATATATGTATATATTTTTTCAGCAATTAAAAGTAGTAACCTCGCAAGGCGGTAAAATAGCTACAATAATTCTAGATCAATAAGAGTTGATTCGTATGAGCTAGATCCTTTTGACTTTAAATTACACGCATCGTGACCATATATAGCAATTCTAATTCGAACCTATCATCCTTTATTGGACTTCTCATATATGTATAAATGAAAGGTTCATAATGAAAAGTTCACTTACACGCGCTAGCTGACCACCGACCACTGTGTTCTTCAATAAAAATTACCGAACGTCGCCCTCCATCTCTTTCACCCCCCTCCCTCTCCATCGCGCTCATTTGTTTTTCATGAGCGCTTTTTACTCAACCATTCCACCGCCGCCACCCCCCCCCCCCCACGACTCACTTTCTCGAGAGTCGGTAGGACACGCGCGGCAGAACAGCGACAGGCGGCAGCGTCGGCGCGCCGCCGAGCTTTTCCAGCGCCAAGGCGGCGCGGCCGCCGCGCGTTTACACGCGTTCATGAATATTTCATCGGTATACGTAATGCCCCGAGTATGCGCGGGCCCGGGCGACGGCAGGGACGGGATTGGGGGCAAACAAAATTACTTTACTTTCTTCTCCGGGCGAACCTTGAGTTTCGCCATTTTCCGCGATTGTTCCTCACAGTATAATGTACGCCTGCGTGCGTGTATGCATGCGTGTGCGCTTGTGCGTAGGTGCCCCCTCCCCCCTCAGCGCGCAGCTGCTTCTCTCGACACGGCGACGGCGACGGCAGTTGCGATAACGAGCTCGTATAACGTCGTCAACGTGTAATGACGAAAATTAATTGAAACGAGAGCTGCGCGCGGAATTTCGCGAGGCGCCGCGAGAGGTGGCGGGAGGCTCGGGGGGGTCAGGGGGGTGGTTGGAGTTCACGCGCGTTTTACTGCGAAAGATTACTCACGGGACGTTTGAAAGGGGCTTGTGGGGGTGGGGGGGAGTGGGGGGGGGAACTGATGCTTGTTGAAGGATAAACGGCTCGGTCGGGCGATAAATTTGGAAAATGGGACAGGTCGGGCGGGGCGGGGGTGTAATCGTGGCGCTTTCAATTTTTCCCCGTAGGTGATGCAAGGGATCGCCGTTGTAAATTAAACAATGCCTAATGTGACCCGTATAATGTTTGATAAATCGACGAGACCCCGTCTCAGCGTCGGGGACAAAGACGATGTTTGATTCATCTGCGTATGGTAGTCGTATTGGATTGAAAATCATCAAACGTCGCATCATTGATTTGAGAGCGATTCGATCATTCGGTCGTTTCGCACTACACAAATCTACTGCTACACAAAGCGATAGCTCAATAAATTCGATACTTTAATCGATACATTATATATTTCTACTCAGTGCAGATTGCACAATGTCTATTCTACATAATAATTTTAGAATGTGACTTTAGTACGGATTCGATATGTATTACTTTCAATCTGTATTTCATGGATACGATTGATACACAGGACATTGAAAATATATATGCGTTCCGAAGTAAAATATCATGTTATGACAAAAACGAATTATTTTAATATTTGGCACTATACTGACGATCTATTTAATTATTACGTTCACCTATCGTAAAGTTACATACGGCATGGAACGATTCACTACCTTCTAAGAGAAGGCTATATTTAAACATTTGTAGAAAATATTATTATTAGCCAATCGTTTGTGCTTCTTGTGAATTACATCGAGACACGAATTATTAACATGAATTTTCAAATATTCTTCCAGGCTAACGTCATTATTTCCAGCTTGTTTATACGCTGCATTAGAGCTTCCCCCTATAATTGCCCCTTAACGTTTAAACGATACGTCACGAAAATTTCCTATCCGTCGCATTAGTTCGCTATTCCTGTGTTGCTGGGATGGGGAAATGTCGGATGAAAGGAAAGGGGCCAGGGGGGGGGCGGGGGCAAAAAGGGGACGGCCGAACGAAAAAATACGTGCTCGTATAGCATTGCAAAGATCCGAACGAGGTCCTCTGGAAAGGCCGAGCTGGTGAACGATCTTGGAGACGAGCAGAGGTACCACGTATATATATATATATATATATATATATATATATATATATATATATATATATTGAAAGACACACGCCGCCGACCTACTGACACGCATTCGCGTCTCCATCCTCCGCCGCCCCTTACCGATACTCTATACGCTCGCGGACGAAACTTTTGCCTCGCGCTCGTAAAGATACCGCTGTGTCCTCCCCACCGCCTCGTCCATCCTTCTCCACCTTGCGAGCCGGCGGGTGGCACGGAAGGGGGAGGGGGACAGCGGAGACGCGGAAAAAATTGAAAAAGATGTAGCCGGAAGGGGGGGGGGCTGGCGGTGGAGAAACACGTTGAGAAACTTATTGTCACTCTTATTACGTTTACAAGGGACACGTGTCGCGCGTTTCTTAGCTCGCGCACTTTTTTGCCCCGCCCCCTGCCGCTGCCAAGAGCGAGACAGTGCGCGCGAGGCGATGCCACGAACTTTACCGAGAGCGGATTACAGTTGGCGAGTTTCGCGTGTAATAAAAAAAAAAAAAAAAAAAAAAAAAAAAAAGACAGGAAAGGTGATTTCGTACCGGAACCGTTGTGCGTCGACCGCGTTCCCCGTCCCGTCGTTAAACGAGAATTGCATTTTTCACTAATTGTTCCATGATCAAGGTGATTACGCGCGATAACAATATGAATTTATCAAATAGTATCGCCTTAACAGATGCCGCAATAGCGACAAGTATATATTGTCAAGCCTTGTACGGACCTTAGAGTTTTCGAATTTTATACGATCCAGTCCAAAGTAAAGATATTCTGTACATTAACGTGATTTATGGATATATACTCCGTCCTCGTGTGATTTATGGAGACTCGTACGTCGTAGATTTAATATGCAATTATTCATTTTACTTCGATAAACGTGAATTAGTGCAGGTGAATCTAAGTGCTTGTCACAGATTAATTCCATATTTAAGAAGAATGTATTTTCTCTCGGAGAAATGAGACGGTATGATAAAGAGTGGCAATTGTAACTAGCAGCTCGTCGTAAACATTGAACCGATGAAAACCAATGACGAAAAAAATTGTTCTTAAACGCATGGATCAATTCGTTAGAGCACGATCGGGAAACAAAAACAGAAACATATTCAATGAGACGAATTTGAAATCTCGGCCGTTTCCCCGTTTATCGAGTTTCCAGCCAGTGGGGAGAAACACTACACCGCCGTCACCAGCGTTCTTGAATTGACTCCGACGACTAACGAGCGTGCGAAAAGACATCAAGAGGGAGCCCCGGTTTGATTTTTCTGCTTATGCGAGAATATTACACATTAAATTGACTTCATAAAATTTCTTCACGACGATAGAGTTTGAAGAATGTTTAAAAAATGACGATGACTTCGTATTTTACGTACAACTGTTAATATCGCATTCGTAATACGATTAGTTACGTATATTTTCTTAAAGTTTGCATACTGTAGCTATTATAATTTTCAGTAAATCTGAAATTTTAGATTGATAAAATAATCCCCATTTCCCAACTAGTAGGATGCGTATTCGTACGGATTGGATAGTATTTATAACGTAAAATAATAATTCGGGAATTATACTTTTTTCCGTATTTTTCTCGTTTGACTTATTTTATATGTTGTCGTCTTATGTATATATATATATATATATATATATATATATATATATATATATATATATATTATTTCATTTCTTTTATCACACTAGTATAAGATTGTTGAAAATTCATTGGAATCATAGAAAAAACGACGCGTCGATTCTCCGTCAGTCAAAAGAAATGCTCGAACTTCTTCTCTCCATTTTTCTTTCCTCTTTTAACAGATTTAATCAATAATTCATCCTATAATAATTAATATAACAACATCCTAAGTTTCCTTTTTTCTGTTTCCTTTTTGTATAAATGCTTAATGATCTATACACCGAGTCATTAATCTGTATAAGTCGATCGTGTAATGAGCCGGCATGCGGCGATGATCATATATATCCGCGTATGGTCAGATAATAATAGAGGGAAGGCGAGGTTTCCCGGATATTTTTTCCGACTTTTACCCCGTCGAACGGCTACATTAATTCACGCTTTATTAACGACAAATTCTACAGAATTCTGAATGATTCTGCATTTCGTCTATAGCAAGTGATGAACTATAAACGTATAGATCTCTATAGAGACGCGATAAAGTAGGTACTCTAATTACAGAGCTGAAGGCCAATTGAAAAAATTACCGCACACATTCGTACGTGAAGTATAGAGTCTTTTCATTCGTTTTAACCACGAGCGGGTGCTTAACAAATCCGCGCGCAGAGCGAGGGGCGAAACACAATTTTTCTTCCAGTTTATATATGTATATATATATATATATATATATATATATATATATATATATATATATATATGCATGCGCCGTAATTGCGGGTCTCTGCGGTTTATCGATTCTCCATTTTAGAGCGGCATTATTTTAAAAGAACCGGCGGTCTTTCTCTCTCTCTCTCTTATTAATACGGTCAAATCTTGTATAATAATCAGCTTAAATGAGAGACAGAGGCAGAGAGACAGAGATACTATTTAGATCGTAACGTAGATATATTGAATATTATACGTAAATAATGAATTATTATACGTAATATTTCATGAATTATGGGTAAATATATTTAAGAGCGCGTTAATGTGAGTGAGTATTTGACTACATGGAAAGTTTAATCTACATCCTTTTAATAATTATTTCATGCTATAGAATTCGAAATATAACGTCCTTGTCGATGTCGCCTATCTCTCTCTCTCTCTCTCTCTCTCTCTCTCTCTCTCTCTCTCTCTCTCTCTCTCTCGCACTATCTCTCCCTCCCCCTCTTTTTCCTTCCGCATGTGTATTTCGTTCTCTCCTGCCCATATTAAAATTTCGCGCATTATACAAAAATTACACCGGCAATTAAGAACAATTTCCGCGCCCCACGCCCGATCCACCTCCGTCCCAGTCGCATAATGCAACTCTCCCTCTTTACTGCGCAACTTTCCTAAGACGTGCCGGGGGGCGGGAGGGGGAGGCACACGCGTACGCGGCGCGCCTATGCGCTTCGCAGCGTATAAGCTCTGCTTGGATTACGGTTTAATAGGACTGCGCGGGCCGGTGGGGGGGGGGGGCTGATGTGGCGGAAGCACTGCGCATTCCAAGCGAAAATTCGCGAATAAGACGGCGCTTTTCCAAGCCGGCTTATTAAAGCGCGAGCGCAGGCTGCGCGCGTATCAATCTCGTATTATGTAAATTGTTATTTTGCGCGCCCCTACCCCGCGCGACTGTGTAGCTCGCGAGCCCCTGTAGGCGGGCGACTGAATTTGCATAAATGTAACGTCGTATAGCGTTTCGGCCGTTACATATTATGCCGCGGGCGGTATGGGACTGTTAAATGTTACATTCGACCCATTGAATTTAATTATGCATATATAGTTTTTGTGATTCAGTACATGGCAAATAAGGTATCGGTTTTTAACTGAGCACACGATTAAATTATTCGCGTGGCGAAGCGAATATTGAGTGCTGTTTAATTGGAAAAACATATTTGTAAATTGTGTCTTGAAACTGTTCGGATATAAGCTAATTTTAATATGTCCTTCCACTAAACAAATACTTTGCTTTTTATTTTAGGAATTGTGAATATTTATAATAAGAAAAAGAATATTTACATTATCTAAGAAAATATTTTTCTTTCCTTTTAAATAGCGCTTAAATAGTTTATCGTGCGATTGTCTGAAATGATTGCATAGATTTGAAGAAAAAATTAAAGAATGACATTTCTAAACAAGCTCGTTACACGTGCCCGTCCAGATGAGAAACCTATCTAGTCAATTAAAACACGAAATAATCGATTAATATGTGAATCTTCTGGCCATCACGAGATTAAAAGTGATTTTTCATGGAATTGTTTTGAAACAAAACGCGAGCACGGGATTGGCACATAATAAATCTGGGCGATCATTTCCTCGCCGGAATATCACAAAGTACCGAGCGACGTTAAAATCTGCCGATTAAGTTTTAACAATCGCAGTCACGCGACGATCCGTCTCATTCGAAAAAAATGAAACAGTTTACACGTCCTTCGTCAGAGAGCCTATTACATTTGCCCGACGATCGGTACCCGCTCCCCAATCCATGCCCGCACTTCCCTTATCCCATCACTGCCCCCTCCCCCGAACGCACCTGACTTATTAGCGTTGACGTTCTGACTGTTGGCGTGGGCGATGCTCGCCGACTGCTGCAACTTGGGCGGCTCCAATTTTTGCTGCTGCTGCTGCTGCTGCAGCTGCTGCGGCGGTGGCTGTTGCTGCTGCTGCGGGGGCAGCGTGTGCGCCGGTATCGGGCCCGGATTCGTCATCGTCGTCATCGTCGTCGGCATCATCAGGGTCGACATGGTCAGCATCCTGGCGGCCCGATGACGAGGATTCCCCGGCTAAAGCACAGCGGACAGCAAGCTTCCGTATCGCGCGACTCTCTCACTCGCTCGATCCTCGTCGCGCACTCGCGAAGCTTCGCTCTCTCTCTCTCTCTCTCGCTCTCTCTCTCTCTCTCTCTCTCTCTCTCTCTCTCTCTCTCTCTCTCTCTCTAGCACTCCCCTGATCACGAGACTCGCATTACACACTTGGGTCGACTTTCGAGGGATGTCGCGGTGCTCGCCGTTGCTGTTTTTTCTTTTTTACTTAACGGGAGGACGTGGCGATGCGGATCAAGCGCCCCGCCACATACCTCCGAGCCCTCTCTTCTCTCTAGGTCGGCGCTGGATTCAGCCTGAGCTTCTCGCTCGCCAGTGGCCGAGGGCCCGAAACTATCGGCCGAAGAGCACACCGAGTACTCGGCCGCGTCTCGCGCCCACGCACGACCGCCGCGGTTCTCTCGCGTCACGTGCGCCGCCTCGCGATCGCCAGCGCCGACGGGGGCGCGCCAGAAACGATCACTGGTGTCCGAGTCGTGCGGCGCGACGGCGTAGACGGGGCCGGGCCCCCGAAGCAGCGGCCTAGAACGCAACGGGCTCGACGTTGCTCCGGCTCACTTCCTGCGCCTCCTTGCCTCTCTCTCTCTCTCTCTCTCTCTCACTCCCTTCTCGGCTTTATCGGCGCGGCGCGAGCGGTTGCGAGACTGCGACGACAGCGGCGACGGCGGCGTCGAGGGGGGGAGGGGTTACGTCACGTCCGGCCGGGAGTAGAGTCGGAACTCGTCTGAGAGGCGCGCGCCGCGGTTTACGACCCGCGCGGCAGAGCCGAGACTGCTGCTGCGCCGCCGCCGACGCCGCCGACCCTCTCCCTCTCCTTCTCACGTTGTCTCTCTCTGGCTTTCGATCTCGCCGCCCCGTGCCTCCTCCCTCCCGCCAAAGGGTTGCAGTGCGTCGGCGTGGCGCTCGCTCGGATGGCCTGGCGGGGGGTGCTGGGCAGGAGTGAGAGAGGGAGGGAGAGACGGGCGAGAGCGAAGAGGGCAGTGGAGCGTCGCGCCACCGAGCGGCCGTCGACGGCTACACCGAGACGAGCAGTCGCGAGCCACCCTCGCCCACGGACTGAGCGCGAGTTGCTGCCGCTGTCCGCTGTCGCTGTCGCTAACACAGCGGATGATGCACGCTTTTAGATTCGGCGGGCGGACGTGGAAGCCTGCAGCGAGATACTGATGGAGGGTAGGGAAGGAAACACGGCTGCTGGTCGACTTTGGAGCTTAGGAAGGGAGAATTGCGCGGACGAGACGTGGACGGTAAGGAAGCAGGTGCTCTCGGAGAGGCCGGGAAATTTCGAGGAAAGCGGGAAATCTGTAGTATATACATGTATATACAAACATACGGACGTGAGATACATAATGAAATGAATGTCGCATCTATTAAGAGTATGGTAATATATCGTTTTCTGATCGATCTCAATCGCTGATTAAGAGGAAAACGAAATATTTAATATTAAACATGATATTATTATTTTTGTTCGCGTGTTAATGACGAATTCTTTAACGTTTGATTTCCATGACAAAATACAATGGATTATAGGAACGTGATCTGTTTTTCATCAATTTCAATCATAAGGCACAAATACAGAGGTTTAACGTAGTCGTCAGATTGACAAGACAATAAATTCCGTTGTTGTCTCGATAGTTTAATGAAAACGTTGAAACATTCGACAACTGTATGCGAATTTAGAAGTTATTATTAAAGTGTTATATTGTGTGTCGAAATAATACCAAACACTTGCGTATAATTTTTGATATTTTCGTTTATTCTTTACTTGATGCATTAATTTCAATAAAGATGCTGAAAATTGTATCAGATCTCCGTTTTTCTGAACCTTATCAAAAAAAAAAATACATTATAAATATATTAGTTCTTGGTTCCTAAATCAATTGCCGTACGAGAAATCATTAACATAGTTTAGGCTATATTTCAGACCTGGAGTACAAAAAGTAAAAATTCCAATATTTTAGCTTCGGGAAAAATGGAGTATTAATGGAGAACAAACTCATGTTATGAAATATGCTCTATTAATAGAAATTATCTTGAACACATACTTCCATCTTTAAAAATATATTTGCTTCCAATAAAAAAAATGTTAATCAGTGCAGAAATTTAGGATATACTTTTGAAAATTTGGCTCGTTGGCCATTTTTTGTACAAGATTAGACTACGTCTTATCTTATCCAATGCTATAAAAAATAAACTATATTTCTAGCGCTCTTTTACGTTAATTAAATAAAAATGAGAATTATATAGATGGTAATAATATTTCATGAAGTTAATATACGAATATCTGTTGTTGTCTTGAACTTTTATCTTGTTGTATTTTAATGTGGAGTTACATTAGGCCTGTTACACATCAAGTGAAAGAATAACCGACTATGAAGGAAGGTGGATATTTTGAGTATTTCTACTTATTGCTGATAGATCAATGTATGCATTAGTCCTTTCCAACGTCTTATAAAGTGACGTTTTTATTGATAGTTGTTTGATAATATGTTGTATTAAACGAAATTATCTATATTCCTAACGTCAAATTCAGATTTGTTTCAAATCTCGCATGCTTACACGGCACAGTATAAACATAGCTCGCTTCTGCGTTCAAAGCAAGGGAGTAAAACACGTGTTCTACGCATTGTGTAGTAAAAAAATACGGTTTACTACGCGCACAACAGTTGATTCCTCCTGAAGAAATTTGTGCGGATATTTTACCAGGAAAGTCGCATGGGCTAAAAATTAATTTTAAACGTCATCGTTCTGATCAGTGGAGAATGTAAAAAAATCATGTTTCATTCTTATAATTTAAGTATTCTTGTAAGTTTTATTCTAAATATACGTGGAGCAAAATGGCACGAAAAATCTAGTCAGAATTTATCTTCGTTTGTCTGCTCGCAACTGGAAAAAAAGTTCATTTTCCTTAACCCTTTCTCTTCTGGCACATTAGTTCAGCAACTTCACTTATAAACTTCGTAAATATTTGCGTCACCAATACGAAACACAATTATTTACCAACCGTCTCTTTCGCAAACTTATGTCTCTTTCTTCAGCGGGGAGCATTTTATCATACTCCCAGAAAATGTCCAATAATATCCACCCCCTGCCCCCCAATACCCGTGCAGTCTGCTCGGAGCAACGCGAAATTCTCCGACGTCCCCCAAATATACTCACAGGTATAACGCTTAGGATTTTCGTCACGACCGTCGCTCTCTCTCTCTCTCTCTCTCTCTCTCTCCTCTCTCTCTCTCCCTCTCTCTCATTGCCCCCTTAATTTTCGTCTCGAATATTATTCACTCGCCGCCAGCTTCGGGGGAAATGGAAAAACACACGCGCACGTATACACAAACGCAAACGCGCGTACATTTACAGACGCACGGAACGCACGGCGTTTCGAATTTTCCGGCCGAGGAACAGAGGGGTCGGGCTCGGGGTGGCGGAAAGGAGGAGGGTAGGGGGAGGGCGATGCATTATTAAAAACTGCGGTGCACGCACTCGGACATCAAGCGCGACAGGAGAATTAACATGTGTATTAACCCCTCGTGGGTGATTTACCTCCGAGGCTCGGCGCCTCTCCCACCCCCACCGCCCCTCACCTCTTACTCTCGGTCTTTTATATTTATCTACGGGCTGTGCTTGGTATATATATTTCGCTCTCTGCCCTCTCCGCCTCCCGGCCCGCTCATTCTATATCTCTCAGCGAGCGCGTGTACTTCTTTTTCATTACGAGATAGTTTTGCAGACCGCTCTGATAAGGCTATTTTATGCTCTTGTGCCACTGACGTATACTTAAGCACAATGAATATTGAATGGGTTTAGAAACGTGCTAAATAAAATGCATGACTATAGAACTAAAATAACGCCCAGACGTTGTACTCGAGTCTTATAAACATGAAAAAAAAAAAACAATTTAACTTGCTCTAGTTCATTATTAATGGCATTTTTTACAGTAAATGAGTTACTTTGCACGACCGAGATACTTGGATCTGTCAGGGAATAACTTCCTTTCGATTGGCCTCAAACCGAAAAACAATGATAAATCATCTTTTATATCAATTTAATGCATTTTGCAAAAAGATTTAGAGAGCCAAGCACACGGTATAATACCACTGTCGCCGTTTAATAAACCATAACTTTCTCGAAGAAAATTGCATATTCATGTTGCGTACTATCCTGCTCTCTCGCCCTCTCTCTTTTTATCTCATAGGGTTGGACAGATAAAGAGAGAGAGAGAGAGAGAGAGAGAGAACGAGAACTGAATTAACGTTTGACTAAAGCAAGGAGCTTTACATATTTCCGGTGATATCGACCGGAAGATATGTAAAGAAAAAATCACTCCAAATTCAGGCGCGTAAGCAAGTTCATGCCTGCATGCACGCGTACGCGCGCGAAAACTTATGGTAAAGGGTATTATTATGGGATGAGGCTTGCATGTCGCCTGCATAGAAAGAGGCAGAGGCAATGAATGGAAAGCGAAAGAGAGAGAGAGAGAGAGAGAGAGAGAGAGAGAGAGAGAGACACTGGCTGAGAGAGAAACACACGGGCGTTAAAGCTGGATATAAATATGAGCGCATATTCACGCTGAGTGGTTCATAAAATTGCGTTCCACTGTTCCCGAGAATTGCGAAATATCAGATTTTCGCGCTGCCTCCCCGTCACTTCTTTGTCCCCGCCATCCCACATTTCCCCGCTGCAGAGGGGGGGGGCGTATGTTAAGCGCGTTGTCGAAGTCGAGAGGCTTTTCCAAAAGCGCAAATAAGCCGCCCCAGGCTGTTATGGTCGGCGTTATCATGTGCAAGGGAGTGATGATGATGAGCGATATATAGAGATATGGAAGTATATACTTATACTATTGGTTGAACAAATGTACTTTGCGAATGATATTAGATGAGGAAATCGTTTCCGAAAGAACATCATTTCTTCTAATAAAAATTTTTTTTTGTTTTATTTCAAGCTGAAATAACTTGTTCTATCCTAGAAACCTAAAAAATATATAGATAATTTTTTAACCGAAATAGCTACATGTCAAAGTTTTATTTATTATTTTAATTAGTACAAATAACTATTTTTCGAAATCAGGATGGTTTTCATCGCACGTATATATACGTAAAATAATATGTAATCTTACAGCCGCTCCTGACTAGAAATTCCGACTTGTGCCGTTATACTTTGTTCATACGTAGTAGACTTTCTTTAAACTTTATGCAATTGAAAACTTATACGATAAGAAGTTGGCACTATTTCCAGTTCAACTTCAAAAAAGAAAAGTTTTTATTCAATATGTTCTTCTGTTTAATTGTGTTAAAAATATTGTTTTTATATATAAAAAAAAACTTTTTATAGTGCAAGACAAGGGTCGGATATATAGAGTGTCCGAGACATTGCAAAATTATAAAAATTATTTAATGACCATAATAAAGGAAGCATTTAATGATCATCACAAAACCTTTATTATTTTACATAATCTGTGTTTATACACTGTACATATGGAGAAAATTTTCTTAAAAATATTCTGCATGTAAGTTTTCATAATACTAATCATTAATATATACTTTAGAAAACAATATAAATATTTTAACATTACTCGATCATGCTTGACAATAATGAAAAAGAAATAAGTATTTGTAAATCGTTTTTTTTTAAAGTCATTAATTCAACTCAACTATAAAATTATCATTGCTCAGCTGTTACGGACTGAACACATATTCAATTCTTCTATATGTAAAAAGGAATCCACGTTTATTCGAATTTTGATTTGCATTGTACATATTGTATATGTGCATTTTCTAAGATTATGTTTCATATGAAAAAGTAACGTTAATATTATATTAGTTTTAATATCAAGTATTCATCCTGTTAGTTTAGCATTGTCTCAAATTTGTACGTATTAAAGATTATTAAATATAAAATAATTTATAAATAATTAAAATACAATAGCAAGTGCTTAGAGACTTTGTATATGGTTTATAAATAAGTTACCCGATATTATGCGACTTTTTGGTAAGTAAGGTAACTTTTTCGCAAATTAAACGATATTTAAATGCTTCAATTTATGAGCAGTGTCTGTTTTCAGAATAGACAAAAGTTTTCGAAAAACCGAAGATTTTTCATTAAAATAGCTTATATTAGAAGAAGGGTGGCCGAATACTTTCTATTGGGAAAATGTTGTGATTTCCGAAAGAAGTTAAACGGCGATGCTTTGTGAACACTGCGATCCGTGGTTCGCCCGGCAATTGGGACATTTTCTAAAAAGGCCCTTTTACCAACTTTTAATGAGATAAGTCGTATTCCGGTTATCGGAAAATATCGAGAATTTCAAAATCGACGGACGTTTACAAGTATTCCGCCTCGAGCCCTCCGACTGTTCGGCTGCGCATCGTGTTTGCGCTACGATCATTCAGTGGGGCTGGTCTTACGACATTTGACTAATTTATAATGGGATAAAGAGTTCATGAAACAGTGCTGTTGGAACGTGCATGTAAATTCTCGCGTGTAATTCTTTACTCGACTACGCTAAGGTTAATGACATTCATCTATTTATATTCTGATTTGGGCATTTATATTAAACTTATTTCACATAAATTTGAATTTCGTTTATAATTACTTACAATACGAGTATATTTGTTATATACTCCTCCTTTTCTTTGGTTTTCTGTTCATTTCTCATGGATTAAGTCAATTTCCATGATTAGATAATCAATCACTACCATAAATGTTGCATTTCTCGAAAATTACATCTTACATCCAAAACGCAGTTTTCTATAGAAAAAAATTACAATGACCACCATCTCTACGTCTTCGTCAATTGTTATACGAAAACAGGGGTCAGCGTTTGCCATAATAGAATTTCGTGAACGTACGCTAACTGAAAAATTCAAAAAACTTTCTCCAGTTTCCCACAAAAAAGCAACTACTGTACTCACCTATTATGGCAATGCGAAACATGCAGATATTTTCGTTGACCAAGCAAAATTATTCGCATCGGTAGAGGATTTGTCTTCGTCGTTATACTCACGGCGTATATATGAGCCGCTTTTATTTTTCATCGCATCCCTGCCATGTGCTAACCCTCTGAAATATGACGTGGGGGAGGGAGAGAAAGGGAGAGAGAGAGAGAAGAGAGAGAGAGAGAGAGAGAGAGTGAGAGCGAGGTAGGACAGGGGATCTGGGTAGGAAGGTAGGAGATGAAGAGGGGTGTTGGATTAATATTAACACGAGCCGATAAAACAGTATCGCTCGTCTGGTTGGAAATTTTGATTTTTATCTTTCTTTTTTTTCCGGCGTCCTGCGCACACGCAAGGCGGCCTATCCCATAATAAATTTACCCATGGACGCAATCGCTGGGACACTATATTTTATAATATTAAAAAGTTATATTGAAGTCGCGCGGGGACGGGATCGCGACGGATTTGACGCATAGCCGACCGTTCAAAAAAATTCTTTTTGGCAAATGCGACGCGACGGCTGACGGGTTTGATAAATATTTTTTTCTAGATACCAGGAATACACGGATTAAACGATTCACTTTAGTGCAGTGTATGCTTCTCTGATCCAAGAATGTATTCTCAAAATTTGTAAAAATAAATTTTTTAACACGCCCAAAGTGCGTCTCTTCGTATTTCCGATTCGCAAAAAAATTAGAAAAATACTTTTGATCTAATTTATGATAATTAGTAATTAATCTGTGATCATAGACGTTACTTAGCAGTATATTATTAATAAGTATTTTAGTCGGATATTTTAGGAAAGTTTGCCCAGAAACCATAGTGAAAATATCCAATCCTTTATATTTCATTGATATTCGATCATTGACTGAAACTGATTAATACATTCTTTTAAAAATACCAGAATATTTCATACGTCTTTGCGCTAGGATTATTTTCTAGATTACTGAATCAAGTAATTTATGCTTCCTTAAGTGAAATAAAAATAAAAAAGATATTTCGCTGTCGTCGTATTTC
This sequence comes from Sycobia sp. Sy_11, assembly GCA_018907035.1. Lineage (NCBI taxonomy): Eukaryota > Metazoa > Arthropoda > Insecta > Hymenoptera > Epichrysomallidae > Sycobia > Sycobia sp. Sy_11. The sequence goes on from JACCIC010000050.1 coordinate 3,068,059, forward strand.
GAATAGCGTCCAAGGATATGATTAAAGTCTTAACGCACTTGATGAATGTTCAGAAATTTGTATTAGAGATTAGTGAAAACGAAACAATTCGTTAAGAAATTGTTATTACACGAGGGATTGTTACATTAAAAATTTATTTAGTAATAAATCAATTCATTTTCCGAACTTCTTGGTATTTATTACATACTTACGTTGCTCTTCGATAAGTATATTTATTTTCGATCTTAACAATAGCACATCGCTGAAACGTCGGATTTTTGGAAACAAAAATACAAGTCTTTTTGAAACCATCCGTCAGACCCTCTGTTTACAGATTTTTTCAATAATAATATTTATTGCCATGTTTTTGATGCGCCGTAAACACCGCTCTTCATCCGTCCGTGTAGAGGAAGCGAACGAAGAAAAAGAGCATCGTTTCAAAAGAACGAAAATACCCTTGACGAAGCTTTCAAACGTATAGCTTACGAATAATTCACCTGTCGCGCGGCTATCCGGGCATCGGCGAAATTGTTTATTTTTTCATTCCTTTCAGATACGGAAAGGGGAGGCATAGAGAGAGAGAGAGAGAGAGAGAGAAATTGCACTCGACCAGGTTAAAGCGAGGTTCGAGACTCGGGGCCTTTTATTTTCCGCTCCCCCGATTATTTGTACCGACCGCACCCGCGTCTTCGCGACTTTTAACCCGCGGGCGAGCCGCCACGGACGTTCCGCGTACGACGATTGACGGCCGCGGCAAAGCGAGGGACTTCGGGGAAGGGGGCTTGAATCATTCCCTACGCGGACAAAGACATCGAATGAGCGGATACTCGTGCCGGAGGATGTAAAAGGAGGTTCGCGTAGGATACTGAGGCTGTCCCGCGCTCATACATGTACAGATTGACTGATCCGTATTAAAAATGGGAAAAATAGTCGGATAGTATAAAGACGCTACGGAAACGAATGATTTTATTAAAAGCACGGAAATTTGATTCGTCAAATGTGTCTAAAGTATTGGCAGATCGGTAGATTAAAATTGTTCAATTCTAGTTTGTCACTACAGTGACCGGCGACCATTTCTATTTTTTAGGCATTTCCTATAATTCATCTTGCAATAGAATTGAATTCCCTTTTCCATCCGCTTTGGATGTATTTTCAATAAATTGAATTTTTAAATAATAAGATTATATTATATCACAGTATCAAAGACTATATACCTACACACATTTATATTTAAAATTATTTTTCAATTATAGGCATCAATATTAACAAGACCTAGTTCAGTAAAATACAAATCCTATGATAATAATGATAATGTTCATCAATAATAGTTTCGCAGATTATCCTATTTCGAATATTTAATGAAGTAGAATTATCGCAGAAAGCGTGGATTGATTTCACTAGATCCAAATGTTCATTGTTGATAGTGAATGATACTCGCTCTATTATGTATATAATGTACAAGGAGACTGTCACAGCTTGACAATGCAAGCATAGAAAACCGCCAAAACCAATGAAACGTTTGCGTGACTTTAAACGTCACTTACACCAATAAGAGACTCGTGTAGCATTACGCAATACGAACGAGAATATTAAGCTCTACATCGACACTGAGTAATTACGATATTAACAATATTCTTCAACCAGAAAATCCATGATCAGAAATTTTGAGGCCTCTCTATATAGATATAGATATGCGCGGCAAATGAAAAGTGCCACGTAATAGTAGCGCCTTCTCATTTGCTAAAACGAGGTACGGGGAGAAGGGTGGCGGTGACGAGGCAAAAACGCAGCCTGGTCAATAGTAGGGCTCGAAATATAATAAGCAAAATCATCGCGAAGCCGTCGCGACGGCGAGACAGGAGCGATCTTCATCAGATCTCGCTCAATCACATTTTTCGTCTACTTTTTTTTTTGCTGCATCAATTATTCCTTTGATCTAGCTGCTCGCTATTATTATGCTAATAATTTGATTTAATTGCGGATAGCGAGTCGAGAGAGAGAATTCTTACAGATGTCTCAGTAATCGTAATTACAATAAGTTTCACGATTCATTATTATTGTCGACTGAATTTTTTTATGTGAATGTTCTAAATGATTAACAAAGAAATGTTTTTAAACACGTAAAACAGCTAAACTAGATGCCTACTGCCATTATTGATATTTTTTTGAAAAATCATGAATTTGATAATGAAATTCAAAATTTTGCTGGTCGATTTTAATAAAACTGAAGGCAACTAAAGGAAGGTCGATTCGATGTCGAAAGTATACAGTACCGACCGTAGATAACATTGTAATGATTTTTATAATAGCCATTTGTATAATTTCATTTTATAAATAAAATAGTTGTTCGTAACTAATTCAACAACAAATGAGACATAGAAAAATTAGTAATAGACTGAGAACTTTCGGTAATGCAAAGGAATATTATTAAAATTATTTTCTTCTATATTAAACAAGCTTAGAAATATTTAAGCCCATAATTTAGAAAATAATTATTAAAATTAAAAATGATAAATATATAGAAACTATGGTTCTAATTGAAGGAATTTTTTAAGAAATCGAAAGTTAGTGTAAGAGATGTATTAAAAATAAAAAATGTCAGATCTAAACCATAACTGATGTACTGAATACATGTAAGTAGATGATATGCCGATATTGTCAGACCCGCATAGAACTCACTTTTAGAGAAATAGCTTAAGTAATTAATAATTAATGTTATCCAACAACTCATAAATAAATCTGTTAGAATATAATATATGCTTGTGGAAAAAAGTTACTCCGAATTCGTGTATCTTACGGTATTACGGAAAAATATTCGAAAAATTATTACATCTAAGCCAAATGAAAATCCAATCAAGGGCAGATAATCTCACGAAGACTCCCCCCGATTCCTCTCGGAGGGAGAGGAAGCGTAGCGTAGCGTCTCAATTGGAATCCAATCCCTCCAAGCATCCCCACCCCTTTAACCCGCGGCTAATCGAGCTCGCGCCGACCTCGAGGCAATCGCTCGACCGTATCGCACGATCGACGTCGCAGAGGACAGACGACGAGGCGCTACGCGTCGCCCCGATGCGCGCGCGCGCGACAGAGGAGGAGGCTTCCCATCCGGTGGCGCCTCCCGTCGGCGGAACCGTGAACTAGGGTGATTGCAATGCTATCCTCTCTCTCCCCGCGCGAAAGGAGGAGGAGGCGCAGGAGGAGGAGGAGGTGGGTCGGTGGGACGGCCCTCCGGTAACATTGACGCGAGGAGAGGAGAGCACACGACGGCGGCGTCAGTGTCGCCGCCGGCACTGGCTGCCGCGGAATTAATCTTAAAGCTGGTGTCCCCCCCCCCCGCCCCTACCTTCCGTCATGGCCCGGTGGATAAAGAGCGCGTTCGGGTTCGTTTAAAGCGACGATCGCCCAGGAGAGCGCGATCGTTTTCTCGGAAGCTTTCGATATTACACGTGTGGGTGGGGGGAGGTGGATATCTCAAGCGAATGAACGATCGATTAATCGATCTCGGAGACCCACGGGGCTGATCCGAGAGTAACCGCGGCGCGATTCCATACGCGGTTGATCGTGCAAATTTTGGAACGGAAGGCGAACGATTTCATGGTGGGAGGGGAGGGATATCGAGTTTCCGACAGGAGAGACGAGGATGGAATAAGATGTGCTCTTTATTTGGAGATCGATCGGTAGGATGATATGGTTACTTGAAGGGAAGACGTAAAACTATTGTTTGGAAATCCTGTGTAGGAAATCGTTGATTACTTTAACTGTGGAAATATGAACTTTAAATATGAACCGAATGGTTTAATATGGAAATACACAATTCTACCGAAAAAGCGTTAATCCTGAATATTCATATCAACATTTATTAGCAAATAATAATGATATAGTGAAGAAAATCGAGTTTCCATTATAAAAATGTTTTTACTTCTTTCGAGCTATGTAGTTAAATGGAATGTACGAAAATGATTCGAAATTAGCAAATTTTAATCTCTATCATCAGAATTATTTAGCTATGGAAATTGTTTTATGACAAATTGCGTATTGAGAAGTTATAGATTGTTGTTTTGTTTTAACTAAAGTACCATCTATAATTCTAGGCTTTCAAAACTGAATATCTATTAATAAATAAAACAATTAATAATAATCGACGAGCCTATCTAGATTTATAGGATATCGAATGAATGGATATTTACTAATATTGATTTAGAAATAAATTTACAATATCGAGCTGTACTCATATAGTATCACTCATATGTGTCATTGTAACGCATATAATTTTTCAACAAGATTAGCGATATGAGAGCTGGAAAACTGATAACGGAATAAATAGAATGTCTATTTAGTAACTGTCGATCTAACAATCGTTTCAGACATTTCAAAGTATTTCTTTAATTCTTTATTGTTTGATGTTTATTACATGTGAAATAGTTTATATCTTTGTGGAAGCTTGTTTTTCATGAACGTGTATTATGATGAGTTTAGTCCTTCAAGATGAAGATTCGAAATATCGGAAATTCAGAGTAAATTTAAATTCAAGTCGATGAATGATTATTTTGAATTTTCAATGTAATGCAATTTTTATTTTATATTAATAAGAATAGTTTGTCATTATATTAACATAGTTTATTATTGCATAAAGACTGTAAAACGGATAAAAATATTTATTTATTTTCTTAATTTAGTGTACCATGAATATTGAAAAGAAAATTTATCTACTACACAACGTTCCCTTTCAACTTTTGTAAATAATATTAGATATACCAAATATTTCATTTTATTGCATTAGATTATCGCCGTTCAACACGACGAAAATACTCAATATAGCAACGAATGCATCCTGAGCTCGGTATACATCCCATCCGATCTCGAGTCTTGCCTCACATTTCTACAGTTCGGACGTCTGGTAATTTGAAAATTCTAACCGTACTAGGCAGCTCAGATCACCCCTCATCATCCGATCGTTGGATAAAAAGAAGGCGCGACCCTACGATCCCACGACACGTCATTGGCCGCTGTGCAGCCCCGATACCCGCGCTACGTACGCGCGATAAGGAAAAGAAGAGTATAGGGCCCTTCTCTCCCCGTCCACGGAATGCCGATGCCTCAGTGGCTTACACGTGGACAGTGTAAAAGGGTTTGTGTGAGTGAGAGAGAGAGAGAGAGAGAGAGATAGTGCGAGGATTTGGCACGCGTTCAACCTCATAAATAATTCCGTTTGTACGCTCGGAAGAGAAGGCGATGGTGGGGGTGAGAAAGAGGGAAGTGCCGGTCACCGATGGCTCGCCAAGGAGCTTCGATGCGCGAGAGGTGAGGAGGGGAGGAAGACGCGATGGCGCGCCACAAGGAATCTCTGAGCCGTTGGCTCGGTTGGCAGTGGCCGGACGGCGGGCTAAAAGGGAATCTGCTTCTTATTTTCTTTGGATTTTTCCCCTTTTAGTTATAACGCATCGCTAATATGTAAACGGAATATTTGGGAAAGATTCGGCCGCGAGATTCCGAATCTCGGCCGCTCGGTTCGTCTCGTTTCTCGCGATAATCGTCGCGAGCGGGCTCGCCTCGGTTCGTTGCATTTGCACTTTTGTGGGCTGGATTTAAATTATTAGTAATTATTTAAATGAATTCCGTCGGCACATAATACGTTTTCACAGAAAATACTTTATAATATTTAAATGAACATTTTTGAACATTTCTTACAGGATAAGGAAAGGCTTTATTTAATAATCGAGAGGTTTGCGACCCGTATGAAGCCGAGAGTTGTAACGAGATTCGTAAAAAGCCTAGTTCAGGACCATATTTTTCCTCGTGAATCCGGAATTAAGATTTTGTGTTCGAATGAGGAAAACATTTATAACAGTCAACAATGTTTTGCTTAATCATTGTATTCAGTAAGAAAACATTTTCAAGAATTTTCCGTTTTGTAGACGATTTTTCCTATTCAAGACAATGCCATTTCTCACCAAAATATTATAATTTAATAAATAAAGATGTTACCGTACAATTATTCTTTGAAATTCATTGCGTTGAATTATTCACCACACTACAATTATTAAAATAGCGTAGTAATAAATAATAAATAATAATAAATAATATATTACAAATTTTGTAAAAGAAGTAAGACAGTGCCACTTTATTTATTTTTAAGATAAAACTAAAAATTAAATGAACTTTACTACATTGTTATAGAAAACTATTATTATTACCGAAATTATTCTATAGTTTTATTAATACTTATTAATACTTATTTATAGTGAAACTTCATATAACATTTATATTATCGCACGTACTTAGTTCTACATAAATTACTTTCTTGTCAATTTGCAATGGCTTATTACATCGTTTACCCGTACTATATTAAAGTGGTAATTGTTATTTAATAGGCATCTAAAATTTATTCATCAGTGAACAAACTGTTGAAGATATATTTGGAGAAGAGTAAAGGGACACAATTCCATTAATCTTTTAATATATGTATATATATATATCATTTCTCTAAATTTTACCAAGAACTACAATTAGAAGAAAAACTATGTACATACATACACACAGTATATATATATATATATATATATATATATATATATATATATATATATATAGCTTTGTTTCGAAAAAGCGCAAATATACAGTTTGTTAGGAGTTAGAGCAGTTTAACTCTGGCAAATACGCAGCCTTATTAATACATAAGTCTAGTCAAAGTACAAGGAAAAGTCAACAGCTACATATATATATGGACGAAACCATTTTAATTCCCAGATGTTTAATAACTTCTTCGTTCTGCCTCTAAAAGGCACCAATTCGCCGTTTACCCAACGGGATGCGAGCGAGCTTGAACAAAATTAGATTCGCATTGTCTCTCTAACTCTCTCCCTCTCTCTCTCACTTTCTCTGTCTTTCTATCCCTACCTCACTGTCGTCGTGACGCGCAAAAAACCACCGAACCACAGAATTCTAATCTATCCTTCCCCGTCCACTATTCAGGCACACTCCGTTTACGAAACTCAGGGGATGAGCTCGAGGTAGTAAGCAAATCTTGCGAACTCTTGCACCGCCACTCATTTGTCTTCGGTCTTTCCCGTTTGCTCTCATCTCTCAGGCGATAAATGAGCCGAGACGAAAGATCAGCGAAGAAGACGAAGAGAGAGTGAAATGGGGTAAAGGGTGGTGGGCAGTATAGACTTAAATTTAAACAGTCTCGATCCAAAAGCTAAGATGATGTTTTCATACCTGCAGTCTGAGCGGATGAGCTCCAAAAAATTCTTTATCTTTAATTAATCTATGTATCAGTTGAAAAGTTTGAAAAATAATGAAAAGACATTTATGGCGATTACTGGACTTGCTTTAATATTTTTTTCACATAATTTCAAAAAATCGAATAAATGACGTCTATTATTAAATTGCATATATATATATATATATATATATATATATATATATATATATATATATATAAACTTCTGGACTTTTCATTTTTCTTAGAAAACGAAACCCCACTTTTTCATCTCCGCTGAAGCTTAGCCCCTCCGAGATTCACCCGAGGCCCCGAAACTTGTTGGACACCCTTTACGCGTACACGTACTTACCTACACGTCTAGGGCGAAGTGAAGCCTAGGGGCAATCTCTCTCTTTCTCCGCCATTCTCTCTCCCATCCTACCAGCTTAGATCTTCCGAATGCTCCGCGCTAATTACTGCTAATTAACAGTCTCGATGCCTTGGCCTGTCTATTCACCCCCACCCCCCTTTGCCACTCCTCAACCATTCCGCAGTTTCCTCTTTATGACTAGAACGTACTTCCTTAAAGGACTAACTTTGTTATCTCTTTCTCTGTGTTGCGTTTTCCTTAGACTATTTTCTTAATCTTCGCTCATAATCGTCTTTTAAAGTTGAGAGTATATTTAATTCAAAATGTTATTCTACTCCCTCTCGGTCTCTCTCTCTCTCTCTCTCCCTCTCTCTCTCTCTCTATCTCATTCAATTGTTCCATGGTTATTAGTAATGATTATTCTTAATTGTTGATCATTATTTTACATAATTAATTATTTCATAAAACTTTATTCAATTGATATAGCGTTTGAAAATATACTCACAGCTTGGGATCATATCTTTTGCGGTGCTATTTGTAAACTCGCTATTTTGGTGTGAATATGAATTACAATTTGAAAGCTACTCACCTGAAACAAAAAGAAAAATATTCGGATTAAATATAAACAATATTAATATTTAATATGTGTATATTAACTAATTTGTATTTCTCAATTTTAGTACATTAATGGAGACTATATTTGTGAATATATCTGTGTTTTATTCTTCATCCAATTAGAATTTTTAAGTTATATTCCTATAAATTAGAAACAAATTTTAATTTAATAATTTCTCGCGGCGATGCGCTAACGAGGCTTTCAGTTTCAACGAATCTAAAGCTTCGATGATCTTCAGTTGATTCTTGTTGGGAGATTATCGTAAAAGCTAAAAATTTTGGTGACAACCAGACAAGACCTATTTTTATTCAAATATAATTCCGCGAACTTTTAATAGTGCAATACTATTTAATTAATGAAAAGCACGAAATATTAATACACAGTACGAAACCACCCAAACGGAAATCCCGTGTCAGTTTCTATAAGTCACCGACTGCCTCTTAGTCGCTTAATACCGTATGGAAAAACGATAAGAAGGCAAAAGTGCGAGCCGAGGGACTGAGAGACACCGACCGTGACGAGCGACGGGCGGCCCGAGGGCAGACTTCGGAGTTCGGTGTATTCATCCCTCAAAAGAAGATGCTTACATCATGCGCATACAGCCCGAGCTAGTCGAGGCGGCTAGATGGCGCGCGGACTGGGCGAGGGAGTAGGACGGGGATGAGGTTCGGAGTAACAAAGATATATGGCGCTGCCGTGGAAGAAAAGCCCGCAGGTGAAGAAGTTGCACCTGATAGATGAGGCGTACGTGGTGGGTGGCTGTGGGAGGGAGAAAGGTGCACAGTCCTTACTCCCCCTTTTTCGCGCTCTCTCTCTCTCTCTCTCTCTCTCTCTCTCTCGCACACGCACACACACACACACACACACACGTACACGTGCATACCCTTCCATGCCACCTCCATCTAGCCGGTTCCCCTTCTCATGCCTCCACTCTCTTCGTTCGATCGGACGCGGGATAATTGAAAGCGGAGAGACGTGGAGTAGCGACTTCAAGGGGAGAAAAGCGAGGACTGTACAAATGACGGCTAATTTCGCGTCTCCCCCCTCTCTCTCTCTCTCTCTCTCTGGACACGGGTTTGCGCTTGCATCCGCGTGGGGTCTGGGACAGCGCCGTGTGCGGCACTTTGCTTGATAGGTAAACCACGCAAAACGAAAAGCAAACCGGCGGCGAGGGGATGGGTAGTGCTCCGATGTAGCGTAGCGAGGGGAGGACCGAAAGACGGAGATGCTACGAAAGATCGAGCAATACGGAAACGTATTGGTTGCCAGATGATTAAGGAAATTATCGCGTGCTCTTTGGCATTTGACTGCACGCTGCCCGATTGCCGATGCGTGGCCAAGGATTGTGATTACGAGACTAATGGCTGAATTCCTTATATGCTTTTCGGAAATGCTTGTTTGGCATCATTTAATGTTAAGGATTAGGGAAAATCTTATTCTAAACATGCAAGCGATTGAATTTTACGCTAGAAATCTTTAATTTGCTCCTCTACTATAATATTTTGCAAATATTTGAGGCTTGAAAATAGTCTTACTGGCGTCTGGAAATTTCAATGGCCATTGGAAATGCTAAAGTGAATTATGAGTTGAGCAGAAACACAATTTTAAACATAAATATTATTTTAAATAATAACAATTTCGGTCGAAATTGAATTAATACAGTGATTTCATACGGAATTTAATAATTCGAAAACAAGTTTCGTATTAAATTTCCATACTGATTTTAATTAATTAATAAATTAAATAAGATAATAATTATATGAATAATTTAATAATTAAATTAACAGAAGATCTGTCGTGTTCATTCATACTTGAATGATTTTCAGGCCCTGTTTTCTAATGACAATAGTTCAAAGCTATAATGGAGGAAAAAGTGCCGACCCTGCGTTAAATTACATTCGCTGTACTACGAATTTCGAAAAAGCTTTACATCCATGAATCCATACCCGTCGCAGTTAATTCGAATCTCCCGGACTTCCCTGCCGGATTTTTGGAATACGCCGATGCGTCATTTCGCGTTTCGGGGCTATTTGTTTATCTCCATCGGTTATTTCCATTTTACCCCTCCAAACTCCTCCGGCCCTCGTGTGCAACGACGGTATAAATTGCAGTTCCGCTGACCTTCTCTCGCCCGGCTAGCGACGATTCAACTACAATTCGTTACTATCAATTCGCCGAGCCCAATCCGTAAATTAAGAGCGCGCCCTTTGCAAAGTTATTTCAAACGCGGTGGGGCGCGAGAGGCCCTTACGCCGTCGGATAAATATTCCCGTGGCATTGCAAATTGAGGGATATTTTTGGATTAATGGTCGCGAGAATCACAATCCGCTGCAAGCTACAGAACGTAAATTCGTCGCGATGGAATGCTGAAAATATGCAGGGGATTTTGAAAAATTCAATATTACGGACGGAATTTTCGGACGCTAGCTTTGAAAATTTGGGAAAATTTTTTTTTTTTTTAAACTAGTCGTTTTGATCCAAATATTAAGCTGTGAGCGGAGGAAATCCGAACGACCGAATGGAAAAGTTTATTAAGGTTATGAATACAATCGTATGAGTCGGTAAGAACTTTTCTAATAATTTATAATTATATAATAGATCTACTTTTTTCTACATTTCATATATATTTCTGAAAATGAATAATGAATAATGAATCATAATATTCATAAAATTTCATGTCTCACCTATCGGGAATAAAGATACTGGAAAATGAGTTAAATTTACTTCATACAGTTTTGCAGAATCTGCTGTGAAATTCCATGGGACTAATGCCTCCTAGTTAATTCTACTTCACGGTTGTAAAATAATGAGAGGCAAATTGACTATTTCTATAGCGCAAGGAAACTATGTAGTACCTGACGATCTACCTGAACCGAGTCGTCCCGGCCGTGTGCACCGTCCTTAAGCGATTCTTTCGTTCTTTAACTCTCTTTCTTTCTCTATCTCTCGCGATTACCCCGCCATTAAAATCCCATTTTCCGAGAGTCGCGCAAGCCGGTGCTGTTACGCACTCACGTGTGCGAGTGATAAGAAGGGGCGGGAGGGACGCAACTCCCCCCCCCACTGCCGCGCCAGTTGTCGGTCGACCTGTCCGGCACGTGTTACTGTCGATGCGCGCGGCAGCGTGTCACGGACACGCAAGCAATAGGACGAGTAAGGTGTGCGCGGGGTGGGAGCGGGGCGTGCTCAGCGAACGTTACGGCAGTTTAGGAAGGAATCGAGCGGGGAAACGTTTTGGCGCAATTTAACGGTGAAATTGTACCCGGTTTAGCTAGGATAGACTTTTCGACTGGCGGACTAATAATGGCTTACGGTTTACGGCTGATTTCCCATATGATTTTCCCAAATAATCGCCATGCTTTGAAACTGTTGCCGCAACAACTTTTATTACATTATCAGTAAATAAATTAAATAAATAATGATTCTTTACATATCATATTCCATCAGGTAATCAGAAAAAATGAGGAGAAGAAAACGTAGATCTTACAAATTATTATTTTAGATTATGCGAATCTGATGGCAAGTTCATCATACTACATGTTTCTACTAAGATTAGTGCATGAGATAAAATAAATAATTTTAATTTTTCGAATCACCAGGATTAAGGGCTAAATTCGACCTCGATCTGAAATCAGTCCCGCGACGAATCATCTACTCGATTCTACGCACGCCTCCTTTACAACACACATATGAGCCCAGGTGTTGAAATCTTCTCAAGGAGCTGCGCGACTCGACCTCCGCCCCTGCCAGTTGGACCGAAAATTGAGGGCACGCGCAATGGCGCGAGCGCGTCCTGCGTGTCTCCGCAATCCGGTTCTCCTCGCCCACCTCCCACCCTATCCCCGGCAAATGTCACTTGATCTACGACGCTCGGATATGCGCATATACGCGAGCTATATATCTGGTGTACTATGTCTATATAACTTGGCACGATTGCTTTCGATGGCACCGGAGCCGTATTATAGTACGGCTAGCCGATGCTTATTCTAAAGAATTTCATTTAATTAAGTGTATTATCATCGCGCTTTTTATAGCTAATATGTGATTTATAGATGAATTTAGGATAGTCTATATATATATATATATATATATATATATATATATATATATTCACTTGAAATAAATAACATTTTACCAACAACAATTTAAAATATAAATGATGTTAATAACTCAATAGATGAATTCCTAAATGTGGATCGCACTCTGATCTCAAGTGCAATTAATGCATAAAGCTGATAAAAAATGAACCATAATAATTCTTAAGACCAGACTTTCATAAAGATATCAAAACTTCTAAATATACCAAATACCAATACTAATATACCAATACCAAAACACGAAAACTTATAGCGAGTTATGTAAGTTCTGGAATATATATATATATATATATATATATATATATATATATATATATACACAATAATTCTCATACATCAATATTCGCTTAGGCGATATATAATTTTAGGTATCATCTTTTACCAAATAATATTATACAGCGCAAGTGATTCGTACCTACGGCATTGTACACCCGATCCGCAGCTACGGCCGTAGTGCTTTAACGAGCATTCACTCGAACGAGCATCGAGATAAAGCGCAAACATGTGTCGGTATATAAGCCGTTCCAACGCGTGCTTATTCATTGACCCAAAGATGAGACGAGAGGAGTATAGAGAGAGAGAGAGAGAGAGAGAGAGAGAGAGAGATGGAGAGGGAGATGGGCCTCAGAATGGGATATGCAGATAGCAGCGACCACGATCGGAAGCAATCAATAATTTGCGCATTACTCCCCACTATCTTACTCCACCTCCAAACTCTGTTGCCCCCGAACTTGACTATAGATTACGCTGCTTTAGTTATACCTTGCGGGTCCTTTGATATCGCACGCACGGAATACACGTGCACGTACGCGCAGCATCCTGTTCATTTAGCTGCTTGCTTCGGCCAATGACTGCCCCCTTCGCGTCACATCGGATTGTCCATATTCCCGGAATTTTTCAATGATCAACTAACTGGATTGCCTCAATGAGTTCCTCGAAGAGTGCCAAGCGGCTTTAAAAAAGTTATATTTGTCGATTTTTTACTTCAGTGTTTACTTTACAGGTATATTTATACATATATTCAAGGACAGAATAAAGGAGGCAATATAATAAGCGGATATTCAACGTGACTGTAAAAAATGCTGGTCTGCAATAAGACCGTCCCGTTTACAACAACTTTATGGAACTATCTTTTATGGCGCTGGATGAAATTCGATATACCTGAGGATTATGGGAGGAGTTAAACAGGGGATCTACTTTCCCCGGTACTCTTCAACATCAACGTGGTGCATGTAGTCCTGCTCGCTGATTAACCATATTTCCTACAATATGTGCTCCAAACCTCAGCTCTAACACTGCACAGCTGTGGAATACTCGTCAACATCGTAAGGTCCTATCTGTTCACTCCCTTGGGAAAGAATGCGAAACAGATTGTGGACATATATGGCAGTAATTTTATGGTTAACGATCAACCCATGCGAGTGTTGAGTTGAGCATTGAGGCACAATAATGGCTATACTACGAAAATACTCTGAGCAATATCGACGTCTGAAAATTAGTTCAAGTGGGTGAACTGGTCAGAAGTAAGATTAGAGACTGATTCATACTGCCTTTCACCCTCGTATAAAACAGAGAGGGTTGGGCATACCATTCAGTTAATGGCTAGCGTCACTCTATGAACATAACAGACTGATGAGTTACATACGAGAAATCCATGTATACAATACGACAACTGGAAATTATTAGATGCGAGAAAGGACTGACTTACAATGGACAGTTACATCGCCACCTGAGTGACATCCTCAAGCGGTGGCCAATTTTCACGAGATGGGAGTTAAATATCGGTTGAAGAACTCATATGAACTCCATACTGTAGCAAGTGTGATTTACAACGGCGTACCATCGACAGTTCAGTTTAGTACTGAAAATCATGTATTACCGATCCTAGAACGATGCAAATTTCTACATTATCTCAATCCACATAACATATCTAAAAAATTTATATAAGTAATGTAAAAAAATAATTTTTTATATATGTGCATTAAATTTTAGTATATTTCCTGAATATTTTATTTTATTTTATTATTAATTTTCATTTTATTTTTTAATTTTTAATATAATTTAGTCTAGTAATCAGCTTTATGTCAGATTCTACGGGGGTGAATATAAACAAAGACAGTCTGTCTGTCATTATTTTAGCTAATTATTATACTATAAAGACTGTAAGACCGATAAAAATATTTATTAATTTCATTCGAAACAGTCGACAAAAGTAAAATTTTTAATTCTAATTCCTGAATATGTATTTGTATATTCTTGTATATACTTGTACTTGTGTACACTATACATAATACGGAACGTTCTCAATGAAATGATCATTATATTGAACGGTTTTCTTCATATAACAGTTGTACAGTTTAATATTGATATATTTATTTCGAAATTAAATTTCTAAAGTAGAAAAAAATCCAGAAAAAAAGAATATTTGGTTTTTTAAAATCGCCTAAGCAATAAAGAGATAATAAGAACTAAAACAAAATTCACAACACTGAAGTAATAACTTTTGTTCCCTTCTGAGTTTATCTTTATCTTTTAAATTTTTTCTGAAAAATAATACCGAGATCAGATACAGCGATAAGGTACTTTTATTAAAGCTATTCTTTGAGAATCGATCCAACGAAGTTCTCGCTTAAAAAAAGATAACAAAACACATCGATGTGTATTGGATAGTCGTTGTCATTGCTATGGATCGGTCAGCAGAAAGAGCATATCATTCTTATTTTATCATTAATCTTCCAATTGATAATTTACGTAAAATTTAGTCACGCTATAACTGAGAGATTTTTACAAATCTCCAGTCACAACTGGTCTATATATAAATATATATATATATATATATATATATATATATATATATATATATATAGAAGAGAGAGAGAGAGAGAGAGAGTGATAGAGAGAGAGAGAGAGAGAGAGAGAGAGAGAGAGAGAGCGAGAGAGAGTGAGGGGGGAGAGTTGATGGTACTTCGAAATAGCGGACACAGTGGGTCGCTGACAAATATAAACATGAGGCGGACGAGGACGGAGTGTGAAAGGGGTGAGAAGAAAGAGGGCAGGGTCGGAACGAGCAAATTAAAAGTGGAAATGCAGAAGAGAAAAGAGATGATAGTACCCAGTGTAATTGTTTTTCTCTTCTGTGAAGGACAACATGCTAGCTAAAGTGTTAGCTTTCATAAGCATATTTATATAAGAATGAAGAATAAATAGAAAATGTAATCAATGCACTTGATGTGATATTAAATAGAATATGGTCAATTGGTCAGTGTTGCCTGAAGTCGTGATTGTGGATGAAAGAAAAACTTCAAGAAGAACATCGGCTCGAGTGAGGCTGACGGCTTAATCGACGTATCGTCTATTAATCCCTCCTAACTGTATCTCTCTCTCCCCCCTCACTCTCTCTCTCTCTCTCTCTCTCACTCTCTCGTGATATTTGTAATCGCACTTGCTGTATTCGCACTAGTTGCATCCACGCTAGTCTAAAGCGTACGCTTGAGGAATAGATTTCTGCGTGCATTTAAATTATCTATGCGCATTATTTGTCATCGTTGTTATACCGTGTGAGTAACACATAACTTGCAATTGTACAGAGCAATCTAGGCGCATCAACGGGACAAGGTGTTGGGCAGATGTTACGCCGAGTAAATCTCCGAGGAGATTTCTGAGGATAATTGGGCTCAGTGGCTGTCGTTATGGTGATAATCTTTCTTTTTTCGAGACGTCAGGGCCGTAAAGCAGAGCAGGAAGTTAATGCAGAATGCTCCTTCCCCATTGAGCCTCACCTGCCGCTCGAGTGCGGTCTGTTTATTTAGATAATAAGATCGCCTTCGGGTAAAAATTGGCTACTGCACTTAGAATTCTTTTTCCTCCACTTACAGAGTGAGGGTTTCTTATGTTTTAGGTTAGTGTGGAACTGCTAGTTTCGATACATCGTAATTATTGCGTGTTTATTTATTTTCATCTCCGAATATACATTCATGCACTGCTTATCCTTCAATATTTTATAAACATATGTAGAATATGAATTGGTGAAAGAATGTTTTTATATCCTCTGTGTAATTAATTTATTGCTGTGTGCTAGTTCATCATAAAAGTTTATGAATTATTTGCATTATTTGTAACATATTTATTTTTTGTGAAAAACATCAGAACTATACTTTATTATTCTACAGAAAAACAGTACGAAAGTACATTCTCAGATGTTTGTTGTTTTAGGTTCTTAATAGTTTTTCGTTATAATTCCTTTGAACTATATGACATTATTACAATAATTACAAAAATGTTTAAAATTGAATTTTTGGTATATTTATAGATGCCTAAGCAATGTTTAAAAGGCACTTTAGTCATTGAACTGATTTGTTTACAAAAAAAATTACTCTTCGCTTAAAAGTTAACTACCAAGGTACTTTTTACATATTGTACATAGTAAACGTATAGAATTTCCAATTCAGTATAGCATTAATACAGGTTGCATATATCAAGCAAGTTTTTTGACTCTTTAGTTTTCCTTACCTCGTCGAATACCTTCGACTGCTACTTCACATTACTTCCCATTCATTGTAGGTAAAAATCACAATTATGTTTATAATAACTTTAAATTCCATATAGGTTTTAATGTATAAATATATTTTACAATCATGTAACCTTAACTCCTCTTTTGCTCGGCTCCAAGAACATTTACATTCTACCCTCCTCTCGTTCAAATTTACCTTGTGTGTATATATATATATATATACATAGATACGTCGGTCTTGAAAATTTAGAATTAAAATTTCTGAACGTGTAGCATTTGAAGTTCGCGCAGTAGGTGATTTAAATTTATGAAGATCCGCGGGAAGAGCAATGATTAAAACACGCGGTAATGGCTCTGAAGTTTTAATTAGAAATAACCCCCGCCGCCCCGTGCGTCCAAAGTTTCCTCTGCTGCGCGTAATAAATCAACCTCCTCGAAAATTCCACATTTTCCCTGGGCGGTCCCGCGTTCTTTTGGCGCGGATAGGCGGTGGCGGCGGCAACGGATATTTGCCTCGTGTAAAAATTTACCCAATGTTATTAAACCTAGTATCAGAGTTCGAAGAGCAGCAGCGGTCGCAATATATATATATATATATATTGAACTCGATTAAAATTTTCATGAAGACACACATGGACATGTCCACACAATTACGCTGACAATGAATCGCTGTTTAAAGAAGTGCACATCTTCGGCAGCTGTTCTGTCAATCCGAGCCGCCTGGCTGAAGATACGATACAGTGCATACAGAGAGACGCGAGGAACGGAAGGTCAGCGCACGCGGCGGCAACGCACGCGGCAGGTGAGCTTGTGCAGAGAAATGGAAAATTTTTTAATTACTCGAAACTCATAGTGAGGGAGTGCACGGGGAGGAGGTGTAGAAAGCTGCACGCGTAACTTTCTCCTATTTGTCTTGCGCTAATCAGCTAAACGTAAAATATTTGCCGTTGACGCCTCGGGACCTTTCGGGCCGAACAAGCGGCGGTGAAACAACCGCGGAGGGAATCCTCTTCCCCTCTGCTTCTCTCTCTCTCTCTCTCTCTCTCTCTCTCTCTCGCTCTCTCGCTCTCTCGCTCTCTCTCCCTCTCTCCTTCTGTCCTTCTTCCTCTTTCCGTCTAGCGGATGAGTACATAACTAGGAAAGACGAAGGGGAGGGGGTAGGGTCGGGACGAGTACAACAAGCTCTCCTCTTTTATGTTAACTCTCGTACGTACTCATGTCTATATATATATATATACACATAGACTCTCCCGGGGCACTAATGCCCTGCTATACAGTATACATACATGCATACACATATCAGTCCCTTTCCTCCGTACCTCTCCCTATCTCTCTCTCTCTCTCTCTCTCTTTATCAATGCTACAGGCTCGGGGTGAGATTGAGCTATACGTAGCGTTCGTGTTATTTCTCTCGGTCCCCTTTCGAAAAACAACAATTCTCAAGGAATTTCCTCGAGGACGTTCGGTTTTGTGGTACGGTAGTTTCGCTACGCTAGCCAAATGCAAGGACGATACGCTGTTGCGCATATGCGTACGTGCATGCTGGATGTGCTGCCCGATGTTTGTTGAGGAAGGCCAGGGGGGACATTGAAATAATATAGCTGCGCATTATAAACAGAATGGAGATAAGGCTCTGGATTTCATTGTTATTTACAATAGAGTAAAGGATAGAGGAGCGATCGCCGAGTTCATTTTGTTAAACATTTCCTGTGCCTATTTTCGCTACATATCGATCACGGCGGGAAAACGATATCCACCGACAAGTTCATAAAAGGTCAGTTTACAAAAATGAATGGTTTGCTTATTTATAGATTTATTTTTAAAATATAATAGTTGATCGTATTTACTAATATGGCTTACGATATGCTAAAATTATAGAATGGGAGTTAATTACAAAATTTGAATTTAATATCAAATGTCAATTTGATATCAATTATGATGTTAGCTTCAAAAATTACTACGTTTAACAACAGTTTACAAAAGTATATTACGCTTCAGGAATAAGCCTCATAGCATTGTTGCCAAAATTCTGAAATCTTGCCACCATTACTTGTTGTTCAATTATGGAATAAATTATTAGGAGAGAACTGTGACTACATGAACAAAACAAAATTAACACCATAATATAATCATTTTGCTATTGATAAATTTAACCCTGAACAATCGGTTTATATAATAATTAGTATTCGGATAGAGTTATATAAGATACTAAGAGGAATTTAAATGAAAATGAAATGTAATCGAAACAAGAATTTCTCTGTTTTTATGCTAAATCTCATTGTCTCAATTTACGACTGTATTTCCTAAGGGCGAAAATAAGCTTTATTTCCAGAAAAGAAAAGATCTTTTCGAACAGCTACTTTCTATTGAATAATAAATTCCAAAATTCATCCAACTAATCTTTCCATTGAAACAAACACAACACTAATTGGTTCCGCATTGTTCGAATACTCAAATTCGAATATTACTATAATAGAGGAAGTCATAACTTATATTCTAATATAGACCAGAACATCTAAATCTAAGCACCAACATCGAAACACCTAAATAGCACATCTATGCAGGCATTCTTTTCAATGTTACTCAAATCTTAGGAAATTCAGAATGGAATTTTTAGGAGAATCCATGCTCTAAACATATCTTTCATCTTACTGAATTTTTAGGTACTTTTTGCAAATAAAAAAATTAATTTTTTTTAAAGCCTACCTGAAAATCCTCACCTATAGCTCGTGAATAAGTCTAAAAAAGTATATGAGATTCTTATACTTCGAACTTATCGTTCCTCCAACTCGTTAAACTACTAATTGAAGGACATTTCTATGGACATAAAATCTCTTAATTTTCCATCTCGTGCTCATTTTCCTATCATCTAACAACCAACAAAAAAAGGGACCAACTACCCGAAGTACCTCTCTCTCTCTCTCTCTCTCTCTCTCCCTCTCTCTATCTCCCTCCCTCCGTCTTTCCATCTCCGCGCCCTGGCCCCTTATAGCCCGCGCATTGCGCCTCGCTCATGTTTTATGCGCATCCGCGAGCTGCACAAAGCGACGGCATTAACATTACATGCGCGCTTCGCAATTACCCGACCCCGTGACCCCGCGCGCGAACGAGAACTCCGTCGTTGTCGTCGCCGTCGTGGGCGCCGCCTTCCTCCTCTTCGCTTTTGACAATGGTCGCTCGCCCCTGAAATTGCCGCCCTGGGTTAACTAGACGGAAATCGACTTCCCGTTCGCGGGCGCGAGCGCTGGATAGCGCCGACGGCCGAGGAAATGGCATTTTCTCGCCTACTTTCGACTCTCGTGGGCGGGGAGGCTGGAGAGGTGGAGAGACAGAGACAGAGAGAGTGAGGCCTCCGAGCTTCGAAAAACATAGAGAAGCAATTTTACGGCTACCTAGGTCTTTTCTTATGCTAAGCAATGGATAATCGGATGATTCAATTGTCCCTTTAAAGGCGACCTGCTTCGAGACATTAGACTTTCTTTCATTTTCATCCAATTTGCAGTCCCCTCGAAGCTTCTAGAGGATTGGTGTTATTTTTTTCTCAAGAATACAGAGCAGTCCACAATATTCATAACTCGGCTTATCAAAATTTCTTTAATGGGAAATGAGCACGTTAAATGCATTGCTCAATGTAGACAAATAGTTTATATTATAGCAAGGAATTCATTAATCCTTACCAAATTTTGGAGACACTGGTAAGAATTTTACCTTTACCTGTAATGATGATCTTTATTTATCGAGTTCTTAGAGATATCAAACCTATTTATTAATTAAAATTTAATAGTTTATCTACAGAAATAATTTAAGAAAATTTGATGTATATTATTATACTGATCATTTCCGCAGCAACTCCGTATTATAACTTCCTTTTACGCACCCCAGGATTTAGGGAGGAGGGGGAAAAACCTTAATTCACTTCGGTACAATGGAGAATAGAAGTGACATGATCGTTAGTTAAAATTTTTAAACGAGATTTCACTCTTGCGGTCGCGGTCATCGTTCATGCGAACACACACATTTTATTCCCTTCATTTATTACAAAACACGCATAATATTTGCTCATCCGCTATTCCAACAAGATTTTCAAATATTTAAAATCGACCACATTAACAGGAAGTTCCGAATCGCGTAATTATTCCGCCGAACAAACTTCCAGGCTGATGGAGATAAAATTATTAAACAACGAATCCCAAGCTGACTGGAGCGACTAACGGTTAAAGTAAGAATATATCGCGCATCATCCCGAGGGAACAAAAATCCGAACTCCGCGACGCGGCCCGATAAAGAATAAATTATAACGAGGGCCAAAGTAAAGCCTGTGGTAAAGCTCGAACAAACGATAAAAGGCGCAAAAAGTAAAACGGATAGAACGAGGCAGGGCCCTGAGCGCGAGTAATTCATTTTCCTCTAAATTGCCAGCTGACGAGTCTCTTTCATCATAAATGTTATTAATCGCCGCGGGGCCTCCGCGGCATCCCCCCTCCCCCCCCCCCCGACTCTTCTGCCGCGCCCCGGCGACCGATCCTACATCGCCATTTTGCAGCATCTTTCTTCTTTCAACTCCTCTCGCCCCTTGCCCCATTACCACTTGATCTTGAAAGCACGCCCTTTAGAAGAAAGCCGACACTGGGACTCCCATACCCAGATGCGAGTTGTACGTTCAATAAAGTTCATTTCGGCCTTTGCCGCGACTTGTTCGAGTTTGGCAAAGATGAGGGGGTATCGGCACGCAGATACAAGATCTGCTGTATGCAAACGTTGTGCATACAATCGACTTGCATAAATGCTTGGATAAATTTCATTTGCTTTAAGGCTGTCCGTTTTTTTTTAGCATCCGAGCGGAAGCCCCGTTGACTCTTTGGGGCGACCGAAGTAGTGATAATAATAATAATAATAATAATAATAATAATAATAATAATAATAATAACAACAACAACAGCAACAATGACAACAACGACAAAAGTAACAACAACAACCATAAGAAGAAGAAGAAGAATAAGAATAATCATACGGCCAATCATGCGCGAACAGCCTCCGCAATAAAACTCCCTCAGCGGGTAAAAGCGTCGTTCCTTTCGCCCCGCGTCATTGATTAATTAACTGCTCTATCGAAACGAAAGTGGCTAATTATATAACTGCCTCGATGGGAGCGGGTGAGGGGGTTTAATTAAAATTGAAATAACTCGCTGCGTGCCGATAAATTCGTCGTACGGGGCGCGGTCGCCGCACCAATAAATGCAAAGTTAAAGAGTGCGCGCCGGCAATCAAGCAACCGAATTATCCTTGCTTCCCTTTTCGCGAGTCGTTGGTCGGGGAAGGGGGGGGGGTAGCGTACAGGAGGACATTTGTCACTCTCCCTATTCTCGGGACGCGAATGCAACCTCCTCCTCCCCCCCTCCCACTCCCTTCGCCACTCGCTCTCTTAGAGGGTCGAGAGCGTAGAGAAGGGCGAACGAGTCGAGCGAGCCGCTAACTGGCCCGTCTGAAACGTTAGAGGCGAGGCACGAAGCGTGGGATTAAGGAGGGACGCGAAAAAAGGCCGGGACTTTAATTAGCCCGGATGGCTGTGCCACCCGTCGCTCGCGCTGCCGACTTGATGAACTGCTCTCTTTCTCCCTCTCTCTCTCTCTCTCTCTCTTTCTCGCCTGCTCCGGTGAACTCGAGACGCCGCGCCTCGCTCGTTCGCTTGTTTTCCACGCCGGGAAAGCGCCGTCTCCTCCCGCTGCTCCGACCCTATGATCTTCTGATAAAGGCGCGCCGACTTTTTCGAGAGAAGCGGAAGGGAGAGAGAGAGAGAGAGAGAGAGAATGGGAAAGAGAGGACGATCTCAGTGCGGTCTTCAGCCAGGGATAGGGTGAAAATTACTAGCCAGGCGCTCTGTGTGTTTTGTTTTTTCGCTTCTGTTCGCTCGACGTGCGCGAGTGAAACGGAAACTTCTCGGAAAGCTCCTGCTTTTTATTCCCGCTGGCTTATCCCGAAGCTGGCGATATTGCTCGCGAGGCACTTCGGATGAGTTCGCGAAGATTGCAAGAGAAGTATTGTATATTATTTATAAATTTAGTCCGAGACGCTTAGATTTTATAACAATTTTTCATTTGTTTATTCACGGCTAATCGTATAAAATTTGTACTTTGTAAATAGACGAATAAGTCTTCATAAAAGGAACAATGAGAAATATGTACGTTCTGACAGTGCAGTTAATCCAAATTTAATTAACCGTGTACTATGTTCGATAAAATAATACCGATTACCTATTTCATTTACGTTCGATCGGATTGAAATTATTTATATGTAATAATGCCTCGATTGAATGACACCGACCAGGAATCAGAGCATGTAAGAAAACAAAATCCTATCGCGAATTAAAAGTAACTCAAGATTGCCCTTCCAGGAAGATTAGCATCCCTCTGGGCTAACAACCGGCTCGGAGCCCATTAAAGCTTCACGGCGTCCTAAACAAAAGATGCTCGCCAAAGCAAAGAAAAACAGGAAGAGAGAAAAAAAGGAACAGGTTTAACACACTGACTAGACCGGGCGCATTCTTTAATCTTGTCCGCCTCCCCCCAACCCTCCTCGACTTCTCGCTTCTCCCTTTTTCTGAAAGTCTCGCCCGACCTCTTATCTGTCGCCTTATTCAGTCGGGGAACGAGCGAGGAGTCGCTAAATTGTCTAACGCTATCTTGGAATTTTCCGGTCGAAGAGATGATTTCTTCGTGAAAAAGACGAGAGAGAGAGAGAGAGAGAGAGAGAGCCGGTCGTTTGGAAATATTTGTAATTGAAATTTTGTCGGGCGAGCCAGTGAGAGCGAAAATTACGGCTGACTGATCGCTTCATTATTAACGAGCAGTCGAGATCGTTCGATCCGGAACTGAGACTGATGTGCTTCTAGTCGACAATCAGTTTAAATTATTTCACTGATGTTTGTTTCTAGGTTGCATTCTCTCATTTATGTATCGCAAATAAATATATATCGTAAAATTATTCTTCTGTGCAATAGAGAAAGTAATATGTTATTATAGTAATAAGTATTTAAAATTCAAATCAACTCTACGACAATAAATTTGGATCTCTGGTTTATATATAAATACTGAATTTGCTATAGATGGATCAATCGAAACTCGGCGCGACTTTGAACTGTCGATATATCTCTCTCGAAGAATCGAACAATTTATACATCGAGGATTGCTCTATCGGAAATCCACATTAAAGTAATTCAATGATTAATCGTGTCTTGTTCATACATATTCACTTTTACGATTTCGTAAAAGAAGAAGCCTCGCGGTTTTTGATTTTTCATTAAATAATTTAATCTCTATCTTTACCGTTGCCTCGTCATCAATTTTTTCGTCTGTAATCAGAAAAAAATTATTCATATGATCCCTAATTTTACTATTCATTGAAATACTAATTAGTTTCATTTCTTGATAACTGATCTAACTTGCGATAAGCATATCGGAAAAACAATTGCTGCATTAATAAATAAAATAAAACGTAGTATATTTCTTTATGACCAATTCACTATGAAAGTCGATATGTGTGATAAAGTTACTAGTAAATGGAGAGAAATTTCAGGGGCTGTTACTACATCTATGTCGGATGAATCTACAAACAAACAAAGTCGTATAAATTTAACAAACGATAAATGTAACTTTCATGGCGCGGACAACATAAGCCTCTGGTAATATAAATTGCTTTTTAGCTAAATTTATGAAAAGCATGTATATTGCTATACTAGAAACGACTATACTGTTCTATAAACTCGGAACCAGAAAATATCGATCTCAAAATATTTTTACACAAATACCTAATATGAAAAGGGTCAATCGTCTATATAATATAAAGAAAAGATCTATTCGAACAATATTACATAGGCAGAAACCGTACTATAAAAATTCAAAATCTTCCTCTACAACATTGAGAATCATACTTCATTACAGCGGAATGATATCTAATAGACATCGAGAAAGTAAATTCTATTCGGAAGAGAACGAGAGTCACCAAACCCAATAGGGATTGACTGGAAAAGCTGCAACGCCTTTTCCCGTCCGGATGTAAAGCCATATTCCAACATTTTTCTCTAACTTTCTCTCTCTCTCTCTCTCTGTCTTTCATTCTTTGTTTTCTCTCTTTCTCTGTCTCTGAATATGTTTGCAAGACGTCCTCCATAAAGATAGAGAGAGAAAGAGAGAGAGAGAGAGAGAGAGAGAGAGAGAGAGAGAGAGAGAGAGAGAGAGAGAGAGAATACAGTATGGAGAAAAGCCGGGCGGATATCGGGCGTGTAACGTCTCGAAGTACCTTCGATACGACCTTTTCTACTGGTCGATGGGTGACGATAACTGCGATTCTCCTTTATGTTATTACATTTACAATATTCGAAAGTTCGAACGAGACCCGCTAAAGTATTTCTCGACACCTCCAGGAGAATTCTGTACGTTATTAGGTTTCGTACGGCTCGTTTCGTACAGACAGAACGTAAAGGGATGACTTTGGATAATTTACAATGTATTTTATTTTGCTAATTTTCGCTATTGAATTTGCAAACTGAAACTATCGATATTATGACACGGGTATCGGGAACTCGAATTTGTCTTTCATTCTTAATTCCCGAAAGGGTTACAAGGGGTGAAAAAACATTGTAAATAAGAAGATACGCAAGTTTGCTTTTATTGTAACATTAGAAGCCGTATATCAGGTCGATGAAATTTTTTATTGGGTTCTACATAGCGAAAAGTTTGAAATAATTTAAATAATTAATGGCTCGATAAAAACGTAATTGAGCATCGAAAAGCTTATAAATCGATATTTCGAAATTGCGTAACTCTTCGTTATACCTTTAATTTAGCAGTGGCACGAACATTTTCGAAATAGTTAAAAGAAAACAATACTGCTCGTTCTCATTTATACCCCTGTCCAATATCGCATTCAGACTTTTCCCTCGCCTCTTCTCCATTGCTATACAAGCATGGAACAATCGCGTGCTGTGTTTAACGCCTACTGGACCACGCGGGAATTATAAGAAAATGAAATTCTTATACGATTTAACCCAACCTATGTCCATTTTATTCTCTCTCTCTCTCTCTCTCTCTCTCTCTCTCTCTCGTTCCCTCCTTCATTGCTCTTCTGCTATGTGAAACGCTAGTACGCGCCTCACATTAGGGCCTGTATATATATATCTACACGAGTACGACCAGGTCGCAGTGCGGCGACCATTTTTGAGCCACTTTACCATTCCATTACAACGATCGTAGTACACTTATTGAAATTTTTCTAGAAATAAAAAAGATCTTTTTTGAATATTGAATAAAAAAAATGAAAAGAACATATTGTTCCCCGACTCTTTGTACACAATATCATGGCAAGAATCGCATACTACGTTTCGATCGCTCGATGATAGAATTTATGCTTATTCGTGTTATTTCGAATTATGCTAATAAGCTCACTGGCCAAAATTTCAGTTTGTTTTACCGCTCTATAGGTTACCGAGTTATCGTATTATCTTTGTATTAATATGCATTTACCGATGTATTAATTGAAACAATAATACTGAAAGATAGAAGTTCCAATAAACGTTTGCATCACGCAAACTTCGAAAATACTTGAACATTATCCGTGGCGATCGCGTACGTATATACACACACACATTCACACACATACACACTCATACACATATATATTTAAATTACACGAGAATTGCATATCCTCCAAAATTAAAATTCCAACGCAACGCTGGCTGAAATTTCTCTCCGGCGTAAAATAAAGAGATTCGAGTCGGCGGGCGAAAAAGGGGAGGGGGGTGTCGGGCATGCGGGACGCCGGGGCTTCCCATTCGCGCGCCCCCGTGTGTACGGGCAATTTTGCAAACTCGTTTAAAGCGCATTAGGTCGCGGGCACGTTAGGTTATAATTTAACGCTCTAACGAACGCGCGATGCGCAATTAAACATTTTTGTGGCGGTGCGTTAAGAGCGCCGCCTTTCACTAGTAGACCGTACTAGGGAAGAAGCGCGAGCCGGCGCATCGCCCACAGTGAGATATGTACGGGGAGAAATTTTAATAGTTTCGCGCTTTCTCTATTTGCCCCGGAAACGGTAATCTACGCGGTATCATATAGATATATACGGGTGAAGGTGAGGGGGGGGGGGGCGAAACCACTGCTTTATACGCCCTTGGTTAAGAGAGCTTTTTCGCTATACACGGGGCTTCTCGAATCATGCCCATACTCTCTGCCACCCCCCTCCCACTGTGGAAACTGAAAACGCTGCCCGGAAAAGTAGCGAGGCAACGGGGAGTGGGGAGGAGGCGCGGGGGCGCAGGCGAGGAATTGGCCCGGTGGCCACTCGACCGTTTCTAATTTTTTTCTCCCCGGTGAAACTAACTTCTGACCTTCCCCTCCCGCCTTTCCGAAGAGTTCTAAACCATTCTCTCATTTAGCCTCGTCTCGCGCCGCGGTTTAACGTCTCTGAACGTTATTACCTGTTCTCCGTCTACGAAGCCGTACTGCTACGCGGCTCTCCGCTTATCCGGGCTTCTTTATTCGTTTCTTGCACGTGTTCTCTTTCTCTCTCACCCCCTTTCTCGCGTGGCTAGTGCTCAACTTTCGACTTCTTTAAATACTATACTTTCATGATTTACGGCTTTTCTTCCTTTGCGCACTTGACTCCATCTTTGGGTCTTCATTATTCTTCTTCAACGAAAACTTTTTGTTCGAATAGATAGTGAATTAAGTATCAACAGCATTTGTAATGACCTGGTATCGATTATTAAATTCGAGTAAAAAAGTTATTCTACCTCAAGAACTGGATGAACATACGTTTTCTCGTCTTTTCATCAGAGAAGCAATAAACATACGCTTAAGTAATGTGTACGGTTAAATCGCGCCACCTACAGAAGAAATAGCAGAACGGAACAAAATGTTGACATCGTTAATGTGTTCATATAATAGACTATTGGACTGATGGATCTACTTCCTTAGAACATGCAAAGATTAATTGGAAACGAGACAAGGGGTCTGTCTTAAACACAGATAAAAATCGAATTGATAGTGGGAGATAGTAAAAACTCCGGAATTGCCCAGTGACCGAATCGTAACGAGACAGTTTGTACGATGCTGTATACCATTCTGGACGAGAGATGTGTTATAAACCTTAAATGCATATCCCGAACCCGATATCCGTTTATCGAGTAAGACCCGAATACTTTGTGTAGCAAAAAAATTTCGTTTACGCAATAGATCTGATAAATAAAAATTGGCATTTTTCGAGGCTTTTATAATGTTCATTAAAATTCTATTAATCTTTATAGCATATTATTTTTTTCCTAAAATTGTATATAGATCCTTTTATCTTTAGAATAACGTATGGAAAACTAAAGGACTACGACGATGAATTAATGATGTGTCTGTAAATATAATAATATTCTATTCATTTTTGGATATCAAGAATATTTTTCCGCTTTAGTCATTATGAATAGCGATGAAAAGACATTTCTAATCACCTGAATGTAAAAATAAATGAACAAATTTCTAGGCAATTTATATAAAATATCGCAATTAAAGAGTCAGCACATTTAAGAAATAAAATTAGAGAAATTCCAAGTTTTCGCCTTCCAAGTATCGAAAGGTTCTCGAATATATCTATATATAGATATCTTACAAGCTATCCCGTGTCGACCCTTTCTATTCCCAATCTTAACATTAACGGAATCAATTTACAAAACGTACGATTTCAGCGCCTATAAAGAGCACTGCCTTCTTCCTTGCGTGAAGTGGTGCGGCGGGGGCGGTGTGGGGGGGGGGCAGACACAGTATAGAACGCGCATCGCCAGAGGTAAATGTAAAAGTGAACGAGAGCCGTGGAATACGGGAAAAAGAAGAGGACGAGGGGCGGGTGAGGGCGCAGAGAGGCGGGCAAAGGGAGCCTCGGGTATCCATACGCGTATACGGCCAGATGAAGAAACGTACAGCAGAGAGAAAAGCGGCGCAGAATTCCGAGAGAAGAAGCAAAAGAGAGACAGCGTGAGAATGAGAGAGAAACGGAATATCGCGCTCGCCCGCGCGCGCCATTGTGCCCCGTCCGTATCGCTATTACTATGATAATATCACGGTCGGCAGCGCGGCGCAAAGTGCCCAATTAGGTGTGAAAAAGGGACGAAACCGAGAAATTCTCTGAGCCCCACCCCCTTCCAGCACCTACGGTCACCGG
The DNA here is from genome assembly GCA_018907035.1 of Sycobia sp. Sy_11. Lineage (NCBI taxonomy): Eukaryota > Metazoa > Arthropoda > Insecta > Hymenoptera > Epichrysomallidae > Sycobia > Sycobia sp. Sy_11. The sequence continues at coordinate 3,097,033 of JACCIC010000050.1, forward strand.
TGCGTCAATGAAGGGGAACGAGGCCGAGAGCGAGCATTTGAATATAGGCGGGGGGGGGGGCAGGAGCCAGCCGCAAAATAAAGGCAACGGGAGCAGCGATGACTGCGGCCCCCTCACCCTCGCTCTGCGCCATTTTTTTCGGTCGCCGCACCGAGAGGTGGCGGGTTTGGCGATTATGGAGCGTCGAGCGCGAAAAAGATAGAGAGACCAAGAGGGAGAAAGAGAGAAAGAAGCTATAGAAAATTTTCCAGGGCTCTCCCTCCTTCTCCCTATGTTGATTATTTCGAGCAAGGGCCAAGAGGACGGTTTCTGATCTACGCGGCTCAGGCGCTTTGTCCTTCCACTGCGGGGACCTCCCACTCCGAAACACTTGAACAGCTCCCCGTGTAAGGAAGAGGCGAGAAGGCGGGCGTTATGTCCACGAGGCAGATAAGAAGACAGATATTTTCGAAAAGCACTCGAAAAATCAGACAGTATTTAAAAGTACAGATCAGATTATCTGTCCATGTGGTTCTATTTAATTTTTACACGAGATTTTTACCTCATTATCATTTGAATATAATCGAAGATTATCCAATCGCTTGATGAAATATATGTTGAATCGATTACGCTGTCACTGGCGAGATTGTTAAGGTTTTCAACAAGTTGACCATAAACCGGTCATAAAGGAAGTTTGCAATAGGCAACCGTGATGTAAAATATACTTCTATTACGAATACAGAAAAAAGAAAAGCTAAAAATTTACATGTGTTTATTTAATAAAAAATAAGAAATTTTACATGAGAACAATCAAGATTAAGTTAATATGAGTACTGCGAGAATTAATTGTAAGGCAAAAGTAATTTTGAAATAGATAATTCGTGTGGATTCAGTGTCTTTTATTTACATTAAAATTAGTTCAATTGCGATAATATGCCATAACTTGTTTCTTTACTAGCTTATTCTTATATATGTTTTAGCTTTTATTAATTGATTAGAAAAAATTCTCCCCGAATTTTCGTCCTAATATATTCTTATCTAATTTACAGTAAAATAATTAAATCTTCTTTAAAGGCACACTTACGCAAGCTCTAGATCAAAAGAAATGGATAGGTATTTGAGAATACATCTGAAAAACTAATCTACACACACACACACACACACACACACATATATATATATATATATATGCGCGATCCATAGAGAGCGTCAAGTGTCACGTAATCCAAAGCCGAGAGTCGATTTAGCCCGACAGGCCGGAATAAGGGGGCTAACTTTTCTCTTTTCGGTTATCCACCGACCCATCGGTATAGAGTGGCTAGAAAAATCGATACGAAATCTCTTTTAAATTCTATCTATAAAAGCGTTTACGCATTATACAGTGGGATAAAAGAGAAGAAACTTTGTCTTAGGCTTTTCCTGAAAAAAAACGAGGCAAATTTATTCAAGCGAGTAGAGAGTATTCTCTGGTCTCAGAGTGAACGCAGTTAAGCACACAAAAATAAGCTAAAGATAGAAATGTAAAATAGTATTTTTTTGTAAAATTGTTTACAAATTTAAAAGTAGAATTGAAATAATATTAAAATATAAATGGATTATAAAGGGTAAGTGCGCAGTCGAGTGAATATATCTAATAATTGGACAGGATTGATAATAAAGCCAAACCGATCGATCATTCTTGTATGAGAAACTGCACATGCAAGCATTTCTGAATCTTAAGTTAATTCTGAATCTTATAATTTATAGTTTATGAATTTATATATATATATATATATATATATATATATATATATATATATATATATATATATATACTAATATATATACTATATCTATACAAAATGTATATACTATATCTATACAAAATGTAATTATTGAATTGAGCCTATGAAAATTATTATACTAGACATGATGGGTTATTTTTTGTTGCTATTGTTTTTAATACTGTTCAGTAATACTGAAGTAAAGTTAAAAAATTGTAAATGCTGTTCGAGGAAAATGTTTAATGTTTCTTGTTTCGAATCAAATAACTATTATTTGTACTCTTGTTATTTGTATTTGTATTTGTTGTTGTTAACTTGTTATTTGTAATCAAATAATTAGTTTTAATCTTTATTTACAAACTGATAGAATAATCCGGTTCTTTCAAATTTATTTCTTAAATTGAACCGCTGTCCAATCGATACTCAGCAGAAGCGGTATGTTAAATTAACGGGGAAAAAGCGCACCACAAGAACGGGCATAGGTATATATCGCCGCCCGCCCGCGATAATTATTTTTCCAGTTCTTCCCTCCCCCGCCACTCCCGGGCGCGAACGAAATCTCATCGAGCCGAGGCGGATCGTCGTAATTTCAGGGGGTGATAAAAAAAATTCTCGCTCCGTATACGCGGCGCCGCGCCATATACGGAATCACCCCGCATCCCCCAGCGCCTGCTTCCATCCACAAAAGAGATTGAGCGGCCGCAGGAAGGGTGGACGAGGGAGAAACGTAAGCGGCGCGCGCGTACTGGACGATTGAGCCGGCCGCCAAGGCCGCCTTCCAATCTACCCTCGTAAATCGCTGAAATCGCATAAACGCTAAAATCATATCCGCAGCCGCGTCCAGCCACCCACCCTTTCTCCGTCTCGCCATAAATCTGTCCCAGGGACTCGTAAATTCTTTACGGGGCGGCAGCATTCTGAGGGGGTCGCGGGAGGGGCGGGGGCGAGGGCAGCGCGACGCTGCGCCAGCTGCCCTTTTCGGTGACCGCGCCGCTAAGCGCGCGAGCTCACGGGCTCGCTCGGCGTTTACCTTCTCGGCGTTAATCGATTAATTTTTCACACCCGCTTCCAAAGATGCGAGCGGAAGTTGCGAGGATCGAAGATGAGCGGGACTTTCGAGGATCGAAGTTTTATCTTGTATTTGCGATGGGATTTTTTTGTTCCCATTCTGAATTTTTCATCTGTAGTAGTTGCGTTGTGTAAAAGTAAACTTTCTATTGTTATTTATTTATTTACATATGTATTTCTTTATTTATTTAATTATTTATTTTATGATTTATACAACTATATATTATTATAAAAACTCTTTTTAGGACAGATCTAATAAGAGTAATTTTAGATTTCAACGTAATTGGGGTGATGAGGACTGAAATTCTCTCTCATTCTTTCTCTCTCTCTCTCTCTCTCTCTCTCTCTCTCTCTCTCATGCGCAATTGCTAGCTGCGACTCGGCAAATCAATTCATTGACTGTATGAACCAATGGATTCTTGCATATTTGATTATACTAATTTATTTCATGGATAAATAATTTTCTTCATAGCACTTGTTGTACTTACATATGGAAACAGATAAGTAGTATAAGTCAATGTCCAATAAGCCGGATGTGTGCCGACCAGGATGAGGTGCATAAGTCTACTTCAAGAGAAAATGATTAATTTCGCAATTTAAATTGTTTATTTGATGATTCAGAATTCTTCGAGTATAGACCGGGATAGTGTTAGAGGAAAAATAAAAGAAGTATTTTATCGTGTAACTTTTTCACAATGTACATTTTCTTCTAATTTTGATTAGATATCGTACAAAAATAAATTTTAAGTACTCTTTATATATATATATATATATATATATATATATATATACGTTTTATTTCTTTAATTAAATAAATAAATTGTTCATTAAAATACTCATCTACTTTTCAAAATTTCCTTCTACTACAAATTTTCAAATATTTTATGTAATCAATGCATTATCATTACGTTGCCTCTATAAATTATTCTCTGATATAGACTGTTACGATGGACGCTTTTTCACATAAACTATAGTTAGCAATGCTTAATGAAACTAAATTACCCATTCTATGTGCAATATAACATTATATGAGTGCTTATCATCTTGTGTCACAAGCGCCTATTTTTAGTATAATAGTGTTATATTTATCGACGATAATTTGACGAATAGCCATTTAAAAAAAAGCGAGCTGCTGCAAGAAATACAACAATTGAAGCAGTAATCGGTCGAATGGTGATGGGCAATCGAAGAAACTGCATCGCTGTAAAATTGGGAAGAACATTTTCGAAGAAAGTGACAATGGATCGGGCGTGTCCACGACCGTCCATACTGGGGAAGAATAATGGAATTCGGTAGTAGAGGATAGAAAATAGGCGTCATTTCACTACGATTAAAAATGCATACAAACATTTGCATTAAATTTAACAAAATTTTACTTGATAGACATAGTATCAAACGAGGTAATATTATTTGTACGAATAGTGTCTGTTTATATAAAAAGTAGTACTTTTTTACACCTACCAAATATAAAAAACAATGAAAAAAATTAATTTAGCATTATAGATTTATTTATAAGATTGCTAAAGCAAAGTTATAATTTTAATATATTCTCAAAACAGAATGTAGAGAAATAAATTTTTTATAAAAAATGGAAAACGAAGTATGTAGATATAATTTTAAAATTTATTTTACTACTGACTAAATCTTTTAAAAATTATAAAATAAAATATTAAAATAATCTTTTTTTAATATATTATCTAAGTAAGTGTGTAAAAAGAAGTTCAGCCTCTCAACGAAATTAAGAAATGCAAAATCTATTTCGCAGGCACGGAGTCATCCACGGGTAAACATAATATGTATTTTTTGTATAATAATTTTATTTGCTACTTATACAAAAAAAACTGAAAGACTGATAGCAATATTTTACTAATATCCAAGTATCATCAACTAATTTTACATGTTTGTAGTAAATTCTGAATTTGAGGAAAATTCGTCCTGTAAACGTATATTTCAGCGTAATTTCAAATATTTGTACGACAGGAAAAAAGGGTTACAAATTTCGAAAATAAACCCATATTTAAGCGAATTCTTAAATCAACATTCAACATATCTGCCGTTCATTAAACAAACAAGTACGAACGCCAGCACCAGCGGCCGCGTCTGGCACGGTGAAATGAAGCCCAATATTTATAAAACTGCTAAACACGAAATCTCAATTAAGCTTCCAAATGTTGGGCGTGTATGCAAAAAACATATACAGAAGCGCATGAAAAAAGCAAAACAAGGAATGGAGGAAGAGAGCAAATGAGAGAGGAAGAGAGACAGAGGAAGAAGCGAATGAGAGCGGCATTATTTACAAAGCCATAAAGAATACATGAAATTTCACAGTCACAGAGAGAAAGGGAGAAAGAAAGGCATAGCAGGAAAGAGAGAGAGAGAGATTGGGAGAGGACGCCCGCTGACAGTGCCATAAACACCTGCACGCACGCTTTTGGGCAGTCGCCGAGCCGCTCGCCCCCGTCGTCCTTTACACTTTTTAACGCCTCTCCTACCTCCTCCTCCACCGTTCCCCGGCGCGAGGGCTGCGTAACAAAGGAAAATTTAGTAATAATTTAGCGTGATCTCCCGTTCTACCCCTCCTCCCCCTAACCACCGTAGACCCTGCGACAGGAGCACGCGCACGACCCAGGTGCGGCGGGCACGTGCCGCATCGACGATCCGTGAATTTCCTCCCCTCGCTGCTCCGACGCTATATCCCGGCCTTCCTTAGCCCGTGCTCGAGAGCGCGGATTTTTTCACGCGCCTATCTATATATGTATAGGTATGTAAGTGTGTCTGTGTGCGTCTATGTATGTACGTATAGGTGAGTAATCTTGACTGTTAACGCCTCGAGTCTCGCTTTTTTGGTATGCCACTCGCGTGACCGATGACTCTCTATCCAAGGTGGAAGGTTGGGCAGAGACGGGGGGTCTCTTTATTATTTAAGGGACCGAAGACGAAAGAACGCGATGAGCTGCCGCATCTTGTAGCCTCGCGCGCGAAACCGCCACGGTTAAGTTCACTTGGTCAAATAACGACGGAGCAAGGGAACGCCCGTAATTCTTCGAAAGTGAGCTGAAACATCAGCGAGGCTACTGATGACCAACTCAAAATCGTTGTGGAATTTGACGAATGTACCGTGGATCGGATCAATAATTGAAAATTGCAATGATTATTTGAAAGACAAAAATGGTGCACACAGTTCTTAAGGTTTTAATGCTTGGTCGGCTGAGTATTATTCACGTGCGAGTAAAACATTCAAGTCGAACGTGTCTGTTTAGCTAATCAATACAAAGTCAAGTAAATTATTATTATGACTCTTACAAATTCAATTTTACTTAAGAGTGGCTAAATTAACATTAAAAATTGACAACACTATTGCATTGTATGTTTTCTCCAGTTCAGGGAAAGAAATCTTAGCAGTAAAAGTACACTTAGCGTAAGCGAATGAAATAATTAAATTCCACGTAATCAGGAAATATCAACGGAATGAAGAAGAACGTGTCGGATTATTCAAGAAATTCAAAAAAAAAGGACGCAAATACCTGTGTATATGATCAAATCGGTGCTCAAACGCCACGGCTGTATCCCGGCGCGCTGCGGCAAACGGAAACGGCCGACGCCCGGCGAAGCTCGCTTTAAAAAAATGCGGAGGCGCAGTAGCCCGGTGGTTTAATCGCGTTACCCCGGGGGCGAGCGCTCTCACGGTATAATGAAAAGTCCGCAGCGGCGAGCGGCTCGTCCGCGCCAAAAACAAAAAAAAAAAAAAAATAAACAAGAAATAAGCCGCGCAAGCTCGTGCGTATATCACGAGGTAGGTCGCAACCGTTGAAATTTCGGCGGCGTCGTCCGGCTCGGGGCGACGATGTCGCGCATTTCATGAATTTACTTCTCAGCATCGGGGGGGGGGGCGGTGCAGTGGGTCGGGATGGTATAAGTAGCATGAACGTGCGCAATACTGATTTTCTGATTTTTTTTCAAAAGACTAAACGACTTCAATGTACGTAGGTGATTGAATAATAAAGACACTAGATTATGAGAGTCGATGTAGAGCTACAAAATGATAGTAGACATAATTCTACTACTGGTAGTAGCAACAAAGTTTCATTCTCTTCTTAACTAACCTCTATTACTAAAGCAGGACTAAATTCTGAAGCTGAATGGTATTTATACCTTGGGAACTGAAAAACAAGTTCTTTGTATAAAGTACATGCTTTAGTAATTTTTATTTGACAAGTTCATGAAATCTGGTATTTCTAAATGCATATACGTAAAAGTAAATATTTATTTTATTTACACCGACATGGCTAAAAAAGAGAACTGTGTTAAAATGCTATAGTTTTGTAAGTTTTTTTTTATTATTATATTCGCATAAGTGTCATTGTACTCTCAAAAAAATTTTTATGCTTATTCTTATATTGGATGTATAAGTAAGCTTCCATTTAAAAAGGTGGGGCTTTATTATGTAAACATTACTACATATGGTTTATTCAAAATATCGTTCATTGGAAGCTATAAGTTTTCCCATCTTTCTAGAAATTTATGAATTCCAGACAAAAAAATTCGACCCCTAGAACGTATCGAGCCAATTTTTGATTCCCTCTAAAGAATATTACTACTAAAGAATATTCCCGTAAGCGTTCTGTATTGATCGAAACAAGTGGTAGTCAGATGGTGCCAAGTATAGACTGTAAGGGGGTCGAGGCAAACTTTCCAATCCACTATTATCCAAATACTATTTGACGGACCACAAATGGACGGACTCATGCATGGTCTGATATTCTGGCCGTTTTTCTTATAATGCAGCTTGAAACAAATAAGTTTGATTGGATACAATGGTCCTGTGATGTTTTGACCATTCGGAAGCGGTTCGTAGTATACAACGCCCTTCTGACCCCACCATAGGCAGAGCATGACATTAATTATGTGAATATTTCGTTTCAGCGTCGATTGGGCGTTGAGAGTTATAATAAATCGATTTTTCATCACCAGTGATAATACGATGTAACAATGATTTATTTTTATACCGTTACAGCAGCATTTTGGACATGCAAACATAGGATGTAAAGATGGGAAACATTCAAACGGACATGCGTTCGTCGTCTGTCGGCTTCAATTTGTACGGTAACCAGTTTCGAATCTTTTGAAGGAATCCCAGCGCTTTTAGGCGCAGATAAACAGCTTTTTGCGTAACGTCCAAGCAAGTGCTTCTTGAATCTAGCACGGATCTTCATCCAGCAAAGAGTTTAATTCTTCGTCTTCAGAATTTTTCGGTTTTCAAGAATATAAGCGATGCTTCCCGGAAATGACATTTATTTTGCTGGAAAGATGCCATGATTTTGCTTGATAAAATAAACGTCCATGAATGAAGTTCTCAAATATAATCCTGTAAAGTTGTTGATGGATACACAGCCTATACATAGCACAAAGGAGGTCTAACATTTCTGACCGGTATCCACTGGTGACGTCATCTTTTGAAAAATAATGGAAACTTACTTGTAGACCCTATATAGAATTCTTCAAATTGGCGTTTATTTTTATTTTTGTGACAGATGTTTAGTCTAATCTAATTATTGCTTTGAATCTTTCTTTTCTAAAACGTTATCAGTTTAAAAGAGGAGCATAATCATAGCAAGGGCACGAAAATGAATTTGTTGCACAAGAATTTACTTTAGTTCTTCAAAGAATCATACTTTATAGAGCATCAGTAAGGCCCTCAATTGTATCTGTGTAATTGTGAATTTACACAAATTTATGCGAATTAGATACTTTTTACGTACTCTATCGAAAAATCAAGTACGCATATAGGCCCGAAAAATGGTAATGGTTGATATATATAATGTAGTATGTCGGATGCTACTTATCAGATTCGGCTGCAAACTCTTACATTATGCCTACTGATGGAGACTACTATTTTGAGTAAACCTAAGTTCGAGCTTATCATTTTTAAATTGTAAAATGTGACTTAACGATTATGTGCGACAATTTACGTATCTGCGCAGGTTGAAAGAAAATAGTCTGTAAAGTTCACCTTCAAATTCTTAACTCACAGTCAAGTGTTATTTGAGAAAATAGTTTATGTAGAACAGATTTTGTAAGGGTGCCTAGTGAAATTTTGCCAATTCACCGACAGATCAATATCCTCTTTCTTCATTCAAATACAGTCTATTAATACAATATAGCCAGAACGAAATCGATCTTCTTCGATTGCATCGGTCATATGGATAGAACAAGCAAATTCATCGAAACCCAAAACCTGTTAATACTGCGTCCAATCGAGAATCGTCCGATCTTCCGTGCGAATTCATCCCGCTTTAACGGGGGGTGGGGTGGGTCAACAAAACAAAAAACAAATGCAAACCCCGACCTTATTTAGTTTTAATTTCGCCAGCTCTCGAGCCCCGGCATAAATTCGGACGATTAAATTTAGCGTCGGCGGAAAGGTGCGCGCGGCCGTCCGTCCCGCGAGCGAGAGAGAAACGCCCGGGAGAAGAGAGGTGGGAGGGTGCGTCACGGTCGGCCGGTTTACGCGGGCATTCTTGCGGCCGAGCCGTAAACACTCGCCCTATGGGCGGACGCGACGCTGCGCCGCTATAAATTCTATCCCCTCCTCCCCGCACACGCTTCCCCCGGCCAAATGCCCAGCCTCGTGCTGGAGGGAAGACTAGGCCGAAAAATAAAGGGATACATACGTTTCTTTTGTTCCTTTTTTTTGTTACTGATTTCGTCGGGGGCACGGGAGCTTACCTGCTCTTCGCCTTCACGTTACACTAAAGTCCACTTCCTTCGCTCTGTTGTACAAATGTTTTCCGCATTCTTGGAGGCAATGCGGCAGGCGACTTTTACGCTCCCACTCAGAAGACCGACTTCTCAAAATCTTTCGTCTCGGACGGTTACATTTTAGTATAGATAAAATAATGTTTCTATTAAAATAATCGAATAAGTTTATAGAATCACACTCGTACGTTCAAAACGTCGCACATAATAATATTGTCCGTATATATCGAAATACTTTTTAAGGACGCCACAATTAACCCCTCCTTCTCCCACATGATTAATGCTTATTGAAATAATTAAGAGAAGTGCTTCATTAAGTGCCTTGATTAAGAACGAGAGCGCAATAGCTCATTCATTTCATCGCGGTGGCGTCGACCCACCTGGTTCACCCTCCCCTCACCTACTTCCGCCCCGTCGTCGGCGACCCCGCGGGCGCGCGGGTTTAATTTTAGCACCGCGGCGAAACTTTTGCATTTATCATTCAGCCTCGGCGCGCCAAAAGCTCTTCGCGCGGAAGTTCAAAATTTCCCGCAAGCCCTCCTACCCTCCTCCCCTCGCCTCTTTATCTCTCTTTCACCCCAGATGCCGCAATTCTGCACAGCGTCGAATGCTCAAGAAGTGTTCTCGGCGGCCAGAGGCCTCGTTAAAATTTTTAAGAAGCTCATCCCTGTTGCTCTCTCTCTCTCTCTCTCTCTCTCTCTCTCTCTCTCTGCCTCTCCGTCTCTATACATCCCTCTTTCTTCCCAACGCTGCACTAATTCTGATACCGGGACGCAAAGTTTTTGCATAAAATCCCCGCGCGAAGCCCAGCGGGGCGTTGAGGAGGAGCTGGGCGGGCGGGGCCGCACTCGGTCAACTTCAATTGTCTCTTGGTGTGCCGACGGCGGCGTGCTCGCCGTGAGGAACCGCGCAAGGGGGAGGGGGTGCGACGACTGAAAAATTCAGTCGGCTCGCGGGGACCCTTTGCAATTCGTTTAATCAGGAACCCTGGATCATGCGAGGCGCTGAAATATTCACGGATGATCCCACCGTTCTTGCCAAAGGTGGACGGATGGGCCGACGAAAAAACCGTCGCGCTGGTAAGAGGCGAGAATGGCAAAAGATGAATATTTTCGAGAAGGGTCGAGAAGTTTGGATGGGATGGGGAGGGATTGCCCCGTCAAATATGGGAGGGAACGGTAGATTGTTCTTTTGCTACGCCGACAAGGTGAGAATGTCGCGATAAATAAATAAAGCTCTAATCTTAGGTTGAAAAAATGCTAGAAGATCCAGATAAAAAATACAACTAAACTTCTTCTCTCTCAAAATAATGTTATAATCAAGATTTTAGCACTATGAAAGTAGCTTGTTAATTATTTTTGAAAAAAATTTAATTTACCAATCAGTATTTACACAGATTATATAAATTTAATAAAAATAATCAATTCTCCAACCAGCTTCGGTATTGATATCTAGCCTATATATTTTCACAAGAATAGCAATTTCAACATATCGGTCTCATTCTTTCATTCTCGCGCCGCCAATTCCTCAATACGCGTTCCGACCTTTGCTATGGACTCTTTCGCTAGGAAGGAACAATGATTCCCGCCAAACGTCCCGGTGCAAACTTTAACTATGCAAGCAGGGTGTTATAAAACTGTTATTTTATGCGAAAGAAGTACTCTATTATAATAATTAACGGGTGAGAGAAGGGTGGAGGTAGAACGAAGGTTTCGCGCACCTCTCTCTTCTTTTCATCGCGGAACTGGAGAGCACGCGCGAGCCGACTCACTCTCTTTCTCTCTTTCCAACTCTCTCTCTCTCTGTATATGTCTTTTTTACTCATTTATTCTCACATTGCTGTTATCTCATAAGATATTCCTTTGACTCGACGGCGAGACGGTGCGTCGGGAGGGGCAAGAGAAAAAAGGCGAATTGTGGAGCGGAGGAAACTACGACTGAAATCGCGACCAGAGCGTTAGGAGTGGTAGAGGAGCAAATGGAGTTCGCGTGGACTTTTTACGTTTGATTAAGCAGGCACTTATAAATGTTGCATGACTCACGTTATACACTTGGCGCGTGAGATTAAGGGGCAAGCGGGAACGGAGGAGTTGGGGGGGGGGCGGTAGACGGGTTAGAAAGAAAGTTCCAGCTGCATGTGTATACTCACCTGAAACAGAAAAATTAACGAAGCTTTAATAATGTACGGAGGGAGAGGTTGGCTAGAGAAGGGGGGAAACTCGGCTGCTACTCGTCCAGGTTTTTTTTTTATATATGATATAGAGAGGGATAGCGCCCAAAGCATTTTCTACATAATTTTCAAAAGTGCAAGGCATTGCCACCCTTTTCCGTCTACTCTCGCTCGCCCTCCTTGCCCACCCACTTGCCCACCTACTACTCTCCAGTTCTTTATTTTTTAAGCACAATAATACATTTAAAGCGGAGTGTAATATGTTAATGAGAGCCTGGAACGGCAATTGCAAATTAATTTATTATTTTAATGACGCTTCTTTTATAAATTCGCATAATTATTCGCTCGCGGGGAACGGACTTTTATGAATAATGAAATTATATGAGCAATCCGTATGAAATATTCATATATGTATGTTTTTTTTTGTTCAATAAATATTCAAGTACATTTGCAGCATATAATTGAATACACGAGTTTAAACGCAGATGTGTGTAATGCAGTACGTCATAAAATATTTTATTTACATACGTTCGAACAGATTGAAATATATATTTCAATCTCGAAAATTATTTATTTATTCGTCAATATTTCGGGTAAGTCATTGTTTAAACGAATTAAACAAATTGCCAATTTGTCGAGTGCAAACAGCGAGCAACTCGAGAACTTTGTCCCAATTAAATAATTCAAACCTGATGTGCGTAAATATAGCGCAACAATAGTTCGTTATAAATTTCTTCAAAGTACCGCCCGCCCATCCGCCCCACCGGTGCTTTCATTACTTTCCTAGCCTGACGCGCATTTCTTCGCTCTTGGAATCCGTAGTTATATTCCAGCAACAAAGCGGGAAGTTCTGCTATCATTTTTCTCCGAATGATATAGAATAAGTTAAACGAATTTTTCGGATATTTCCCAGCGAGTCAAATAGTTATGTGGAGAAAAATTATTATTTTTCGTATTTCGTAATGCATATTTATAATTTCACCTATCCCATATATTCTTTCTAGTGCAGATACGAAAGATTTCCTCGAACGGTGGAGGAGATTTCAAACCCATGTTTTTCGACAAATTACGAGGACTTTGAGAAGAAAGGTGAAAAAAGCAGTTGGATAATTTATCGATGAATAAACGAAAAGTAATAGTGCTCGCCATATTCAGATTGTCCCTGCATAAATGATATACCTTTATGTAGTTATACGCTGTTGTATACTGAGAGACAAAATGCATGCTACATATACTGGATTGTGGTCTTTGAATTAATAATACATCATAAAGTAATATAACTTAAATATAATTTGATATATATATATATATATATATATATATATATATATATATATATATATATATATTAACTTAGACTGAGAATTCTAATGCCGCGCGTGCTCATACAACGTCTTGTGTAAACTTCGTTTCCGTCGACTCGGGGTCAAATTTCGAACCATAAACCCCACTCCCCGGCTACAACATGCCTTTTGATTTCGAAATTATGGACATCCGTAAAATAGCAATTTTTGAAAGAAAATATTGAGAAATTCCTATTTCAGCATTGATCGTTGCTTTTATCATGCATAGCTAAGGCTGAGCTTTCAAAGAAAAAGTTAAACTTGATATTTTCAAATAGTCGAAATACGATTTATCTCGTTATACGTTCGTAGAAAGGCCTTTTTACCGATTTCTCCGTTATAGCACGGATCGCTGAGATGAAGAAGCATGGCCTTTTAGCCTCTGTTGAAAATCTGATTATTTGCCATAGCAGGTATTCCACTACTTTATTTATGAAACCGTAGAACTAATATTTTAGTAATAGTTGTATATATTAGGTGGAGTATAACGAGCGTATGATCGCGATTATCTACTTAGACCATACTAAACCTTCATACTTTTTTAATGAAATATCGATAGTCAATTCAATTAAAATTTTAATTATATTGTTTTTAATTATATCAAAAGCATATTATGCATTCGTAGTCTCTGATAATCATTATATTTATATAAATACATCGCTAAATTATCGTTGTGCGCGAAAACGCTTTGTCCGTGATTGGTCATCGAGAGTAATTATATGATGTTTCACTCTTCAATTAACAAATATTAAAAGTTTATGATAAATTTTTATGTTAAACTTTGAAGGCAGATAACGCCATACTATAATAAAATTATAAATCTCTTAAGATTATCACACAGATTATCATGGACATTCACATTTATTAAGAAGCATTGCTTGTCTACTAGAGACCCACGTTTAGCACCATTACGATACAAGCCTAGGGCAATAGTGCCCAAATTTAATAGTGCAAAATGAATTCTTTTTTTTGCCTATCGAAGCTTTTCCGCGAGAGCCAATAAATAAAAATAGATAAATTGTAACAAATGGTGAAATTTTATATAATTATCACGACTAAGATGCAAGTGACTGTAGTCAATACTACCACATTCTGAATGATAAATTGCAGAGTGGTTGCCAATTTGTATTTATTACACCTACGCCCAAATATATTCATTTGAATAAATATTTTTGAATTGCTCGTTTTTGATCTTGCTCCTTGTTTGTCCTCATATCACTGTTCACACTTTTCTGCGCCTGTTTCCAATATCCTCTCGTAATTGAACTTTTCTAAAATAAAAGGCATTCCGGGATGTAACACATTTCTAGAAAAAGAATCGACAGCCTCGCCAGTTAATTCGTTTTTCGTTCTTTCGAACCCCCGGTAGCGGTTCTGTACTGGCACGCCTGTATTACACTGGAGAAGACTAAGAGGGTAGGGGGGTATATATAGCTCGCGCAATTGCTCGGCCGAAAGTGAAAATGAAATTTTCCGCGGGTAGAGGGGTAGGGATACGCGCGCCTAGAGATGGAAAGTGGGGGGAGGAAGGTAAGAAGCGGCGAGAGCGATTCGTCTCGCAGGATTAAAAACCTCCTTAATTTCCCAAGCGAGGCGAGCTGGCTCGCGCGCATGCACGTATTTACCTCTTCGATAATATTCATCCCCGTGCGCTGTACCTGCCTACTTCTCGCCCGCTCCCTTGCCCCTCGCTCTCTCAGTCCGCCGTTCCCTCTTCCTCTCGGCCTCTCCCTTTCCATTTCTCAGCGAGCCCTTCCCAGTCCCTCCCGACCCTCGACTCTTCTCTCGCGGTGCCGTTTCTCTTCTGCCGCTGCCGCTGCGCAGACTTCGTTTAGGATAAACTTCGCCTGCCGTCGTTCCGCCTCGGTGGTGGTTAGCGGGGCGGCCTCCTCGGCTCCCCTCGCCCGCTGTTCGTAAATCTACGCCAAGGATCTATAAGTCGCTCCGGGACTTGCACAAGAGCAATAAGCTACGAGCTCGGTGTCGAAGACGAGTGGACAGGGTGGTTGGGGGGGGGGGTCAAGAGTCAGCTTTGATTACGCCTACTTTTCAATTCGTAATGAGATTCATAAGTGCGATGATTCCTGCAAAGAGGAAAAGTAGGATGGGGATGACCGGGATTGCAACATTTTATTATTTTTTATATATACTTGTTTTGTAACCGATAAATGGAACGCATTTGTTACGCATGCCAGTACACATATACAGTATTCATATACATATTCATTCAGTCATTTCACGTACAGTATTGAAAAATTTGCTTCAAGCTGTTTTGCATTTAATTCAACCTTTTCACCTCAAAATTTTTTCATACATACAGGAATTCAGCATCGACTATTACACAATTCAATCTGATACCAAATATAACTACCGAGAAAAATATTATGTTCTTAGTGGCATATATAAATCGTGGCATTTTTTCAATGCAGATAAAAAAACAAGCCTTGCAGATAAAATCAGACGAAGGCTTGGCGATCGACTACCTCAAAACAATAAAAAAATCTGGAAATGCCGATAAATTCGTCGAAACGTGTAGAAGTTTTTATAAACAAACCAATTTCAGTAGTAAACGGTTCCGAAGCTTCGAGACGTCGAATTTGTCTCTAACAACGAGCACAGCGAGACAAAAAAATTTCAAGATATTCCCTCTGAGCAGGGTATGCGCAACGCACGGGACGCATTTAATATAAAAGAAAAGCCACCAATAGCAAAATAGAAAATGCAGAAAAAGAAGTATGCGGCAGCCGAACAAAGAGGGATATAAGCGCAAAAAACGAATTTCATCCCGCGCTCGCGCGCTCACACGGCCGGGGGATCTTACCGCGGAACTCTTAAATTTTTGCCAGGAGCTCCCGGGTAAAGGCAGCCCGGGCCAAAGTAATTCCATGAATCTCGGAGATAGGGAAGAGAGAGAGAGAGAGAGAGAGAGAGAGAGAGAGAGAAAGCGAGAGAGACATAGACAGAGAAAGAAGAGAGAGAGAGAGATAGAGAGAGTCTCCCGTCCGTTTCACCCGCGGTGGGTATCAGGGTATCACTGCACGGTGTCCTTCCATACTAAACCCCTTTCCTCTCGGCGAAACCCGCAACTAATATTTTTCGCGTTCAAGCGGTCGAAACGCTAAGAATTTTGAAGATTTTGAAGACTTCCTCCGCCCCCCACCCCTTAACGGCGCATCTGCGTTATGCGAGGTATCCCCGCGTTCCTTAACTCGTATCCCCATCCCAACTTTGAATCCCGCCGCTCCTCCCCGCGGACCTTTTCATTCATGGTCGTCCCGTCCGGTATTCTAGCCTATATATATATATATCGACATACATGGGACAATCGCGAATTCCGCACGGATCTCGTGGACGCGTTGAATTCGCTCGAGGAATCGCGATTTTATCCGCTGCAGTTTCGCCTTCTCCATTTCTTCTCCTTTCTTCTTCTACTTCTTCTTGTTCATCTTCCTTTTCCACAGCTTTATTACCCCTTTGATTACGTACTTTTCAATTCTTCTTCACGAATATTTCTCATTCCTTACATCTTTCTCGTCGTCTTCTCTCGGAAAACTGCAAGCATGGAAAAGTAAGGCTTTGTTCACGAAATCTTAGAGGAAAGGGAAACGCACGATTTTTTTCGAGGGAAAACTAAAGATTAATAGAAACGAGCGTTATTCTTAGAGATTTCTTTTTCTTTCGAGCACATTCAGTATGAGAAGGGCTTTTGATAATTTTTGAAATAAAGAAGTTCATTACACCGAACTACGTATATAAAGTAACTTGTAAATGCAATTCTAAATTTGTTCGTACAATGGTTAAGTAGAATTGTGCAAAGAAATTCAATGTTAATAAATTAACGTTAACAAATTTTTTGGTTCCCCGTCCGTTAAACAAATTATCAGTAATGTATTATATTCTTTTAATTAAGAATTGCATTAAATCTGAACACATCTACTATTCGCAATTACACCAGTATTATTCATTATTGACATTTTAAAAATCCTATGTAACCCATGGAATGTTTCATTTAAAATATCGCTGGAATAGACGACGGGATCGCTAAAGATAGCTACTTTTGAACGGGGAAAAGGAGAAAAATTCTAAAAGGAAAGCTAGACTTACAAGGGAGTGTTATATATACGCGAATAAATTCAGTTGTAAATCTGTAAAGCAGCAGTGAGACAAAAGAACAGAGAGAGAGAGAGAGAGAGAGAGAGAGAAAGAGAGAGAAAGGGAGAGGGAAACGAAAGTCGGGTTTAAGAAAATACGAGAGAGTGGGAGAAAGTAAGACAAGGAATTAGCAAAGGGGACAGTGAGGTGGAATGGATTTTGAAAGAAAGAAGAAAGGGAGTTATAGACGCAGTTCTCGCAGCCGCCTTAGGCTTGCAATTACGCGGAGCCGGCTATAGGCTTTTCGCTAGAGACCTTTGATATTGGTATATATATATAAAGGGAAGATCAGAGCGGGAGGGAGAAAAAATTCGTTTTCCACTTTCTACCCTTCTCGATATGAAAATGAAGCGCTTATGTTATTTTCAACTGGCTATAATCGTTTAATTTTCCTCAAACATTAATGATTTAAAATATATGAATATTCTTCTAAGTAGATAAATTTCTACCCTTCCACTTCTGATAAAACTTTGATCAAAACGCTTAACATTAAATCATCGAACTTGACTGACCATCGCGATATAGCAAAATCAACTTGTAATTTCATTTTTATGCAATGCTATTGAAACCATATAATGTATCGATTGATATTCAATCTCGATGTTTAGCATAAAATTTAATATTTTTAGGTACACAATAGAAAGGATACGCTTCACATAGACTTTTGGTAATACTAACATTTATTTTAACGATTTGGTCGTTTTCAAAATATGTGATATAATGAGCATTTCTGTTGAACCAAGACAACATTAGTCATTACTTATAATGTATCGTTTTTATGTTGGGCTTTAATAATTTCCATAATTTTAAGTTGGGACTATGTAATAAATGTATATGTTTATGAATTAATACAATACGTATTGCGTAATGTAAAGTTGCACTAGTCACTCGTATATTTTTCAATGATTTATATATTCTATGAATTTATTCGTGCATTTGAATATTTAATCTTCTGATTATCCAAGAGACTTATTGGGAGTTACGGATTGGATGAAAGTTATGTTGCGATTACCACAGACGCACGAAAATCGTGTTTTAGAAATCAAGGCCAGTGCGCGCACGTATACCGCTCTGACAGATGCATTGCAATATAACTTTTGCTGGAGTTCAAAGGAGAATCAAATTTTCAATAGAGTTGAAAATTATTTCGTTCTATGTTACAGGCGCATTATGCGCGTTACGCGTGGCAGACACCGCCGCTGACTTATAAATTACCATGTGGAAGCATATCAGCGATTAATATATTAGTTGTGTCGCTTTTATGTTTCAGGAACTTCTCGCTGATAACAACAATAACGCTGATAAAAATGAATTCGTATGTTTTTCGTTCACTAACATATTTGATACGATGAGAATAATCTCAAAAATTGAAATTTTCTATTGGAGAGTTGTCACATTCGTAACGAATGACTCTCGTTAATCATGAAACTCCTTCACTTTGTTTTATAGAAAGTTTTGGTATTGACATCTTTCAGAATGTCCAGTTTGTATGAACAAGTTGAGTTACGTGTCGCACATTGCACGCCTTTAAGTGTATCTCTTATTTCACCTACTCACAAATATAAAACAATTTTTCATCTGTATTTTTCATCTCTCATTTTTCCATCCAAATCAGCGCAGCGCAGTTAAAAGCCTCTTATTAAAAAAACTCGTAATAGTCCAAGCTGCGAGAGCGAAAAAAAATTGTATAATAAATTAACGAGTTTATGCAATTATATTGACATACACCGATGCAATTATAGTGAACTAGAAGAGTCCTGAAAAAATGAGACCTGCTCAAAATTGATCGACAAAACATTTCGTCTCCTTCGTTTCGCGACACCCCGCCGTACCGAATCATATGGATCCGTCCTCTGCATTACCCGTCCTTTTCGATGAAATGCCGCTTAATCGCCCAAATCCGATACATCCATACATCCCCGCCCTCAGTCCCGGTCGTTAGCTGTCGCGATTCGTCGACGCTCCCGAAGCAACGGCAGCGGCAACGACCACGGCGCCATCAACGCGTTCTATTACAGGGCGAAACGTCGTTACGCCGGCGAATACACTGCCTTCTCCTTGGGCATAATGCGCGGGACAAACTAAATACCCCTGAGGAATCTCGGGCGCTGGCACGGAAGGGCCGGCGGACTCGCCGAACGGGCGACAGCCCTGGGAGTGAGAGAGAGAGAGAGAGAGAGAGAGAGAGAGATCGCTTCCGACGGGCTTGTTTAGCTTTGGTCAGGCGAGCGACGGGGGAAAGGGTATCGCGGCATTTTATATATATATATATATATATATATATATATATATATATGCGGGAGGGACGCTCGATGCCGCAACCCTTTTCCCACCCTCGCCACCGCCCTTTACTCCCTTACCAGGGGCCACTTATGAACCCTGGCGAACCAGTTGCATGATTCGACCCCTAAGTTACTTACCCGTACGCGGCTGCATCTGCGTGCTTGTGCGCGAATGGACGATAATATGCGTTGACCGCTGCTGTTGCTGTTACTGCTACCTTCACTTGCTGTAATACCTGCGGGCTTCTCTTAAGCCCACTCCCCCTTCCTACACCCTTCGCTCTGTACTTGGCGAAGATGAAAGTCAGTCAGCTTAGATTATATATGTGTCTGTCGTGTGCTTGTGCGTGCGCGCGCGCGTGCGTGCGTGTGTGTGTGTGTGTGTGTGTGTGTGTGTGTGTATATATATATATACCGGAAGTAGCCTCCGGCCTATAGAGCTTTCGAGTCTGTATGTATAAGGTTGTTTTACCTGGTATCCAGGAAATAGGCATCTCCGACTTCATACTATCAATTCCCTTTTTCCGCTTACTCTACGTAGTTTATGAAAACATGGATTTAGTTGGTAATGTAAATTATAGGCTTTCGCTAACTGAATTTACGAAAATTTCATTCTAATATCTATGATTGTCATTCTAGCAATAGACGGGCATCCGATGTTTTTTGGTATTAATTTTCAATCTTTAATACGAGATGCGGGAAAAACAACACGCAAAATTTACGAAGAATTCTCACTTTTTCGGTATTTCAATAGTTTCAGTACTCCCTGTCAATTCTTTCTGGTAGTGACACGAGTTTTTCGAATATTATATGAAAGTAATAATAATCTTTTGTTATTAATTGCAGGCAGCTCATCTGAACTAACAGAACCAACCGTCAATTGTATATCTTCAAATGCTTTGATTCGGGAGGTATCTTTCTGTTCTGCAAGTGATACTGACGTTAATTCAACTACGTAGGTTCTCTTTTCTTAAACATTTTCTAAATCGTTGAAAAACATTTTATTCTTTTTAACTTTAGAGATTGACTGGATAAAATACTTGTTCAATCTTATTCCACTTATTGTAAGTGTTTTATTTCTGCTCGTATCTTTTCTTTATTAGATAAGTAAACCTTCAATAAATAGGTGCTTACCCAATCTATTTTAGAGAGTAATAGCTAAAAAGAGATTTGAAAAATAACGAATTAAGAAATGTTCATCTAAAGTAGAATAATTACTGCACATTATATTTTCAGTTATATTACAGCAGCGCCGTTTTATCAAAATATATATATATCACTAACTATTCTACCTGTTACCTTGTCTCAAAAAAACCTTTTCACCTTCTCTCTCTCTCTCTCTCTCTCTCTCTCTCTCTCTCTCTCGCTCTCTCTTTCGCTCTCTGACGCACGACTCGCGATTTCTACCGTCTCTTGCCGAGCCAACGTATCAGTTCCACCGCCCGTCCGACATCTCCCCTAGACATCTCGTCCAGTTCTCCAGGTGTATCTGGCGGCAGACAGTCTATCCCTCCCCCATCCACCCCTTGAATGTCCCGCAACAAAGGCCTTGGCCGAAAAAGAGATAAAGAGCCGTGGCCGGCTAATTAATTAAAAGCTTTTTACGGCGCGCAGGGGCGGACGGGGCGAGGGATGGGAGAACGCTCCGCGCGGCAAAGCGCGTCGCGAGCGATCCGCGCGAGCCCCGCCGAGTCAGGAGAGCTTCGCCGACGTCCTCTCTTCACGGCCACCGGGAGGCCCGTTGCGACCGTCCGGCCCCGGGCTACCCGTGTACCTACGTTCTCGTCCTCGTCTCGCCGCCGATCCCCCGCCCCTTCCGCTCGTGATTGTTAGTCATTTATGCGGTGGAGGGCTCGCCCCCTCTCCCATTGCCCCTCCAGCCCCCTCCCCCGAAGCCGTCCACTGCCGCGATGGCACAGCGGCCGACCGCAGCGCGGCGCGCATCGGTATAAGCCCCGAGGCTGTGGCCCCGCCGCGTGGTCGTCGCAAACCCGGAGTTAAATCAAACGCGACCCGGGAAACCGACGCAGCGGGAAACCAAGTATATATATATATATATATATATATATACGTTCGTCGATCTTGCAACGTTGGCCACTCGGGCTTAGATTATATATACATATAATATATAAGCTTGGCGAATACATACATGGAGTAGGAAAGTAGGGGGGAGGGGCGGGCGAGTTCGCGCTCTACCGGTACGGTACGTCAACGAGGTCGTTTACGCAAACGCAGGACGAGAATTTCGTCCCTGACGCGGATCGCCCGTGGCGTTTCTATTTTGTTCGCGTTTTGTTCCTCGTGCGTCCTCGAGACGTCCACGACATCCTGGGGAAGCATTTGAACGAGAGAGACAGTTAGAGAGAGAGTGAGAGAGAGAGAGAGAGAGAGAGAGAGAGAGAGAGTTAGAGAGGGAGGGAGAGACAGCGAGGTTCGACGATAGAGACCACCGTCCCGTCGCTGGGAATTTCCGCGTTCGGTGCCGAGCTGCCAACTCGCGCGCATGCTCGTCGCGTTGGTAAAATCCCGGAGGGTAGACCGCCTAGAAAGATAGGGCGACAGATTGCTAGTTTCTCCCTTTGCCGCGGCTCTATTAAGAAGCGCGCGTTTACGAGGCACACGCGTGTACGTGGTCGCATTGCGTTACGCAGGCTCCGCGGGGATAAAGCAAAGGTTCATCGCATAATGGAATATTAATTAAGAAGTCGCGCGACGCGTCGGCGTAACATCGCGTCACGGGGGTGGGGCGAGGAACATATACTAATTAGAATTACGACGGAATTATTAAATGGAATTACGCGGCGCGTCGGCGAGACAGTGATAGAGGCAGAGAGAGAAAGAGAGAGAGAGAGAGAGAGAGAGAGAGAGAGAGAGAGAGATAGAGGAGAGGAAGAGGAAAAGAGAGCGCAACGTGAAATAAAAAGTCTGCCTCCATTCGGGTACAACAGAACGCCTATGTATTTGGTTGCGAGCGCGTGCGCGCATGCGTGGGGCGATTAAGTAAAAATTCAAGCGTATCCGGGAGAAGAACAATTGCGGCCGGGAGGTTGAGTTTCGTTTAATTTTCCGGCGAATGGCGCTTTTCCACCTGCCCGCACCACGTGTGCATATAGGTATACTGGCGCGTGCGCACGGAGTAATCAAATAATGATTGATCCAACTTTTAATGAAACTACCGCGCGCTCGCAGAAAATATCCTTGACTTTCGTTTATTTATCTTTTCCTTCCTTCTTTTTTAATTAACACGCGTCGTCGAATGAACCAAAACCCATTCGCACGTACCTCAGCCCCGCCTCGCCGAGGAGGCGACTGGCGATTATGATTAAAAAGTAATAACCGTAAATGTAAGGCGAGAAAGCGATAAAAGAAATAGGAGGGGAGACTCGGATGAAAATGCGTCAGGCACTGCCAATTAAGAGAGGAACAGTTTACTACCATCGAAAGTGTCGATTATCCCCACCTCTCCAACGAACTCGCTCGGGAGAAAATTCGATTATATTAATACGGGAAATAAAACGCAGGCCCCGGTGCTCGGATGATAGCCTTCAATTGGTCGAATGACAATTGGGTCAAAGTCATCGAGAAGCTGGTTAATTCGAGCGTAAAACTCGCCGCGAGAATTCATTCTTGGCGGGGGCGCGCGCGGGCGGGGGCGAGAGTCGGGCCGATTCGTGCATGAAATAGGGGTTGAGCGATTTTTTTTGCTGTCCGGGCGCTCGGCGACGGTCAGAAATAGTTTCTCTTGAGAGAAAGCGCGCGAAGGAGGACGAGAGAGAGAGAGGTGCCTATTCATATGGAAGCCGACAAATGCAAACAAAAATTAGTAATTTATTGTAAAAACGGCGTTGAAGTCTATTAAAATTTCGAATAATAATCAATTAAAAACTAATTGTTAGTAAAAATCCATTTACTTTTGCAATTAAAAAAGTAAATTATATAACCATATATTACATAATCCATTGTAGTTTGTATAATGGATATTAAAAATGTTATAATTAAAAAGTAATTGTTAACAGCTAATTTGTTTACACGTTAATAATTGAATTTCAGTCAACATTCTGTAGTGTTGAGGATCAAACAGTATGCAAAATTAATATTTCTATAATAGCTAAATAAAATATATTTTTCCCAGAATTCCACGTGTAAGAGTCTGGTATAAAATTGAAATATCGCAAATAAAGAATAATTTTTCGATTGAATCGAAATTAATTATTTTCCATATCTGTGCTAGAAGTAGTATAGGCTGACTTTTTTAAACGTGTTCTGTAAAAATAGTTAAAATTGTACCCAATCTAGCGAATTGACTCTGGAATTTTGATCAAATTTTTATCTAGTTAAAAAAATGACTAAAAAAACTGAGCCAATTTGAATTAACGTTGGAAATAAATTCCATTATGCACGATTAAAAATACATCTCAGAGTGGGTATCGTACGTCTCTCGAAACGTATATTAAAGAACTGTTGAAGCAATGGTTTTGTACGATACACTTATACGAGATGATCAATATTACAGGGTACTACAGCCTTCTGAAAATTACATTTGTCTTGTGTGATAATTCATTTGCCATGGATTTACAGATTCTAGATTAAAGATTTTCTTTCAGTGCCTTAGCGTCTACAAATACTGCAACAATTGTTAGTATTGGTGTAGAGATGAGCAATATCTAAATAACGTTGCTCGTATGATATACTGCTTGATCAATTCTAAATTTCGCACCAAATCATTTCAACAGGATTATGCACTGTATTGACTACTACCGTATGCACTTGCCTATCTAGAACCCCTGGCGGAACATACGCCATGTACGAATTTCGATCGGAAAATCGTAACGGCCCCATCGACGATATAACGAGTTCAATTTATCAAAGAGCATTTTTACATATTACTTTTTCTATCCATCATTGTTGCACGTCCACGGCGTGGAATCGCGCGCGCGCACGGCCGCCGAGCCTGTTATTTACTTTTATTCATTGCAAATACATACAATGCCGTATTTAAAAGAACATACACGTTCTATCCGATTCCACGGCTCCCGCTTTGATTTATCCGAAGGAACGCGACACATCGGGATGATTAGCATCTATCCCGGCTTCTCGAGTCGATCGATAATCGATTCATTTTTAAACTAACGTTTGCATATTTTTTCCGTTACGTTGCCATTCTTTTTTTGCTTTGTTAAATTTCGTCCGAGCATATTTATGCCACCTTCCGGATACTAGCGTTGCAGTCGCATGCAAATAAATCGGCTTTAAAATTTTTTTTTGTCTCGAAACAAAAAAAAAAAACAATTTTTGCGACATTTTTTTCTTTTTGAAAGAGATAAATTCGCAGTGGACTGGTGTTTAAAAAAAAATATAACTGTTATTTTTGCAGAGAAAGGCTATCGTAGAAATATTAATAATTCATACATATTGTACAGATCTACTCCTCTGATCCTGCATATACAATATTAACTAGGTTTTGCTAAAATAAAGTCAAATTTAGGAAAAATTATTATAAAACTGATCTACGTATTAGGAACAAGGAGAGGCTCCAAAATTTGGGAGATGAATTTGGCTCTGATAGATCGAAGTACCTCCAAGTACCTCACAAATGAGCCCTGAAAAGGTTTATGCTCTAAGCCTATTCTATTTTCAAAATGTAGAATTTTATTCGCATAACCATGTAGTCAGAAGATTTTTTCCTTGAACACTCTTTTAACGCTCGATTCAGACAAAAAAAGAATAAGATTTCAAGCAAAAACATTGGGAGGAATTTATGTCTCAAAAGCATATAGTTTCCATTTGATTTGTATTTGAATCTTGCTTGTGTTTTCTCGCGTCAACGAATGATAACAATAATACAGAGACTATACATTTTCGTATTTAGATTCATTGGATATTTTTTGCTTGAATCGACATTATTTAAACCAATCCAGCTGAAAGTAGAGAGTTTAATAAAGAATAAATGCTCTGATTACACTCTATCGAAATTTAAAACAGTATACTAATTTATAAATAAGTATTAAACCTAAATAAGATCTAATAAAGTGTAATTTATTATCAAAGATGTCAGAAAAACACAAAACAAAGCATAGTTCTAAAATGTTACATTACAAAAGGATCTCCATACGTGACATCTCCATATGTTGTTAAAAGTCGACGGATCGACATTATAAAAAATACACGAATCGAACTGACGCAATGTCAGATTTCTACAAAAATCTTGCGAATAATAATCCATCTTTTTGTTTTATCGTTCAAAAAAAGAATAGAAAATCCAAATCCCCGTAACTCTTCTGAGCGGCATAGATCATGCCGCGAAAATTCGGCAAACGCCGGAGAACCGTGGAGAGTGCACGGCCCAAATATCTCGCAAGGATAAATCTCGCGAGCCCCGTCGTCGCAATGACCGACTCGACAGCCGAGCCCGGCGAGCAGCGAAGGGGCGGCGCGACTGCGCTCCCGGTTTCTCGCTCTCTCTCTCTCTCTCTCTTTCTCTCTCCCGCGCACGGGCCACCGTCCCGACGAGCGAGCGATCATCGGCGCGGCGGCGTCTCCGGCCGTCCCGCGATCTCTCCGGAATAAAGGCACGCGCGACGTACGTTCTGAACGCTGGTGTCGCTCATAAATCCGAATTACGGGCGGCGGCCGACGATGAGGTCCCGTCCAGTATGGCTGACCCTTTGCGCGTGAGAGGCAGAACGGCGGCCGGGAGACGGGGAGGGGGTGACTCAGGACAAAGGCCGCCGGGCCGTGCAACTCTATGCGCAGCCCGTGAATGTGAATCGGGCGCGCGCGCGCGCGCGAGCAACGACGCGTCGAGTTGTTTTTCCGCGAGGTTTGAGTAACGGCCCGGTGAAACACATCCTCGGGCCCTCAGCCAACGGGTCGACGTTTTCGAAAGGGAGCTCTTAAAGTATTCACGAGCGCGCGTCGCAGTTTCGTACGTGAAATATGTTAAATAAGAAGAAGTACGAAAGCAGTCGATTCGAATTTGAAAAAAAAGTTTTCTGAAAGAGATGCGAGATCTGATGAAAATGTATTTTGGGTACTTAAAATTATGATGAGAAACTAAAAGATAACAAAAAAGTATTCTTTGAAGTGATAAACTTTACAAAGACCTGGAAGGATAGCGTGATCAATTTCAGGACCTTCAGTTCATTGTATTATTGTTGCGTTAGTATCGTTTTTTCTTTGTTATACATCAGGTACAGTAACTTTTTTCATATACTAATATAAGCGAATTCATATAGATTTGCAATTAAAAAACCCAAAACGCAGATAAATATCATTAAAAATTATTGCTTTCATTCGGCAAATATGTTTTGTTTCGTATACGAAGCCCATACTTTCAAATAACAGATTTTATGCAGCAAGTTTCGAGAAAAGAATAAGAAAGATATTTCGGAAAAGAAGAAAGTCCCTCTGCTCTGATTTTTTTACCCATTAATGCAGTATGGTGAAGTGTTTCTAACTTTCACATTCACCACTCTAGAGAACATAAGTTCAATAATAATGGCATACAAAAGATTGATAGTAGAGAAGCTGTTCTTGTGTTACAGTAACAGATTCTTATTTATATTTAATTTATTATTTATATTGTACTAGCAATTTATTTTATTTTCTGCACAAATACTTATAGTGCAGCATAATAATAAATTTACTTATATGAAGATATTCCTGTTATAATTGTCAAATATGATGTTGCTTGCGCCTGAAAACGATTTTTCGATCTGGATAATTATTAAAGAAAAGCTTCTAATAAATTATCATCCAATTACTTTATCGTCTATTGATTTGTATGTAAAACGAGTAAATAGACAGTAACATGAATTATTTCTTTATGATTTGAAGAAATACAGCGAATCCCTCCACAACATCGCAGTCCTAATTATCGCAGCTGCAGCAATCCATCTGCATTTAGGGAAAATATCGGTTGACCCATGTCAAAGGATAAAGTGCCTTTTCACTTTCATCCCACCCACCACTTTCGAGCAAATCGTACAAAACACGAAACGTTTCCATAACTAAGCGCGCGACTCGTTCGACGAGCAAAGCGGTCAGAGACACTCGCGCGAGCCAACCAATCGCCCAAACCGTCGAGCAGTGCTGGAAAGGGCGCGGGGTCTGGATGAAGGGGCTGAGAGCCGTCAATCCTAATGCGCCGCTGAGCGCGAGAGCTACGTAATGGCTCGAGAGAAATAAAGAGCGATGCGTCTCTCTCTCTCTCTCTCTCTCTCTCTCTCTCTCTCTCTGTACGAATCACCTGCAATAGAGGTGATGCATATATATATATATATATATATATATATATAACATGCATTTATTCGAGCAAATATATATTTCGTCAGCCGTCGTTGTAGAGGAGTTCCCCCCGTGTCTAAACCTACTACCTCCACCCACACACACACACGCACACACACACCTACAAATCGGTCCGATCGAATTTTCATCCTCTCTTCCCAAAATCCCCCGTAATCATCCGCCCCCCCGCCTCCCCTAAATAATCAGCCTGTATAATTTCCAGGGGTGTCGATCGAGCGAGGCGGATAGATTTGCGCTTTCCATCGCTGTTTAATATTTCGTTATATGGAAATGGTCGGCAACGCTGTCGTGGCGGAAATCTGGCCGAGTGCGCGGTTTAACGCCCGGTCGCCGACACCGCCATCGACGCCGCGGTGCTAAAGCTAATCGAACGCGTTTTTGGGCGTAGGGGAGTTGGCGAGGCGAAGGCGAGGGGCATTTTGGGGAGGAGGTGGATTTTACGAAGGATTGTTGGAGCCGGTCATTACAGCGCTGACGATTTTCGGTCTGATCGGATGAGAGTGAAATTTGCTAAAAAAATAATAGCCGATTGTTAAGGGGCTGTTTAGCGGTTTACTGAGAGTTTTCGCATTATTGCCTAGCCTGCCCTTTGGCTTTCTGATCTCAAAAATGATTTATCGAAAAATCAAAGACCAGATAAACGTTTTAAGCAGTGAAAATCGCTTAGCATAGCTAAGGTAGACCTTCATTAACATTGCGTTGTAATTAAATTAATGTTCCTCCAAACTTTTAATTATTAATTTATTGGAAAGTATTAATGATTGATTATTTATCAGTATTTATCATTAACGATATTGTTTAAACATTGTTCAATATCTTTCATTGGGAACCTGTAATATATGGTACTAACTTATTACATGTAAATTGTATTGCGATCATAAAAGAATATTCGATTTACCGAACAAATTTTGAAAAAATTATAAGAATTTTTCACAAATTCTATAAATCGTCGATAACAATATTATTATTCTTTCGCAAATTGCTTTTATGAGCCAGTATAAATTTTATTTTACGACAAGTTATATGACTAGTTATCGTATTACTAGTTATATGATCTGTATAAAATGCAGGATGTCCGTTCACATAGCGATAAAAATTTTTATTATATTCTAGTATATTTCTATAAATTTATTTTCGATAATAATTCACTTTTTAACTTAGTATAGAAAATATACATAGAAATTATGCAAGTAGATGTATGAACCAAACTAATTCGCATTTTTACAAATTTACATTATACCCGGTTCTTTCTGCGCCTAATTTTTTGAATATTCGAATTTTTAACTCATAAATAGACACTTAAAAATTTATAATAAACGATTCAGTTTTCAAAATTTATATTAAACGCTTACTTGATTTGCTCTTTAATAATGGATATTAGAGCATTTATTAACATATTTACTAATGCATATTAATTATCTAAAATTCGGGAAATTAACATGATCACAATTACATACAATAACATAAAATAATGTATTTACTTTTTGAAAATGTTTATAATTGAAGAAAATTTAAATACAAATTTACATACTATATAGTTTTTCGATCTATAGAATTATTATAAAGGATATATTCGATTATTTATCTTAATTCTTATATACAAGTATGATTTAGCTAAAAACTATTAATTACAATAAAATAACTTAGTAGTAATATATATAGAAAAAATTTTAGTATTATAGTGAGATAACCAAATTCTAATAACTGAATTTCATTCTGATGAAAGGAGATAATTTTGGGGCAGTGGATTTTAAGTTTGAAACATTCAAAATAATCGTTTCAACTATTCGTAAGTTTGCGGTTCAATGACTCTCCTAATACGTTTCATCTAGATCCATTATTATATTTTATCGAGTTTACCTTCAGAGGTGTCACTGAAATCCATGTAAAAACGGAAGGGTTCTACGTTTTTGATTCGATTGGAGAGTAAAATATATATTAAGTAGTTATCCCATGGATCTGGTCAGACACTTATCGAAGGGTATGAATAGATGGACAACCTACTCATTTTATCTTCTGTTTAAGTTAGGTAATCCATTATCAGGTTAAATAATAGAATAAAAATTGAGCAATAAAAAATATATTTCTAAAAAGATAGAAAAACTATTTTAAAAAACAATAGCTGCTTTATCCGCCTAATTCGCCATATGTCGAATTTTGAATTTCATCGAACGTCCATTTTACTATTTGCCGAGAGACGGCCTGAAAATACTCGTTTTTCAATCGAAGTGCATGAAAAGGGAAATGGCAGGGGCGATCGAGCGGAAGTGCACTCTTTCGAAAGTTAATATTTTATTTAATAAAAGCGCTGGTGTGCGTTTGCTTCATTTACACGGCAATTTTTCTATCTTACCAACAAAATAAACTACTGTCCAATTTTTAAAAATTTTATCAAAAACTTAGCTGTTTAAAAAAGATTATTTCAAGAACAAATTATTAAAATTTATGCACTCGCTGTAAATTTCATTTCAAATCGTTTTTTAAAAGAATTACAAAATTCAAGATTAAGCTAATGATTGATATTGCGAATATTATGCGATCAGTGTTTCATAAATCTGAAAGTTATATTTCGCGCAATTGGATCTAAGCAGATCGTCCGAACGGACTATTGACACAGGCCGAAAATTGAATACGTAAAGATTTCGGATTATTTTCGTTCTGAGGTAGGAGGAAACAGTGGCGCGTATAGTAACACCGGCCCCCGCGCGCAAACGGCGTCAAAGGCAAATACAGTCACGTAAGGATCATACAGTCAGGTCGAGTTATTTCATTCACGAATTCCTCATAAAATCCGAGCGTATCGAGAGCCGGCCTCGTGTACTTAATAATGCAGTCGCTCCTCCCGCTCTCTCCCCGTCCCTCCCACTCCCTGCCCACCCCCTCCCCCTTTGCGTCGTGAGCAGTTGCGCGGGAAGGCGAGCAGTCGGCAGCGGCGAGAAACCGGTGGGTCGGAAGGGGGAGAGGGGGGGGGGGTGGGGAGAAGTGGTCGGAAAGCTGGAAAGAGACCCGGCTAAATATTTCACAACGCATTTCCATTGCTATGTGTCTGGGGAGAGGGCTAGAACAGACGGGGGGTGGCAGGGGGCAGGAGAGGTATATACACGGGAGGCTGAGCGGCGTCTGTGTACATCTGGACCCTGGATGTCGGTCGGGAGTGGCGGAGGGGGGTACATCGAATATGCACGTGGATGTACGTACTATACGAAAAATCTCGACGACTTTTTCTCCGCTTCCCCGACCCCTGCCTCACCACCCCGTTGCTCTGAATTTTGCTTGTTAATAATTGCCGTATAGATCAGTCGCGGGGGAGATCGGAGCTGGATTTCGTTGGAGATAGATGGACGTCCATCCCGCGTGGAGAATATTGGGTAAAGTATGCCGTTATCTAACGGAAAAGAGGAAATATAAACTTTGAAGAAAAAAAGCTTGCGTTTCTCTGTAAGGTAGTATTGACCAAATGACAATACTCCGATTCTTTTATAAAACAAATTCAAATTTTATGCATTAAAAATAAATCATGGATTATTTATCGACGGAAACGGTACAAAGTATACGTATATACAAAGAATAAGTCGATGGATTTTTTTTTGATTGCGCTAGTAATTGTTCAGGCTAAATCATTCACGAAACAAAAAGTAATGATTATGAAATGCTTCTAATACATTGTAATATTTAATAGATAATAATAGGTTTACAATTAGAATAAAATCTATCTAATTTATCTATATTTATTTTATAAAAAATCTCAGCTATATAAACTTGATCGAGTGAAAATAAAGTCAATTATCCGATGTTAATTTAATGGGCGATCATTATTTATGCAGTGAACCATCACTAGTAGACTATATAGCCAGCTAACGATGTAACAATTTGAACCGATTATATTTTCACCAGTTCAAATTTGCCAGAAAATATCAATAGAGATTTCGGAATTTGTATTTTGCAGGTCTTTTTTGATCATTTGTAGTGAAAAATGTTTTATCAGGAATAATTGTGTACATAGTGCAATGAATAATGGATTATATAAAGAAATTAAGAGATTCTAAATATAATGTTCTTCGGTAATGATTTGTGCGAAGTTCTGGAAAGAAACAAAAATTGAGAATAATATTCAGATTAATTATTATAAGTTAAAAGATTCTGAACATGATGAAGAGCTTCTCTATATAACCATATCTTGTTGAATTATATTTGCCAATTCTCGAAGTTCGTGGATTAACAGAGGAAATCATCGTTTAAACTCGTTCTGGCCTTAAATAAACGCATTCCGCGCATCAAAACGCACGTACGCCGCACGAATTCGCGAACAATCCAATTCCGGCCCGGCTTTGCGTCGACCGCGCGGCGGAACCGACCGACGGCCGCGCACGTGCAGAGCCATAATACGGCCCACTTGAGCCCGCGCGTCTTCATGCCTCGCCCATAGAACGCAGGACAAACGATTCGTTACAGCAGCGCTACAATTATCATTCGCATTAACCCATTATACCTCGGCCCGAATAATCCGACGCGCTCGGCCCGGGGCGAGAGGGGCGAGGGGCGAGGGGCGAAGTGCTCCGCCCGGTGAGGCACAGAGGCGCATGCGCGATTAAAACCGCGTTGCTCCGAAGTTTCCGTAACTTCTCCCCGGTAGCGCGAGTCCCACGCAAGCTTTTCCAACGATGCCGTGGGACTCGGCGGTTGTTCCCGACCCCGCGAATCCGGCTTGTTTGTCACGCGCCCACGGGCTCCCGACCGTTAACGTAATACCCCTTATAACCTCAGAAGCGGCCCGCTCTCGTATTTCCTCGTAGGCTTTGCCCCGTTCTATGACTCGTAATAAACGCGATTCGCGCTCTCTGTTCGGGGCGCACCGCCCGAAGCCTACGTTTGTTTGTTTCCTACGATTCCCACTGCCGCCGCTCCGCTAACTTTGTCGGTACATGTATATGATTATCCGGGTCGCCTGCTTTCTGATGTCCTCTCGCGCGCGGATTCGCGGGTGGAAAAACGAAAGAGGGCGCTACGGGCTTGTGGAGCTGGGCAGTGAGAAGGGATTAGGAGTCACTTTGCCTGAACTACCCTCTACGCCCGGGTTAATGATGCGCTGAGCCGACTGTACAGTTTCTCCACAATTCAACCGGTTTGAAAACCAACAAAATTAATAGAACGTAAAGCTTTTCTAAAACCTGGAGTGCATGCGCTCTAAAAGAAAAAAAAAAAGAATCGACCGAATTCACCATCCTGATATCTCATTGGAAAATATGTTACAACAGGCCGGCGGTCTCTGTACCTTTTTAACATTTTAAGAACGGCGTGACGGCGACTACCTTAGACACACACACACATACACACAGATGCAGGCATAGCGTTGCGCCCCGCATCTGCAAAAGTAAGAAGCGAACGAATAATGCTAAAACGTTTTTGCAATTACGTCCCGGACAGGCGGACGAGGGCGAGGCGAACGAAAAGCTCAAAGACGCGCGGGCTCGTAGCGCTGGAGGGGCGGGGAGGGGCAGGCAATATCTCCTTTTCTATTCCCCCCGACGGTACGTGGCCACGAGCGCGCGCGGACTCCCGTAAGTGCGCCACGCGGCAGCGGCGGCGGCGGCGGTGGTTGCTCCTCTCCCCCTCCGACCGCCCCCTTCGCCGGAGAGATCAGAGAATCTCCCGTGGAATTTCCATTAGTCTGAGCCTCCGGCATTAGCCTTAACTATTAACGTTGCGGAATAACCTGTTCGTCGGTCGTCCTCTCCTCGGTCTGTAATACAGCTCTTCCTCCTCCCCCCCCCCCCCCATCACCCTGGCACAGTCGGTGGAGAATAATCGCCGTTGCGCGACTCCCACCGACCGACGCGCCACCCGATTCGACTTCTGAATGCGATTGCGCGTACATACGTATACACGTTGGCTACGTATGTCCGGGATCGCCGATAAACGTTCCTTTTCCCCTGGTACGGAAAAGGGGGGAGGGGAGATAATAGTATCTCTGCAGGGGTAGAGCGAAAGAGCGAGGGAGGAAACTGCAATAGCGGGCAACGCGCGCCTCTTCTTCTCAGCGGGATTAAATGGAGCTCTGGGCCCGTGGGTTTTACGTATGTTTTTCTCATCGCCAACGATGCGTATGTTCATTTTCCCCGCTTTGCGGGCCAATGACGTTTCTCCGCGGCTTTGCGCGGCAATATGAATTTTTCCGGTAGCCTACGTTACGCTCTATAATATAATAAATAAATTATGTCAATTGCTTATCAATCGCCAGTTATCTGGATTTTTTTTCTTTCATTATCGTCAAATCATGAACAATGATTATAAAATTCCATCCAGGTGTATCGTATCATTACTTTTTCTTTCTGTCTTGGTCTCATTTTTTGTTGTTGTAATCTTTAGAGCTTCTTTCGGATTGTTTATTTAATAATAGATGCGCATAGCTTGTTTCTAAGCTCTGCAGAGAGTGTGTGAACGGTGCTCAGATTTATATTTATGCTTTAATAAATCAATAAATAATTACGCTTCAATCCTTGATGAAACTAAGTGAAGATCAGCAAAATATATTTCTTATCGAACCTATCTGGATGTTTCACAAAAGCTATGTATAACAGGGGAGGCTATACATACCTAACAATCAAATATTAGGGGTATCAAATACAAGGGGAATAATTTATAT
Source organism: Sycobia sp. Sy_11 (assembly GCA_018907035.1). Lineage (NCBI taxonomy): Eukaryota > Metazoa > Arthropoda > Insecta > Hymenoptera > Epichrysomallidae > Sycobia > Sycobia sp. Sy_11. Next base: position 3,131,496 of record JACCIC010000050.1, read on the forward strand.
AGTTATACTAAAAAATAATCGCCTTGCTTCTTTTTTATTGAAATCGACATTTGTTCCATTTATTACTAGATAAATACGTCTCTTTTTAAGAAATGTTTCGCCTGTGCTAAAAGATATTTTAAAATAATCATACCATATTATTTTCTACTCCATTAACTCAAATAATCCTAAAAAATTAAAAGAATTTAAATATTAACATAATAACATTGAAAGTTTTTCTCATTACACTCAACAGTCAGTAGAGACAAGTTATTTATTGAGATATGAAAATTGTGTACTTGCTTCATACGCCCTGTATGTAACTAGTCATTTCTACAGGTGTTACTTTAAATAAATTTAAATGTGTTATAAAAGCGTTACATTAATATCAATTTTTTTTAAAAATAATTGTATTCTTAAGACATTGTAAGAATACAATTATTGTTAAATAATGCACTGTATTTATAAAATTCATTTATTTTTTAAATATTGATTTTGGTCCTGTAGACATAGTCCTATGACATAAATTTTAGACTTTTGGTACATCTTTATTTACCATAATCCGATCATTTTAAATCGTAGGGAAGTGATGTTTCTCGTAATTATTTATGTTATAAATAACAACATATCAAAATACTGAACAAATATTAAACCTTTAATACGTGAATATTTTGAGATTCTAATTGTTTTAAAATAAAAAATTCAAAATTCAAAAATTTGCATATGACCATCATTCTATTTCCAGACAGTCATTTATTGATAGATTTATCATATGGAATTATTTATATTAAAATAAGTAATTTAATTTGATCAGTGGAATATATAATGTATGTAATGCAAGGAAATAAGATTTAATTGATAAGAATTTTCAATTTATATTAATGTTTGCATTTTTTTATAGTTTTAAGCTATATTTAAGGTTAATGAGTACAATGTAATAAAAGAAAAGCGAGTATATACCAAAGAAGAAAGTATAGTATTTATTAACGAAGAAATATTTTGTAAATATTCAATAAATATTTCGAAAAAAAACACGTATGCAGCTCAAAATAAACAGAACTAATGTCCATTTGAATAACAAAAAGACACGATATTCATTTTTTAGCCATTCGTCCAAACTCGATTCCGTTACATCTAACGTGTGTTGATGGTTTGATCGATGGAAGTTCTTCTGTATATTTTTATTATATATTTTATTTAAGTACGCTCGAGAAATTGAACGATATTTTTATGAAAATAAAAATTGTTTCGTGTAAATGCAGCTTGTGCTTTATCCAGCCTGCCTATATTGACGAAAATATAAAATACTGTAAAAGTTAGTCGTAATTTAAAAAAAAATGTATGCAAATTTCAAAAACATAAGAGAGAATAAGAAATTCCACTAGCGTAACACATAAAGTTTCTGTTGATGTATAATTTTCAGATTTGATCTACGTAATTAAGGTGTCTTAAGCATACATCTATTTAAATACAGTTATTATTTAATACTTCGTCCCACTCTCATGAAATTCCGCCAGGTCTTTTTAAAATATGAAAGGGGTCTCTCCATCTCTCTTTCCACTCATTAATCCCATTCCCCGCTAGATTTTTCATGCCGTAGAAATGTTAGAGATAGAGAGAGAGAGAGAGAGAGAGAGAGAGAGAGAGAGAGAGCTCCTGTACCAGTCGGTCTGGTGAGAAACCGTATATTTTAACATAAACATCTCTCCAGTGTGTGTGCTTTATGTCTAACAGAAACTCCGTCTCTGTCTTTGTCTCTCTCCCCCACTCCTCCATCTCTCTTCCTCTCTCTTATATATATGAAAACACGTGCAACCCCCTGTAGCGTCGCTGGAAAAGTCGAATGCAAAGTGGAATTAATAAGTGGAATTAATAAGTGTAATTAATAAGCGCGCCAATAAACTAAGCAGGCTGACGTGAAGAGAAATTAAATTTGCCTTATCAACTGTGCCAAAGATGTAAAATGATGCATATTAAAAAGGGGTGAGAAAGAGAGCCGACGCGGCGGCGAAGGGGTGCGGGGGGTGGGAGAAAGAGAGAACGAGTGAAAAAGCTGGCCGCAAAGATGCGAGCGCTCGAAAAATACACGCATGGACGATAAAACAGGTTGATTAATGGCGGCTCGCTGAGGTCTCCCCCCCCCCGCTGCCGAGGCCTCGCTTATTGGCCTCACGCCGGCATAGCTGTTCAGTAGCAGAGCCACGAGCAGCAGCACTAGCATCAGCGGCGGCGGCGGCGGCGGCGGCGGCGGCCGGCCACCCTAGCCATCTACCCTGCCCGCGGCTTACATGCGCGCCGGCAATTAAATTGTACACGTATACGAGTTACAAAGTATCGAGATAATTCGAGCTCCAGTAGAATCTCGCGCCCCCTCGCCTCCCCGCCGCTCCCGCGACACCCACCCTCTTCTTGCCGCGAATTACATTATGGCTGTTTAAAGGGCGAGAGGGGCTCTCGCGGCGGCGGAGTTTTTAGGTCTGCATCGCAGTTGTGTGAGGTCGTTCGGTCGGACGTGGGGCAGAGAGGGGCGTGGGGAGGGGAAAAAAAGAGGGGCGCATAGCAATAGACTCTCGAGCTTAAATTTGCTATTGTAGAAACGAATTTGCATTTTACATATACAGTTGATTTACAGAGTTAACAATGTGATTTACGGTACTAACATTTAGAAAATATCAAGATGCATTTCTACAGATAAATTATCTATTATCGGATTGAGATTTTAAGGTTTTCAAATTTATGAAGTAATTAAAACTGTAATGATATTTTTTATATTAGTAATTGTAAATAATTAAATAACTGCAAATTCTAAAAAATAAGCCTAATCGTTTTCAATTCAAAGAGAGTCAGAGAAACTGTGAAGTTCTTCATTATAACGAAAATTCACTGATTTCCAGTGACACTCGAAAATTTGTAAAATTTATAAAGAAAATTATAGCTCACGCAGCTATAATCGAGACTGAAAATTTGGGAGAGCATTAGTAAAAAAAAAAAAAACAAACAATAACAGCAACATGGTGTCAAGAATAAATGAAAACTTAACACGTAAATTGCCCGGCAGTTGCATAACTTTCAAGCCTCACACATGCATATGCTTATACAGAACTTGCGCGCCATCTATTCTACCAACACGCCTGCTTCTTTTTCCTTTTATATGAACTTACCACAAGGCAGTTACGCATGGCGTCAGGGGGCGGGGTCGAAAGGGACTTATGACGACACTAGAGCGACGGCTGATGTGACCTGCGCACCTCTGAGAGACGTGATTGATTACGGGCTTATCGACCTTTCCATTTTAATTTTTAATTACTCTCTGTCGCACCCGCGTGCGCTAGCTTTTTCCTCTTGTTGGCGGTATCACGCCTCTTGAATTACAATGATAAGAGAAAGAGAGACAGAGAAAGAGAGAGAGAGAGAGAGAGAGAGGAGCGAAAGAAAGCAATTTTATTGGGTCATAGTGTATAGAACCCTACGTGGCCAATGAGAATTCTATCATTATTAAAAAAATTAATTAAAATTATTGAAGCTACAAAAACTAAATAACTAAATAATTAAAGAATCAACAGTATATTGCTGAAATTATCATGGTTCAAGTTAACCATTAATAAGTTTCAGTAATATGAATAAGAAATAATATAATCTAAAACGACGTAATACTCAAAGCGACTTTCAACAAGCATGGTTAAAGATTAAAAATAAGTATTGTTAATGACATATTTTAAAAATCTAATGATAAATTGAGAAAGTAAGAAGGAATACCATAAGATTGGATGCGATAATTTTGAGTGAGAATAATAAATCATGTACATACGTATATACAGCTGAAAGCCAGCTAAGTTAGAGTCGACGAAGCCTGATATGATCTCGATGGCAAAGATTACCGAAGACAAAATAAATACTATCATTCTGAATTACTACAAGTTTTCAAAAGAAGGGAAAGATATCGTATATAAATTCAGATGCATCAAACTTTTTTACCTATACAATCCAATCTACTGTACTTTTTGTATTCCTATATTGTAAAGTAATTATCATTCTCATTGGGGGTTAAAAAGGTATTAAGTTATTTGTAAGGCGATTAATATTGGATGCAAGTGAAGGACGTTCCTGTAAAAACTCAATACCAGCTATGGAATTTCACTATAAGACAAGACCTCCATGATTATATCCTTCGCTTTATTATTCTTGAGATTTTCAGCATTAGATAATACAGTATCTTGAGCTGTGTGACAACTTAGTTTAATAATCATTTCAGGTATTTGGAATGGATATTAATGTTGATTCTGCAGAACGTGTACCGAACATTTGGAAGGCAATAAATGGGCGATTAATAAGTTCAAGTAGATTATTTGCTGATTCATGCAAGAAAGTTTAGTATTTATGAAAAACTGGATAGTAGGTTTCAGATGAATCATCAAGTTGAAGTACATGTTCGCATATATATCTATATATATATTTATTGACTTAAATTTATTTAAGTCACTGTGGATGTACTGTTGAATTTAGGAGATTTAAGACGGTTATTTATTGCATCAAATTTGTGTCTAGTACTCTCAGTAAATTCGACGAAGAACTTTTCAACAATGAGATATTTTCATCTAGCTTTTAAAGTTAAAAGCTAAAGGATTTAAATTTAATAAAGCTAAAGGTCTAATAGACATGTGAAGTGATCATTCAGTTTGATATTTAATTTTATTAAGGCTTACATTATTTAATTTAAGGCTTTCTTGATAAACGGAAAACAAACTCGGTTTTTTTTTTCGATATAGTCGTAGATGGGACATGCATATGGGACAATGAGAAAACACGCTTGAATTTAGTCGGAGATTAGAGAAAGGTTTAGTATACATATACTTATTTTCTTCGTACCCCACTCTGTGCTTTCCTTTGGACATCAGTCTTACTAAATTATTACTAAATTATTAACTATTAATTATTATTAATTAATAAATTTTAATTAAAATTTCTACTGGCCTATCAGAATTCCAATTATTTACACTATGTGAAAGAGTATAAGGGAAACAATTTTTAAATTATTTAAACAAAATATGGTTTACTTCTAAAACCTACAAAATTAGATTGACAGTAGAGAACGAGCGATTCATACAATTCGATATAATGAAATTCACGCGAAATATTCACGTTATTCTCCTTCTTATAGTCGAACCATCCCATTTCATCATTTTACAGTCAATTTACAAATGAAAGTTGGAATCACAAAGAAATTCTTGTGCAGTGTGCACGACTCTTCATTCAATAGCGTAAAGTTTAGCTGCTAGGCGGGGATGTAGGTGAGTAAGATTCCTGAAGAAGACGTTCATTCATGATCAGATCTTACTTACAACCATCAAAGTAATGATCTAATTCAAAAACGTAGAAAATATTTTCTGAAATAAAATATATAAAAAATCTTTTGAAATTAGCTTATGCATGTTTTTTTCCATTGTATAATTTTTATCAACGTAATACGTCATTTTCATATTTATTAATTTATTAATTTAATCTTGCAGGTATTTCTACTTATAAACTCTATCGTTAATGTATTACTTTGAAATAATTTCTTCGTAGATTTATAACTGTTGTACTTTTTACTTGATGAGTTATGCAAAGTTAACCTCAAAATACTGGAAGACTCCGTGACAAAAACAAATTGTTTAGTATTTGTTCTCCCCGTTTCTTACACCACCCTCTTTCTTTTTCTTCTTCCCTTTCCCTCTGTCCTACTCTCTCGGCACTCTGCTGCCAGTTTAATTTTCACATTATTTACAAGCACACAGCTCGAGAACTTCCCTTTGAGAGTGGCACGCAACCTAACCCTCTCTTGCCTTCATCCTTACGCCCCTCCCCGCCCGGTCTCACTAGAGCGACCAAGCTCCGCCTTAAGATTGGCTTTAATTCTTAAACGGAATTAATTCTTCAGAACGTCGTGCGGCGCCCAACAAACACCGTCGGCTCCCGCGCTCCCTCTTTTTCCTCCTTCGCTCTATCCGCTGCCGGCCGCAGCTCGTAAACCAAGTCTATAATATGGGTCAAAAGAAAGAGGAAAAGCAACAACAAAAAAAAAAAAAAAAAAAAGGAAGAAAAAAATCAAGAAGCACGCGCGCGCACTCCTTTTGCTCAGGCATTTAAGCTTCCATTTTAACCGCGGGATAATAGGGATGGAAGATTTATGGAAAATTATTCAAGAGGGTGGCGGCGCGGGGAGGAGGACGGGATAGGGGAAAAATATGAGAATTACCGGCTTTCCCGTGGGCGGGAAAAACGAGTTATATGGCGTTCGGGGTAAGGGGGTTGGATGGGGGGGGGGTGTGTCGGCTAATTTCAACGTACGCCCGGGATTCAGGCGCACTGAATAAAAGAAGCACATCGGCTTTGGGCGGCGGCGCGGGAGGGGGCACAGCGTAGCCGGAGAGATGATGAAGACAGTTCGAAAACTAGCATGCGGACGGGTAAATATTTAATAGGCCCGAGGGTACGAGGAGGGGCGGAGGAGTAGCCGGTGGATTTCTTTCTTCGAAACGCTCGTCGGTGCGCGGTTTCCGATTCTTTTTTCTGTGGGGGAGAGGGGTCGGATTAACTCCGAGCCAGTCGAATTTTCAGCCAATCCACTTCGTTAATTTTATTATTCCTTTTTTCTCAGCCCGGCCGATCTATTTGCCCGGGTTAAAGGAGCGCGACGCGCTCCTCGGCCGATCCTATAAAAAGTATTTCTGGAATTTGAGGGGTAAAAAAATAACCGCGACGGGCCCTCGCGGGGGTTATTTCGTCGAAGCGATTATTCCCCGAATGGAGTACGCGAGGGCTGGAAGTTTTCTATACACCGTTGGAGCTTCGCTTCTCGAAAGGAGGATTTTACTGCTAACAGTTTGAGGAAATATCCGAACGAGTTAAACTGCAGTAAAATTTTTCTAATATTTCATGGAATTTACTTAAGAAGTTTGAACAAATTTCAAGATTATTTTTATCATCATAATGAATGATATTACTGCCTCATTTGAATATAGCATTTTCTTTAGAAAACTCTTTAAATACAAAGAGGAAATAAATTTACAAAAGAAACAGAGATATAATATAATGAAAAATGTATTTGCTATCCCGAGATAATCTCGAAGAGATTTAATTTTTCGCAAAATTTATGCGTGGCCAATAAGAAATAGTATAAGAAGTTTTGCATAATTAAAATTATTAATGTAATCGTGTTACATTTTCTATTTCAGTTTTACATAGAAAATTTACATACAGATCTGCTCATTGCCTACATTCAATTAGATTATACATACACCTTCAGTAGAACATACAGTTTACACCCATATTTCATAAATACAAAACAAATAAAATTTCAACTCGACTCTGAAAAATATGGGATCAAAAATATCATTCCTGGCAAAAAATTAAAAACTAATCAAATAATTTACGAACAAGAATTGTATTATAATTTGTTCCCTATCAATAATTTATTTTTTTTAGTCTTCCAGTTTACTAAAATCTTTAAGATTTATTACAAAGTACTGCTTCTTATCTTCTGATAACTAAAATAATTAACCAAAATCTATTTTCAGAACGATCACTAACAGCGGTATCGGTACTCTCACCGTCCCCAGTTAAAGGCAAAGAAATACAGTAGGTAATAAAGACACGTGTTAAAAAAAATTTTGCTCCCCAAGTTTTGGTCTTAACTTAATTAAATTGGGCTGCTAATTAATGGAACAACGTACACGGAAAGGCTCTATTACCGTCTAATAAAAATACTACGTAACCGTCGAAAAGCCTTTGATCTAAAATGTAAATAAAGGTAAAAATTTATTTCGCGATCTTTAAGGAGTGCGAAAATTTGATGTTGCGAATTAGTGTAAATTAACTAGATAGAGGGATATTTGTATAGGATTTGAGAGAATAGAATAGGGCTTGAAAAATAATGAAATGAGATTTATTTATTGTATTTAATTTTAGTTTAAAAAATCATAATACTAATGAAATGTTAAAAAAAAAAAATACTATCGTTACTAATTCGCGATGACCCAGTTGAACATCCATCCACCTATTATCTACACTTATTTTATTTTAATCGAATACAACGCAAAGCGAAGTAACGAGGGTGTTCGCTTAAGTTTCCAAGGGTACGCCCCCGCTCCGCTTTCGGTTTTGCTAACGCTGTGCTCGCGGCTTGGGACGATCAGGCTCGTGTGTGCAAGACGCGGGGTTACCCAAAGAACGTGCATTTCCGATGTAGCCGTGGATCGCGCGAGGATGACCGAGCAGGTTACTGGAAAGTTCGAGGAGAACAGCAGCCGGATTCTTGGATAAAACTTTTTTTCTCCCTCCGTGAGCTTATATCAGTTGGAATAATTCGAAAGTTCGTCAGAGAGACTTGGTACGGCTCTGGAAAACAAGGAAAAGCCATAAAGTTTAGTATGGAATATAGGCTATTTCTTGCCATACCTTGTTATACGTGAAAACTTTATTTCACTTACAGGGTTCTTTTGAATTTTAGATTATAATTATAACACGAGAATATAAAAAAACACCTTGTCCGATGCATTAAGTTAATGTATCGTAAACTATTAGTATTGTCCGTGTTGAGTGTTTACGATTAGTGCATGTGCGAAGATCGAATTATTTTTTATTAATGATCTGTATTTATGATAAATATATTGTAATAACAAAGAGAGGGTGAGAGAGATACATAGATGTGTATTTATTTCTAATTTTAGATACAAAAGAGAGAGAAGGAGAGAGATTTACGTAATAAACACCGCGGCTGAGCGTGAAAACGTAATCACGGTTCTCAATTATGCTTTGAATTCGCCCTACTCCCTATTTCCTTTCTTCTAATACTGTGTATATACAGGGTCCTCTGCCATTGTCGGGCTAAAATTGCGCTTTTGTTCTCTTTACTGGATAGTCATATATAAGCGACAAGTAAATAGATACGGATAAACGTATTGGCGTAAAGATCTTTAAACAGTTTATCTCTGGAATTTCGAATATAGAAAAGAACGCCGATAGCAGCGAGAATCGAGCGCTATACAGTGCGTGTCGTCTTCGAAATAATGCCGCTATTTCTTCCGATGTACAAATAGAGAGTCGAGTTATGCTTATCGTGTATATATATATATATATATATATATATATATATATATATATATATATATATATATATCTGAGCACGGAGTCGCATCGGCCCGCGGGGCACCCTGTCTCGAAGTTATGAAGCCAAGATCGTAAAGTAGCCCCCTTTACCGTCTACAACGTAGCTGTTGGAATACTCTAACCGACTCGGTATCTCGCTCTCCCCCACGCAAGCACACACCCACCCACCTAAACACATACACGCACAGACACTTATCCCTTAGTCAAGATCGTTGTTAATTGTGCGCCTCTTGCTTTTGAAGCGCAATTAAGCTCTTCATGAGAACGAGAGAGAGAGAGAAAGATAGAGAAAGAGAGAGAGCACTGTGAAGCTCGAGGGAGAATGCACTTCTCGTTGGTGTAATTCATGATTTTTTTTTTGTAATTACTCCCTACAAAAGGGAAGTGGGAAGAAAAAGACTGGCAAACGTGAAAGTTCACTTTAACGTTAGCGCGTCCACCGAAGCTGAATTAATCCTTCTAAGATAATAAATTCTATAACTTCAACTATATCTGACGAGAAGAGGTCGCTACATCTATTTGAAGAATTTGATCCAGACTGACGCGAAGTAACTCTGATGAAATCCTCACCGGAACCGGTAAAATTTTATGGCATTTCAATGTAACACTCATACTGCTTCTAACATCTGATATTTCCGTATCATCAAGCGAAATTTTGATTGAAAATACCTACTTCATATTACATTATTACTATTAAATTAATAAACCTAATATCGAATTCAAAGAAATGATATCATGAAAAGCGAAAAACCCTAAAGGATCGCAATGACAAACGTATAGTTTCAATTGATGTTTGGCGGGTTCTACAAGTGTTCGCAGACAATAATAAAGTCTCACAAATCGGCATAAATTTAACCGAACATCGACTGATTTCTTAATAATTTAATAAGTTAATAATTGGTGACAATATATATATATTACAAATTTTTGCTGATAAAATTAGTTGTTTTTCTAATTGAATACCATGGATCATCACTACGATACAGCCGAATAACACATAAGTATATATTGGATTGTTTTCAAATTGAAAATTCCTGTCATAAATCAAATCAATCAATATATCCTTTTGAAACAAGATTTTTCTCATTCAGCACTTTCAATCTTCATAGTAGCACAAAAAAATTGATAATGCCAAGAACATTCGTGTTATCCGTGCAAAAAAGACGGGAAAATAAAAAAAATACGCGATCTTGCCAACCACGACGCGTTGATAATTAAAATTATCAAGCTCCACACTGTGCGAGGCTGTCGGACTCTAACCTTCTCTCTCTCTCTCTCTCTCTCTCTCTCTCTCTCTCTCTCTCTCTGCTTCACCAGCTCGCTGGACAAACCCCCGCAGCCCCCGTATTATACGCGTTATGCGGTATTTGACGTTTCTCGCCGCTCACCGCGCCGTGTGCCCTTTTGCGCGCAGCTCCGCCGCAGTGCGTAATATACATAATTAAACTTACGTGACTTATCTGCTGAAAAATGTTGTGTTTAACGTACCCTCCCCAACCGCGCGCCCCCGCTCGACACCCGTGGCCCCGGCGTAACCCTCTTCGAGGGTTATAAAGCCAGTCTAGTTCGCGCTTCGCCCTCGGTTTCGTTTACTCCCTTTTTATCTCTCTGCCTGACTCCCTCTCTCTCCCTCTCTCTCTCGCGGCAGCTTTTCCGACGTTTTTCACCGCCGTTCAGCTTTCGGTTTACCCTCTCCACCTCTTCGCCCCTGCCCCCCTCGCCACTCACATGCAACTAACTCCTATCCACCTGTGCCACTACCATTCTTTCGTGTATACGATTACTGGGTGACGGGGTTGAGAGTGGGAGGGGTCGCTGAGCGCGCGCGCGGTGGTTTTCTGCAGATACCGCGTTGACGTCCTCTCGCCCGTGTTTGCGGTTGCCAAAATTATTATTTTTTACACCTCGACCAACGGTGCTGATTTTTTTTATCCACTCAGCTTCTCGCAGGTCGCGATATTTCTTCTTTTTTTTTTTTTTATTTTTAATGGCATTTTATCTCCTGCCTTTATTTAGCGTGATTATATGGCCCCCTTCCCCTATATTTTTCTTTTTCGCCCGCGTCAGATATGAAATCACATTTATCGAAAACTGATTTTCTGTTCTTTTCATAAATACCTTTATAGTGGCTGACTAATGAATTTTAGTTAAATTTTAATTTAACAAATATTAGAAAGCGAAAATAAAAACTTATCAAACATAATTTTTTCCACATTAATAAATTTCAACACCACATTATTGAAGGGGTATTTTGTCAATTTGCATATTATAATTAAGTGAAAATAAATTAATGGAATAATTTATGAACACAAAATTATAATAAAAATATTCCCTTTACAGAAGATGAAATTCAATATTTTGGATCGAAATATATAATAAAGTCAAATAATAAAACTTAAAACACAGTTATATTAAAACCTTTGTATTGGAGGATAATTGAAGTAGAAGTAGTCAGTTGAAACAGAAAGTGAATACAAAATTACGACGCTATTATGAAACACTAGAGGCAACAAACTACGTTTGTAGTCAATGAGAAAAAATTAATAGAAAACAAACACAAAAGGAATAATGTAAAATATTATAAAAAGGAATAATGTAAAAATTTATAAATGGAGCCAAAAAAAATTACAACTTTAATATAATTCTTTATATCCTTCATATATTAAACACTTGAAATTTTCATTATTTTAATAAGCTCCACAATATGAGAAGTTAAGTTTTATGTATATAGTTTTATGTCATATTTGATGTACTTTACTAAAATATTGAATAAACTGACCGGATTAATTGCAAATTAACCTTTAGATATTAATTTTTTGCTCCAATTATTTCTATTTTGAACAATTTGTACTTATCCAAATAGAAATCCATGCATAAAACCTGATCAGTTTCATTAAATAATTATTTTTTGTCATAAAATTAAACTAATTTTGTTGCATTTCTAATGAATAATTTATATTTATTTTGATACTGCATTTTCTATGTAGCATTTTACTATTCGGTCCATTCATTGCGTATAAATCAATCCACATTAATTAATTATCCACAATTGCGCTTAATTTGAAATAATTCGATCAAAGTATAAATCCAATGTCTATCTTATTCGGAATCCAATAAACTTTATTTAACAAATAATTTACTCCTAATTGATCATTCGATTATACCATCGGTGTTCTCGCGTTCTCAAAATAATTCCAGCTTACTGTACATGACGCGAAACACGACCGCACCGTAATTCTCCACCGAGAAAATAAATCTCGCCATTGGAATGCAAACGCCGTGTATGTTACGCGTTAATTTGTCGTAAATATTAAATGAGGGGGGGGGGGCTGAAAAAAACAAGAAACAGCAACTTTTATACACAATCCAGATAAGTAATCACTTCGTGACTAGCGCGGCTTTTTCTTATTTCTTTATTCCTTCTCTGGCCAACTCTCGCGCCAGGCTTGAAATATTCCGAGCCCCGGCATTCGATTTATCACCGCACGAGCCCTTGCGCCGGTCTTTCGTTTCTTTCGCGCGCGCGCTCGTCGAGGATGCTAGCAAAAGGGAAAATGAGAACGATCGAACAGCGCGCGTACGCGCGCCAAACGCTCGCGGCCACGGCCCGCCCCGGCAATTCGCGAATCGGGCGGGCGCGGAAAGGGCGGCGGAACGCGCGCTGTAGCCAGTGCGGCTGACCTCCCCTCGGCACCCTATCGCGCTCGGTATTTTAGCGCGATACCGGCCCCGTGACAAATAGCCGGCGATGCAATGAATATGAATACGTAGCGCCGCGAAGAGCGCTCGCCACCCCGGCCCCGGCCCCGCCTTCGGCCCCACGAGCCCCGCTTCCGTCGCGAAAGTTTTCCCGGCACTCGCGCCACCGCTTGCGCATTCCACGCGCTCGCGCGCGCGTGCGGCTGACTTGCGATTATTATTTCTGACGCACCGGCCATTTCTCCCTCTCGGCAGTTCGGGCGCAGGGTCGCCGAGGGTTGGTGGGAGGGTTGGGGGGGGGGGCGGCGGCCCGTCGAGGGAGGGAGAGCAGGGGCTCGACAGCTGCCAGTTTAATTCTCGGACTCGCATGATATGTGCCTTGGTTCTCCTCCGCGCCGCCCGCGTCCTCCATTCGTCGCAGTCCGTCAAAGTTTTTTGTCTTAATGCCGAGAGCCGTATGTGTGTATTCGTAGCCACGTATGAATGGGGAGCGCGTGTGCAATTAACAACGATCCATAGAGCGACGTATCTGCAGCAGTAGATAGGCGGGGATCTGCATTGCAGCAATTTCGATTCGTTTCACCGAGGTCGCTTGGTAATGCACTTTGGTATCGGAGCGAGAGAGAGAGAGAGTGAGAGGAAGGGAGTGGGTGAGGGCGCGAGGGGAGTGGGGAGGCAGAGAGATAGGGAGCTCCTAGGGTAGGAAAAAGGGGGCCAGAAATTTTCTTACGTCCCCACTGCTCCCGCGATAACGCGGGCGAATGTCGCAATTCTGCGGGCTTCGGTCTCATTGTCGGACGATAGGGTGATAATGGCCGACAGTTAATGATGGATACGATATAAGATTTTATATATTCCTGAAGGCCTTCATATAATGAGCGAATTAATGCATTTCCAAAGGGTGGAAAATATCAAAGGAGACGTTTTTATCAAACCAACGGAACAGCTGATCGCTCATGGCGAGTGCGGCGAGATTTTATTTATATGATAGATTTTTTCGTATCTTTCAAATAAATTTAAATACTTAACGAATCTAATTATGAAATTTATTATTCATAAGGGCGTTTGATTACTTTTAAAGGCTTATTAATATATGACAAGAACTCTTACAGTTCACTTCAAGGATTAAAGTAATGATATGCAATGATTTTCGAATTTATAAATAAATTTATAAAGATTTAAATTTCTTATTTGTGGATAATACCTTCAATATAATTTTTACAAGTAGTGAAAAATGTTTAAAGTTTCATAGACTTGAAATCCAAAAATTCATAATTGCAATTGTATAAATACAAAACTTCCTGTATACAGCAATTTTAATATTTATTCCTAATACAGGTCATCGAGTTCTTAAAACGATTGTGTAATTAGTGCCCTATATTATATAATACGCTACGTAATGAACATTAAAAAAATTGCTAAATCTCATTAATGGTGTCCTTTATTTAAAGCTATTCTACATTGTTCTAAGATCTTAAAGAATATCATTCAACAGTGTAGGGAAAGGACTATGCTTTCAAAATTGTATTAGCATGAACTATGAATAAAATTTGCGAAACGAAATAAACTGTTTAGATAACAATAAAATCGAGCAATCAACCCACATTTAGTCAATGGTCGTAACAGATAATGTAATAAAAATTATTGTAAACCCTGAAATCTCGGTTGTTTATCGCCAAGAATCGTCAGACATCAGAGATACTCATTCGTCAACGTATCCGCACCTTTTCTTCCGATCCGTCGCATCTAATCTGTCGCCACATTCTGAGCCTTCGTCCCTCTTAGCAAACGAATGATATGCCTACACCTTCCATTATGTAAACTTAAATTGTAAACACGCGCCCCTATACTGCCGCAGCTATCGCAAGCCTCCGAATGCGGTGTATATACGAAGCCACGCGGAGCCTCTTCTCTCGAGAGGTGAATAAATATATATATATATATATATATATATATATATATATATATATATAGGGGAGTACAAAATGCCGCTGGAGCCCGAATTGCTCTGAGAAAAATTGCCTTCGCGCGCCGGGCGGCCTTCTCTCCGGAATCTCGTGCAGCCGTCGTAAATTATATATACGCTTCTCGCGCGCGCGGGCGCGTGAAAAGTTTCGGATGATGTATACATACAGTGGGAGAGAGAGAGAGAGAGAGAGAGAGACAGAGAGAGCGGATACTTGCCACGCGTATAGGCGCGCGTCTGCGCGAATATTCGACCCGTCAAAGTTAATAGAGTCTCGCATTTTTAAAACACTCCCCTCCCCCCCCCTCATTCGCAGCATCGCTACTCGACTTTGCACGAGTCGAGCTTAAGTGTGCATATATCTATATATAGTGTATGGTATTTTTTCTTAGGTTACGCGCATACCTTCCATACCTACACTGCCCTCTCGCAGCTCGCTATTGTTATACTTTTTTTAAAGTGCGAAATCGAAGCCGATACCCCCGAGCGCACGGAGTTTCCACGGAAATTCTTGGGTTCCTATACGACATTGTTGCTTTATGATCTGTCTATAAATATCTTTTTTCATTACTAAAAAGTGGAAAACTTTTCTTTTTTTTTTCTACACCTGAAATAGATGGCACTGTTTTTTATTACGTTACGTCATAAGTGCGCAGACAATTGGTAAATAGATAAACGTAAAGCATACAAGCTCTAAGAATTCTAAAAAACGGCGGAACTTCTCTATGTGAATGACGACGCGAAAGTTCTGAGATGAATTTTCATGAATAATTTAATTAATTAAATTTACGTTTTTATTCCAATCACGTGATTTGTGTTTTGAATCGCACATTATCTCTCTCAGTCCACGTGTCATCAGTTGGTACGTGAGGTTTTAACTCTGTCCCCGAAATAGACGGGTTTCATGAATTTTTTGTTGCAATTACCTTACCTGTTGTCTGTGAAAATCAATAAACTGGGGTCATCATAAAATTCTCATATCCGATGGACAATATTATGGATATAATTACAAAATCCAGGCCGAAGATAGTTTTTTCTTGAAACTTATCGAAATTACCCCCAAAATCTCCCGCGGGCCCGCGAGCTACGAACTTTTACGCGCCGCGCCCATTGTCATATCAGTACGTGAAACCCGGAGTCTCGTAGTAAAGAGGCCGACGCGCGGCTCCGCGGGGTGTATGTACTCGAAAGAGCAGTGGCAACGAGAGAGTCGGGGGGGGGGCGAGGTTGCGGAGAAGATTACGCGGTAGTTCACAATGTAAACTCACCTCCTCTCCCTCTCTGTCTCTCTCGCCCTCTCCCTAATTTTGAATCTGATGAGAAGTTACGGCCGGGCAAGTTACGCTTTGCAATACAGGCCCCCCCCGCTCCGCCCCGCCGCGCTACCGCAACTTTCAGCCACGCTCTCCATTCGGTGTCCCTAGGGCTAGTCTGTTAGTTCGGTTGCTACCGCGCGCGCGCGCGCGTGCGCGCGTGGTAAGATACCTGGAGATCGCGTACATGGCGCGAGTAAATTGTTCCGTCAAAAGGCCCTCGTTGTGCGCGCGGCCTGCAAAGGCGGAAACTTTTACGCTCCACCGCCGTCCGAAGCGCCGGCGAGATGAGGCGACGCGAGGCGCCCGATCCTGACGGGGGTGCGCGTTTGTTCGGTTGGACGAGGATGGCGGACCTGCGGAGGGGGGGGGCGACTGTGAAGGCGTAGAGCGTTTTAAAAGACAGCGCTGCATGGGCACTTCGAGTTTCAATTGTTCATGCGCGAACCCGCGCCCTCGGAGGAAAGTTGACCCAGGTCCCGGTAAACGGGGTTCTACATAAGCGTTCGAATTTCAGTTGAATTCAACGCGTGGGACGCTCCGCGAACGAGAGACGCGCTGCTTGTTGGAACTCCTCCGCTTCTCTGTCGCTTTCTCTCTCTCTCTATCTCTCTCTCTCTCTTTTCCTCCCTCTCTTTCTCCTTCATTGTTAGTAGGTCGAGGTCGTGATAGTTGCACTTATCGCGAAAGTCAAACTTTCTAGATTCTTAGATTAGGTCTATGTTCACTGTAAATGGAAAGAGAGAAAGAATTATATTTAAAATAAAGAATTATATTTAAAATTAACTAAAAATTCCTTCGTCCGTTGAGTAATTGCATGTAATTTTAATACTAGAATCCAGAGGGTTGATTTGAATAAGTGTTTCAATTTCAATTTTCAATTTAAAAGACAATATGCTTTCTGTATATAAGTAAAGGGAATACTACGAATTACGGCGAATAACAGAGTAACATAATGAGATTATTCCAGACATATTACAATAAAGTCAGTCATAATAAAAAAACAAAACAAAAATATTTATTAGTGACTCCATCTACCGAAAAGAAGGAGCATTTCGAATCGGAATTTCATAGGTTAAGGGTGAAGGGCGTGACACACAAAAAAGAGAATAGGGAACACATGTATAGAACAGTAGGTGCTGTTTTTATCACAACGAAAATTTCAGCTATAAAAATATCCGTTAAAAATATTGTAGTTAAACGATCAAATCGCATTGATTAATTTTGTTTTGGAATTGTGATTGCAATTTGGAATTGGAAGATGTATTATAAGTTTATACGGACATTTTATAACTTTAGTACTTTCTTGGTCATACGGCATACATGGTCATAGTGTATGGCTTATATCTTCATCGCCTGCATTACAAATAAATTCCTGAATATCAATAATCCCGAGATCCCTCTTACATTGCATAAGGAGCACGTGAGTTCTCCGTTGTTAAGCATATTCGGTAAACCGTGTTATTGTAGTTGATAGGCATAGCCTCTGGTATTTTTGAAATATTTTCAGGTCTTCTATACATTTGTCTTCGAAAGCTTACTACTCGTATAGAAGGAAATTTACCAATACTAGCTCGTGTCAATGTTAGATGTGATTCAGATTGTATATTAAATTTTCCGAGTTTTTTAATATTACATAACTTAGGTATAACTGAACAAACCTTGTATATAATTTTTTTCTTTGCCAAACTCGTGTGCTTCTACGTTTACCTCAGTGAGATTATCGAAGAGTTTATAAACATGCTATTTGCTGCTTAATTATAGATATATATTTCCCTGATAGAAATCTTATGTCATTAGGATAGATTAATTTATTAATTGCAATTCTTAAACTGCCGATGTTTCAGCTGCATATAATATTATTGCGTGTTCAACATAACGAAATACACTCATGCATTATTGCATATTTTAACAATAAAGGCCAGATCTTCGTGCAACTGACTTTCTTAACCTTACCTTAAGTATAGTGAAATAAATATTACAGGATTTACACAGGAATTTCTCCTCTATTGCGGTTTTTTTTATTCTTGTAAGTAATCAGTGAACATTCTTAATTCATTTGAATAACTATAGTTAAAAAATTTAGCGACAAGGTACAATTGACCTGAAGAATTGCATTCCTCAGGTCAAGGGCAAAAGTTCCTTCAAGGGTCAACTGACTAACTTTTAACAGTGGCTATTTTTCCATTACGGAAATCATTAAGAGCCAAATTTCACTCTTATATATGTTGTTAAGATAGAGTTCACGATAAGAACGAACCTTGCATGGAGATCAATAATACTGTAAATTAAATCGTAATGTATACTTTTCTTTTTATAATAAATTCAGGAATAAATTAGAATAGTTTTGCAGAATTTATGGTTAATCGTTAGCGTTAAGGTGTGTTTTATTACAAAAAAAAAAATTCTTCAAGTTGGATTGCATGCAGCTTAATCATTACCACGGGATTTCACTGTTATTATGCAAATTTCCATTTTCCTTAACGACATGATTGCCCTCTTATACAATCCATTTAAAAATTTCTCAACATCTCGACAATAATAACACTTCATATACGTGACAAATCATTAAACCCAACTAAGAGTTTAGCGGGCAATTAAATTCGCAGATTAATCAGCGCGAAAATCGAGGCTTCTTCCTCGTCAATGCTACTTTTACAATTACCATTCTCGTTTAAAAAGCCCGCGCGATATTTCAGAGCGTCGCCAGCGAGCCTTCGCATAATATTCTCAGCCATTCTCTCGTAACAGCTGCAGCAGGAGGAGCGGGCCACCCGCGCCCGCGTCAAAGATAATTGTCAGAGCGCTGGGTCCCGCGTACACATACGCAAAGGAGAGCGAAAGAGAGAGAGAGAGAGAGAGAGAGAGAGAGAGAGAGAAAGACTCTTTCTCGCGGCTGCGTGGAGGCAGACGACGTGAGCGAAGAAATAACCCTCGCGCACAGGCCGCGACGTGACTGAAATGCGGGACGCGCCCGGGCTATATTCGGTAATCGGCTGTCTGTCGACGACGCGCCAGCCCGTGCGTTTGCTCTCTCTCTCTCTCACTCTCTCCCCCTCCCCCTTCCACTCTCTACCCTACACGCGCCCCCGCGCACACCTTCGCAAATTTGATTGGCGAAGAATTCGCGCGCGACTCTGACAGCGGCACGCGCGAGATCCCGGGCTGAAATTCGGGGAGAGGGCCGTTTCTAGCCAACGGTACATGCATAGATACACACACACACACACACACACACACACACACACATACGCACGCACATGCATATTATACTTGTAGGTGCGCGAAAGAGGCTGTATGCGTGCATCGACGGTGCGACGACAACCGCGAGGTTTGAAGCCTCCGAGTGATGAAGGGAGGGAGGGCGCCGACGGTGTAAGCGTCGCTTTTTCGTCGGGTTCTTTTCCCCGTGCCCCCGTGCTCTTCGGCATGCCGGGTGCTTCGGAAGGTCTGCGAAACGAGTTTTTCTATGTCAGACCGGATGCTGGGGTGGCTTTGCTCGCCTGCGACGTCGCTCGAGGTCGTTTTTGCTATTTATATATATATATATATATATATATATATATATATATATATATATATATATATATATATTTTTTTTAAATTCAACTGGGCGGCAATAAATGCGAAATTTATTAGATGAAAAAGGAAATTATTATGTTAATGTACCGTAAAAAAGAATGAGTAAATAAAACTGTAAAAATCATAAACTTGTATATTTTCGACGGTGGTCTGAAAATTCGTCTACGGTGACAAAAAATGTCAGATAAAACATTTCATGAAATCATTTTCTTCCCAATGTATGCTGTCAGAACCTTCTTAACTCAAATTGAATCTCTTCATTTAATGAAATAGCACTGTAACTTATTTTTTCATTTATTTTAACTATACATTTATTTTTCATTTATTTTAACTATTTAAAATTAACTATTAATAATATTTCATCGTCAGTTGGTCTTTCATGTGACATTTAATGGAACTTAAAAGAAGAAAGCAAAAGGGACTGTAAAAAGAAAAGCAAATTATGATCTTTTTCTATGTAAATATTTCCATATGTCGAAAGTTAATTCCATTGAATTTCCAAGAGGCTGACTAACTTTAAAGTTTTGCTGCTAGATTGATAAAAGAAAGTTTTATGATTCCAGATAACCTTAAAAATGTTTAGAAACAGTGATCTTTGCATATTGAACTTAGAATACTGAGAGAACTTGACTTGTCAGAGTAATAATTCTTCATCCAGATTTAACACATCAAGTTACTTCAGATAATTTTCCTCTGATTTATGATATGAGAAACTGATCAAATTTTGATAGCGAGTACCGTATAGCAATGGCATATTTCTTTTAGACTTAGTCAACCCCGTGAAAAATATGACGAGAAATTATTTAATTTTGACTACAGATTGGGAAAGAGAAGCAATATTTCTATCGTAAAATATCTTATTTACTGGTACATTTATAACAAATTAAAAATGACAATTGAAAACAAAATTAGAAAGAATACAACACATTGAAAAGGATTAACTCGTTATCAATGTGATTTATTTGAATACTTCGATATAATTTTTATTGGAAAGATTCGACAAAGGTACAGCTTTAGCGAACCTAAACTCATTTCAAGATAGTAGCGTTGCGCGAGCATAAATGAGTAAAGTTCATGATACACACAGAGGTACCAGTGCCTCGGCTTTCCAAGAAAGCTTCCAAATATAATATCGAGAATATAGCGACATTTATAAGGCTCGGAAATTATTAATTACCGTATTAATCAAACAATTCGCAACTTCGTAAAATGCTTTAGAATCCATTAAGCACAAGTCTGTCGCTTTGATTTATATAATTAAGAAATCATAATATATATATATATATATATATATATATATATATATATATATATATATACATATACCTATAAATATAAAATTGCTCGTCGCACGCTCACTGCTCATCCAGATATATATATATATATATATATATATATATATATATATATATATATAGATATGAAATGCATGAGCGCAATATTATGTATATAATTCATGGAACACAGTTCGCTCCGATAGGCGTAGCGAGAGTTAGGAAAAAGCGCTTCTCCGTGGGGGGGGGGGGTGAATTGCTCGTTTATCTGTCCCGGTGATTATTAGCTACAACGGTGGTACAATTCTCGCATAAATAAGACTTTCAAGCGTGCGCGCTTTATTACGGAAGGGTGATGGGTGGGCGAGGGGGGGGGCGGGAGTAGAGAGTTCAAAAAGCTCGAGTAAGGAATGAATATTAATTTCTCGAAATCCGCACGGTCAACATCGGTGCGCGCCGCCTCGCGGCTCTTCTTGTCTTTTCGCAAGCCCGCTGTAGGACGGGGGTGGGCGCGATGCTATGCGCAACTTTAGTTGTACATAGCGACGGTGCGCATTTCGCCTAAGTATTGCACCGAGATGCTCGTTCGAGTCATCCTTGCGTTATAGTACGGTTTTAATTTAACGTACTGCAGCTCAATGTTGTCAAGTATATTAGGAGCGCGAATGCTGTTGACGTAGGGACCCGGGCATATTAGCATTCGGTTAATTATTAATCTCGTATATACATTATTAATAAAGTTATTTAAATCTATTAATTTTATCATTTTATCATTGCTTCTCTTTGTACATTAATAAGTAAATATTAATGTTTATTCGAGGATGTATTTAACATTAGCATATAGTCATATTGTCTCAATTTCGTTGTCCATGGTATAAAAAAAAACAAAATATTCAACAACGAAACAACAAAATAAACTAGCCTTTTAATCTTATTGAATTAATCATTGATGTATAAAATTTAAATAATGAAAACTTCCAACTTGAGTTTTGTAAAAAGTTCTTTAATAAAAATACGAATGAGAAGCACGTCTTCTTCTTTGGCTAGTGGCTACACACAATTAACGAGGGGAGGCCAAGACATTTGGGTAACAGATTTTGGTTCAGATTAACCGAGGTAACTCTGATTACCTGCAAAATTAGCCCTGCAAAGTTCCAGGATCTAACGCTGTCTCATTCTGAAGATATTGTACTTTCTTAATTACAATTAGTATTTCCCTCTAATTAGAGAATTTTTGAAAATTCAGAGCCGCACCTTTGACATCGAATTCAAAGGAAGATTGTCATTTTAACAATTATAATTAATATAACATTATAAATAGAAAATCAATTGAGGGAAATACAAAACCAACTTGTATGAAATTTATGAATGCAGATACATGGGTGGTAATGAAATTAATTATCATATAGGAGCAGCAGTTGTCTGTCCAATTTTAACAATAAAAATTAAAAGAACCCTCACTAGCTACATATCGGATTTTACGGCAAAGCGAATAAAGTGCAGTTAGCGCCAAAACAAACAAATACGTGTTGATGATAAAAAATAATGATAACGAGATCATTTCTAAAAAAATCCAATAGAATATTTAAATTCCTATGAATATCGTCGCACTCGGGCAGAGAAAGGGATGGATTGGCTGTGAGGTATGACAAGTAGCGAACGCGACTTGATGCATAACGTCTCTATCAAATACTACGATCATTCAGGGAAACATGGAAAATTCGCGATGAAAGTATAAAAATGCCTGGCTAAAGGAAATTTTCAAATGTTTAACGAGAACGGGTCTCGTTCCACTGGAGCAAAACCAGAATTTAGACTTTAATCATTATCTCTTGATTCTTCTAGCCTATCAGGTTTGATGGTTCGTATGGTTCTACAGGACAAACAAGGCGAATGCCTAAAATATCAACAGACTATCCACTATATGATCTGGGAAAATAAATTGTAAAGAATGTATTAAACCTAAAAGAATGCAGTAAATCTATCTGTAACTTTCATATTGCGATTAAAAATATCATAATAATGCACTGAACATATGTGTATATTTATTGTCCAAATATGCCTAATATGCCTTTGCAAAAAGAAATCAGTAAATGATATTATGTCGGAAAATGCATAACGCATTAGTAATTATGAATTGACTTTCGGCCGAATTTCTAGGCGTTTTATCGGTCGACTGTCTACTTATAGCCATATCCCAATGCCTCCAAGACCTAATGATGGCTTAGAAGTATATTAGCATTACATCGGACAGGATTGCAGATGTGTCTTTTTGGCTCCTCAATCGCTAAAAAGTACGATATAACAAATGCAATGCAACTCGTATGCTCTCCATTCTGATTCCGATAAAAAAAAAATTTCTTTGTTATTTTCATAAAGCCAGAGTTCACTTTAATTTGATAATAAATCATTAACCAAGTGAGATTAGCGGTTTATCGCAGTACGTTTCGTCGCTGTTTGAAATCAGATTCAGCTTTGTATTGTGTTACGAATAGTTCGTTTACCAACTGTAATAGGTCTAGTTTTGATTAAATTAACAAATAATTATTTAATAATTTAGATAAATATATAATATTGGTAAATGTCAGCGGTATAGAATCTCATTAGATTAAGCGGTCAGCTAAAAATTATAAAAATTTGAAAGTACGAAGACTGACAATGAAACACAACAGATATATTGAAAAATATTGTAAACGTATAAATACCATCTCATATCTTCTATATTTAAACTTTTTTTTTGAACGCTATCATATAATCATTGATTTACGGGGTTGCAGTAATGCAAGTCTAAAATAAAAAATATTAATTCATTACTATTATCAAAACATCACAAATAAGAGCTAAATTATCCATTGTTCATTAAAAAATGAATACCGGTTACACAATAGTGAAAATAATACAAAGAAGTAGTAAAACCATTTATTAATTTAATCACCCTGATAAAACCAATATAGAAAAAAAGAAAAATTACGTGCGTAAATAAATCTATATTATCGTTAATGATAATAAGTCTGATGAAATGACCTATTATGATCTAAATCCTTTGATGTAGTAAACTGTACATCCATTTTAGTTAAAGTGACGTAAATTTTCCTAATTTATATTATCATTATTTATAGTACAAGAGAATGTCTTAAAAGCAACCATGGATATATTGTGAAAATTTTTATTATAATAATGTCTAGAAAAGGATATATATATATATATATATATATATATATATATATATATATATATATATATATATATACACGAGCATAAACGACACATATTAATATAAAAAAATATGAATAGTAAGAATCATTAAATGAGCTAAATTAATTTATAATCTATATTAAATCTACAGATACTTTATCTCTTCTGAGTGTCCGCTTTCTGATTGGATTAGCGTTTTATTATATAAGAGTTCTCGCTCATGATGATTAAAATCTATAATTTATAATCTTTTTTTCGAAGTCTCAACCTTTGCCAGAAAATTAAAAAAGTTTCCAATACAATTATTCAAAACCCAGTAATACTGAAAATTCTATCCTTGAAATTTTACTTTATTTGCATTTTTGTGTAATAATACCTTTACTATATATAAGCCGAAAATAGGGAAATTTTACATTTTATATTTTATTTCACATTTTATATCAATTGAATAAATATTAGCTCGATTGATAATCATTAGAAGAAAAATTCCGTTCTTCCGGTGTCCAGGTAAAGAACAATTTCTTATAAAATATTGAGGCAACCGGCAAATAAAGAATATCGTGACAAAATGCCTTGTTATTTTAACAAACGTTTTAAAATTAGAATAATGTTCACCTGTACATCAGAAATAAATTCATTCACAACCGAAATGTCTTTTCGAAATCATATCGGTGACAAAACGACTCCGTAAAATACGTGAATTATAAATTCTTAAACGGCGAAATTTAAAATTCTAAACGAGCGAGAGAGAAAAAAATATTCGAAGACCCTAAACTACTCGCCGAGATAGCGCGCGTGCGGGCAAAACAATTTTTCTCCAGCAACCATAAACTTTAAAAGCGGTTATAAAACTGAAAAACGCCTAAAAAACACACCAGACCGCAACAGCAGCAGCGTTGGGTCGAACGGCTCTGTCCAATGTTTGCCCCCCTTAAATCTTTCGGTATATCGCGCTCGAGAGATTTAAGGCAGGGCGTCCGGCATAGGGAGCCTGCAAATATTTGTCATTTATCCGACCCAAGTGCCAAGAGGGAAAAAGGAAGCTGAAAGGTTGTGTATGTGTGTGTGTGTGTGCGTGTGCGTGTGTGTACGATCGCCGGGCAATGAAACCGTATAGAGCAGGAATACGAGCGTAATCGTAAACGCTAGACGAATACGCGTCTAGCGTTTTACGAGCGCGAAATAGGCGTCCCGCCGCTTGATTGTATGGAGTTAGCCGCGCTCCATCGCGATGCGTATAGACTGCTGGCGCGCAACTTAGTGAGGAAACGTGGGGGGGAGGGGATGGTCGGAGGGGTAAGATATGCTTGATGCGCAGTAGCCCAGGATCTCGTTTGAACTACCGAATATTAATGGTCTGCGTCGCACGGGCGCTCCATTCGAGTTAAGTTCACTGAACCGATTGACATCGATTGCGACGACAATTGCAGCTGAAATTATCAATTGGTAGAGCTGAAGAAACGTCCTGGTACTGCCAGCCTGATATAATTATAATAGTAATAATTTATTTTGCATGAAAATAATATGTGAGGTAAATGGAACGATAGCTGTCGATCTTTTGGATTTATAGTCGATATATTAAAAAATGATAATTTTTCCATGCGATTGAAATGAGATAACATTGGCTGACACTTTTTACTTTCAGACTATGATTCAGAGTTTTTCAAAATTTGAAAATATCGCAATAGTTTATATATGCAAATCAATATAAAATGGAAAGTATGCGGCTTAACCGATATATTTTCAAGTTTAGTGAAAAAGTCAATATTGGGGAAAGGCAATAAAAAATTATATTTTATTATTTTCTGGTCAACTGTTCAATTTTTATCAAATAGGGTAAGCAGTAGTTGAGTATCAAAATGTATAAGAGAATTCATATTTGGATCCATTTTTCCGGAATTTGATATTGGCTCTGAAAATGTATTCACAAAAACTTATTATTTTTAAAGCTTTAATAAAGTATTCGAGGACACATGATCTATACTTGTCATATTAACGATAAACTGTTTTATATTAACTGTACTGTTAATTTATAATAAGTCACCTATTTATTTTTAACAATTAGTATACCTTCAAGGTAATTCAGAAAAATGAACAACTGGGCCTGATTTTTCTAAATGAATGCAATGTTCTTGTCTACTAAGCTGTAAATATATATTAGATGCAAATTTTATTTACATTTGTTCCCCACCAGTAG
Organism: Sycobia sp. Sy_11; assembly: GCA_018907035.1. Taxonomy (NCBI): domain Eukaryota; kingdom Metazoa; phylum Arthropoda; class Insecta; order Hymenoptera; family Epichrysomallidae; genus Sycobia; species Sycobia sp. Sy_11. The sequence continues at coordinate 3,157,848 of JACCIC010000050.1, forward strand.
CGACAATCATTTGCCTGCATATTGAACCCGTTAATATTAATTTATAGAAGTCTACGTTGAATATATATTATATTTCTCGAAACCTTTGGTAAATAGTTTGAAATTTCAATAACATTTAGTTACACTATATAACTAGCAATACATTTGATTGATAATTGAAAATAAAGAAATAATCTGAAAAGATGAACAGAAATGGATCTCCGATATTGTCATATCATATTCATATTGTCAACTTTCGCGTAATTGAATTTTCAGTAAATTCGCAAAACTTCACTGAAATGTTATATACGTAACTAAGAAATGTTTCGATTACACGTTACTGAAGCTCCCTCAGATATTATTAACAGTATATATATATATATATATATATATATATATATATATAAATTTTTAAAATTTAATATTTTTTAATTTATTCGATGGTCATATTATTCCACCCCCGATAAGGGTTTCTACTTCTTCCTGTACTTGTGTATAGAATTCTACATGCAATAACATGAAGAAAGATGATGTTTGCCTCCTCCACTTACTCCGCCTTTTTCCGAATGATAAACACAAGAACTTCTTGACACTCTGTTTGCCGGGGGGAAGGGGGAGGGCATGCACTTTGACAAGTTTGTAATGGCATTTGAAATTTCAAATCAAGCCGCGATCCCAGTCGTCGCAATCGTCGTCGTTGTTCTATGCAGCTGAACATAGCGCGAGCCTTGATGGAGACGCACGGTTAACGCGACCGCGCAGCGACCTTATACGTACGCAAGTAATGTGCACAGCGCGCAAAATTCCGATTCGCCGATGCGCCGACCTACGACTTCGTCGGGATTGGTAGGATATTGCGCGTGTGACGGAGCCCGGCGTTGTTGCATTCGAGCAGTCACAAAGATGGGGGATAGCGATCAAGATAGAGAGAGAGAGAGAGAGAGAGAGAGAGAGAGAGAGAGAGAGAGAGAGGGAAACGTGGGGGGAGGGCACAGAACTGTCTCAACTCAATTGTACGTGCAGCGTATAGCAGTTGTCGGGACGAAGTTCTTATACACTGTTAAAAGTTCTCAGGAAACTTCCCGACCACAGGGAGAAAATGTACGAAAGTATATTATCCAGGGCGTTATTAAAATCGCATTTTCATATTTCACATTCGCATGCTTTATTATTAAATGGTCGCTTCAATACAGAAGCAAAGAGAGCTGTCGATGTTTACATTGATAACTAAGATTTAAGAACAAAGAACGTGACTTATAAAACTGCTCTTCTTAATTTATTGAGGTGAAAATGGTTAATAAATGCTCAAAATTCAATACTGCAAGGTTAAATTGAAGCGTGCTGTTTTTTCTCTACGGGCGGACGAAGAACTCCAATGCAGTTTTCCCATAGTTGGATACAAAGGACGTCCAACGGTTTTAATAAGAAAGGAAAATGCTTCCTTTTCCCTCGTTGCCTCGACCTTATCGCTCTCTCCCTCTTCTCCCTCTACTGCCTTCATTATGCCGCCGTGTAAAAAAAATCAATAATACTGTTTTACTTTAACTCCCTTTTGTTTCTCATTCCCATATATTTTACGCCGAGGGGGATAAATTGCGCGCAAGCTTTTTTTTTTTTTTTTTAACTTGTCCGATAAACAATGATCGATTTATTAAAAATAAAGCCCTCTTTCCCCATATTGCGTTTTAATGCTCGTGAATAATTAAACGTGAATAATTAAAATTATTAAAAAATAAAAAAACGACATAAATAAGCAATAAAGCATGTACAGGATGATTGGCTAATCGATTAAAAAAGAAAATGCCTGTAATTATCATTTGAAAATTCTGCTAAAGCCGAAAAAATCAGACGCGCCACTGCGAGGACTCGCATTAATATTCATCTCCGTGAAATGGCCGTAAGAAGAGAGCTAATGATTATTCGGCGAAACCAACAGCGTCCACGGTACAAGAGCGCGTCGCGAACAAAGGGGAAAAACAAAAACCCCGACCTACCGGCTGACCTTACTCTCGGCGAGCGCTTTGCTTGCCCCTCGCCGTTCGTATCTCCGCAACGCGGAATCCTCTTCGCGCGTCGAGGCAAAAAGTGGAGAAGCCTCGACGCAGCTCCGGTGCTCCCCGCCTCCCGGGGAAAATGGCCCCGTGCCGGCCAACCTCGTTGAAAGGTATACCGAGCGTGGCGATGACGGGGGTCAGCTCGTGGGAGGGGACCAGGGGGGGGGGCTAAAGAGACCGCGACAATGCATTTGTGTATATATATATATATATATCTGAGCTTTGAATGGGTTATTTCGTAATTGCCATCCCCTATCCCATATCCTCCCTCTCTCTCTCTCTCTCTCTCTACGGTCGGTATACTCGGGACGAGGCAGGCGAGCCGTCTCACGTAAATCTCCATACATTCGCATTAAATAATACGACGCGGTAAGGAACTTGCCGCGACCTCCTTTTTGTTTCCGCTCGCGCCGTTCGTATATGTATGCGCAGCCGCGGGGCGTCGTCTTCGTTTTGGACGGCTTTAACGCGGAAGACGCACGACCCCGTTCGCGGATTTCTCTGACCCCCCCCCCCAACCGACCGCCACGCTTGTCACGCGTTCTTAATGTGTACACAAAATTCCGGCTTTCCCAGTGTTTGCGGATATATTTAGTTATCTATATAAAAAAAGCGAAGGATTCGCAAGAGGTTAAGTAACTAACACCTACCTTGAATACTGTACGATCATCCAGAATTCGAAAGTTGGAAATTTGAGAATGGCGAAAATTATGAACGGCTTGGATGTTTTGGTATAATAAAAGTCGAAATATTGAGAAAAAAAGCACTCTCATTCTAACTAAATTAAGTTACTTTCATAATGGACGACGATGTGCTGACATCATCGCGAGTACAATGCAACAACGGTAAAAGAAGTCGCACGGTCGTTACCTGCTCGTTTGGTTCATCCTGAAAATTAAAGCTGATATGCGTATCGCTGAATATTAAACGAAGATACAAAGCCTTTCTAAGTTTGAAATATTGCACGCAGAAGAGCGGATGAATATGCTGATAGAAAGTGGGATATTCAAGCTGACCAAAACGCAATAGAAATAGAGATCTCCGTTGATTCGGTTGGCGAGAATTCAATGCTTGGAACAATCTATCCGAGTGATTGTCGTCTAAATTTAACGTGTGTAGAATAGTTTTTAATACCTTAAATGGTTGTAAAGAGTGAAAGTCCATCCGAACGTGAGAGAATCACGTAGCTGTTGCGTTAAATCGTTGATGTCCAAAATTACATCTAAAGAATAAGTTTCAAAACAGTCGCGCGATCTCGAACGAAGATGCTTGATTTATGGAGCTACTTGATTGACTCTGATCATTATGAAGGTGAGATGCTAACCCCTTTTTGTTAACATTGGAACTGTCCTTTACAAATGTGAGAACGCAAGGCGTGTGCATTCAATGGTTTCTGCACCATAATGTCATACCGATTCTGAATGTTGTTTCATAAACTGATTTGTTTTAAATTATTATGACATGTATGATTTTGTTCTTTAATTATGATAAATTTTGAATGAGAATTTATGTATTTTGATTACAAAGAAAAAATTCAAGAAATAAGCTAGCGTTTTATAAAAGGTAGATAATATCAATGTCCTTTTGTAATCAGAGATTTTCTATCATTTCCACGTTCTCTAATTATATAATATTGTAATTCTATGTATTATTTCAGATGAAAAAAATCCGTAAAACAGATTTTTGACAAAATATACATTTTGAAATTGTAATGTAAGATATTGTTTTGTTATTTTGAAAAACATTGAAAAATCTTGAATAAATAAATGATTTAACGGTACAATTGTCTAAAATTACTAAATTAAAAAAAAATTTTAAACAATGCTGTTCAATAAAAAAGATGTAACAATTGATTCAATAAAAATATTGTATTACAGAAAGCGTCGAGTTATTAGATATTCCAGTTTATATTTACAACAGTACAAAAATGAAAAGACTTATTCTTAATCAGACAATTAAATGCATAGTGTATCTATATGGATAAATTCATCGCCAAGGGCCATTAAGATTAACGAAGCGAAATGGAACGTCGATGGAATAGTCGCGCTTTAATGAATGTATGCCTCACTAATATTATACAACAGTATCTTGCTCGACCTGCAGCAATGCGTCTCAGTTCATTTTAAGACTATTAATCAACGGGAAAAATCGCATTCGACTTGTTCTTTTTTTCTCTTTCATTCATTTTTTCTTTTCATTTTTTTTTTTTCAGTGCAATGTGACTTCAGCCACGACAATGATTTACGAGCAATTATTGCTTATACAAGTGCGTTGTTTTCCCTCTATCTGCCGTGCGTATACACAAACATGCGCGCGCAGACACACCGACACACACATACACATATCACTACACGACATTAATCTCCTTTATACCAAATGGTAAACAGTACGCGCGCGTGCTAATATTATGCATTATTAAGTTGCCCCGTCGCGTATCGGCGTCGTTAAAAAAAAAAAAAAGAGAGGAAAAGTGTCGCGTATACGGCCATTTCTCTAACGACATGGAGGGCGAGGAGGGAGGATTGGAGAGAGAAAAACAAGGACGCGTTCTCCACGATGGTTGAGGGACAGGAAAACGGAGCGAGTGGCGGTTCATATATATATATATATATATATATATATATATATATATATATATATGTATGTATATATATACATATAAATGTACTATATGTAGAAATGATGCATGCTCGAAGACTCAGCTCACGCGCGCCCGGGGCTGGTGACGTATCTATATTTATGTAAATCACCCGATCTTTCCCACCCCCACCCCGCCCAAAAATCGCAAATCAGAAGCATACATATTCTCGGAAGCGAGCTTTGGTGCTACCTAACCGAGCGACGCTCTCACTGCTACGTATATACATACATACGTACATAGAGAGAGAGAGAGAGAGAGAGAGAGAGAGAGAGAGAGAGAGAGAGATACACAGAGGTACACACACACACACGCGCGAGGGGGCTCGCTTGGTATACGTAAAGCGCTGCGCGCTCGGCTACGGAGCCCGAATAATTAATGCGAGTTCGTTGCGAGAGCCCCCCGGGGGTCTGCGCGCGAGGGCAGTTAGCCAGGGTGAATACGCGATAAGACGACGGGGAAGGCCGCCCGAGCTACGCCGCGTGTGCACAGCCGAGAGCTGCGCGAGATCCTATACCAACACCTGACCAAGCGGCTCTGTGTATCCGTGTTTGTCGGCGAGCGTGTATCGATACCTTTGACTCTGTGTGCGCGCCCGCGCGCGCATGTGCATGTCCGTGGATTTTCCGCGCGAGTCTGCTCGCCGTTCCGCTCGAGTGGTTGGTGCCCCGTGCATACAGCCAGTTTACCCATAGAACCCTCTCTTAAGATGATTATGATGATCGGATGCAAGGGGCAGGGTGGCGGAGGGCGAACCGCTGTACATACCCGAGACATCGTGCGCACTCGCTGAGCTACGAGCGTCGATCGCGTTAAAGGGCGACGCGCGCCCGGTCGGACGGGAAGAAAACGGCGACTGGTTGAGGCAGCGGCGCAGGCCCCGCACGAAGATCCCCGATCGAGATACGGAATTGGATGATTGGAATTATATCATGTTGCTGGTTGATAATTTACAATAATAGATGTACAATGCATTGTTGCTCTGCCTTATGCTAAAGAATTACGTAGTGACCGATTATATAATTGACGCGAAGCGCCACAGAAGCAATAGCTCGATGATACAACCGACATCGACAAATGTTCCATAGTACTTGTATCGGGACCGAGCGGTGTTAAGTGTATTCCAATTCCTCTACTAGACCACAGGGTGAATCTCGATAAGGTCTTGTCTAATCATACCCGAGATGAAATCGGTTGTGTCGAGAGCATTCGCAAGTCTTCGACAACCATTTCGTCGTATCATATGCAAAGTGAAAATCCAATTTTTATACAATTTATGGATACGTGAAATGTTTGTAGATTAATTATTCAGCGGTTATCTTTGAGATAATATAGTTTTCGATGAAGTCGAAGATGTGTGTGAAGCGAAAAATCAGCTTTATTGTGATATTAGGGCAGAACTAATTAATTGGACTTCAAAAGTAATTACAATATTTTATTCGAGAAAGCACGGTCGTACAAAATTTAGAAAAGCATTGAACTTTCGTACGCGATATTGTTAATAATCATTTATAATATTATACAACTGTAACGTTAACATTTACACCATGGTTTACTAATACACTACTCATTAGATCCACTCATGGTTGCGAAAGGGTTGTTTCTACGATGCGATGAATGAATATTCATTTTATAATTCATATAGGTGACGAATTGTCCTTGCCATGAAATAATTTCATACTCATAAGCTGCATTTAGACAGGAAAAAAAAACAGGAAAAACACTAGCAGAACATCTTGTACAAACCATCCTCACAAAATTCTGAGGACTGCGAGTTTGTGGAAATAAATAAGTCCATGTTCCGTTACAACTTCACGTCGCTGATTTAGAACATTAGATTTGTTTTCGTATATCGCTACGTCATACGACTGTAGCCCACTGGAAGCATAAAAAATGCATCCTAAACAATCAGCCGCGGATCCCTGTAGTGCTTCAATTTCATTATTACGAAGGCCAGATCGGCCGCAGAGCTGCTCCTCCATCCAGAGAGACCCCGGGGTAAATTCCCACCGCACTCCAGCGGCAAGCGTTGCTCCGCTCGTGCGCGAATACCGATTTGAGAAACGGCCGAAGGCAGGCCGCGATTTAGCCAAGCCAACCGGGGTTTTCCCGAGCCGCGTGAAAAATGGCACTGCGGCATGGGGCACCGCCGCCCGCCGCCTCAGTACGCGCAAATCGTAAAACCTGGTAGGCGAAAGCAAGCCGGAGATTAGACGCTCGCTCACACGTATGTAATGTCGGTATTATATATATATATATATATATATATATATATATATATAATATTTATATATAAACGCTTCTCCACCCCGACTTCCCGACTCTGTAGCCACTTAGCGTGGTGCGTCGCGTTATTTGCTTTGCAAATAATCCCCGACATACTTAGGGATACGTACAAGTCCCCCGGGGCGCTGCGCCGTCTTTCTCGACTCCTGCGTATACGTTCTACTATATATATGTATTTATGTATATATATATATATATATATATATATATATATATAATATGCAGGCAGGTGTATACGCCAGCGCGTCATAAATATGTATCATCCGGATGCAGTACTTACGTACCCAAACACATTCGATCCTCTCCCCGAAGCAGGGGTAGAGGTAGGGGTAGGTGGAGGAGGTAGTGAGAAGGGGGAGGATTTCCATCTCCAACCCCCTGCCCCGCTGCCGTTTCTATCTTTGTCGCTCTTCTTTGTTGCGCGCTAGTCGTGGCGGTGTTCGATCGGGTGGATGATACACCGCGAAAACGTGGAAACGCTGTCGCTCTGATTTCGATTCGGGCATAGGATTGCGCGGACGCTTTCGATGCTCTGGACAATTGCATTTATTTGCTACGTGATTTACTTTTAAATTCTTGAAATGTGATTTTTTGGTATTTTTCTTTTGTTAGATATTTCAATGCAATTTCTGATTAGTGACGATGATCTTCATCAACGATAGTTTGAATTTTACTTTGTATTCGACAATAGTCGATTATGTTACGATATTTGTTTGTTCTTCATTAACGATAATATTTACAGAGCCTTATTCAATGAAACTTAATACACAATAAACTACGGGTAATATATATATTTGCTCGGACAAAAGTTGTTTATTTCTACAGAGTCTTGTCTTACATACTATATATTCATTATGTAATTCGGCTTTTTGTATTGAAATCAAAACCAGATTTTCGGCATGCAACTCCCCCGAATCGATAGTGGAGAGGATCAATAATTGAACATTCCGAATTTTTCAATGTAGATTTTGATTTTTCTAACTCTAAAAAAAGATACGATCAGCAAGTAACTTTATATTCGCATTCAGTACGTCAACGCATATCAGGACATAAAAATTGACATAAAAAGTCAATTATAGAATTTAATAATTTCATGATTCGAAGCAAAAACTTGCTCTAAATCTATAGAATTGATTTTAAATATGTACGTAAAACAGCACACGTTATTTTAGAATGACAATTTTGAACCTCAGTATCATTTATTAAAATATTTGCTATTGATACTTCAAGGATTCAATAAACAGTTAACTTAACCATTAACTCTCATTATGGTTTATATCTATCAAATTCTAATAATTTGATTTCTATTAAAATATAATTCATGTTCAATACGCTTCGTTTTGATCGATGAAGAGCCCTGAAGAGCAATCAACTTTCTAATGTCCCTTTGAACTATTCCACATGTTCGTATTCGCATTCTGACAAAATACGTTTTATAATTAATTAATGTTCAAGTATTTTTCGTAGATGGTAGATAAGCATGGATCTATTATATAGAAAATTGAAATACTTGTAGAATATTTTCCTAGCAATACCGTATACTATGATAAATGTATTTTTAATTAATAAAAATGACTTTACTTATTCCATGATAATATTGTCAGTTTCCACGAGTATTCGAAAAGTTAGTAAAATACTCAGAAAATCTTTGAGACAGAGTAAAATACAGAAAGTCTTTTAATCAAATTTAGGTTTATATGATATATTCATGATATAATATTTTCATTCGAATTTTACTTTGAACATAAATTAATAAATAATAACGTTTATTAATTAACACGTACGTCCCTTATTCGGGCTTCGAATTGCGAATAAACATGAAATTTCAATACGGAATTCGACCTGAAATATATAGCCAAGATTAGTTTTGAATGTTTATCAGAAATTAAATAATAATTTAACAAAGATTATCGTTGCAATCACTGAAGAATGACACTTTTGACCAGCGAGTTACGATCTACAGAAAGCGGAGAGGAGGGTTTCTTTAAAATTCCCATCTTATTTGCTCTACGAGAACATACAAGCTTAAATAAAAAATCAATATAAACCGATGCCATTAACGAAAAGTACCACATGCCATATTGAAACGAATACAATTTCAAAAGGAACGTTCATATTACGATCAATTATGTAAAACTGCGCAAAACCACGACGCAAGTACTCACGAATTATAAATCTCGTAACAAGTGTATTTCAGAAACGTTCTTATTAATTTGTAATATCGCTTTTTACGAAACGAACTCAGTAATTACGAGCTGAAATCACGGGTCTATGCTATTACGAACAGTGCCCTGATTATTTCTCGCGTTACCCCGTACCTCCGGAAATTGAGCGCGGAGCGCTTATATATTCGATCCTGACCAAATGAAAAAAGAAACTTTCGGCCGGCTTGCTAAAATTATTTACAGTCTGGGAGGCACTGCGCGTCATCCGGCTAACTTTTTAGCTCGGAAAATGTTTCCACACACCCAGCTGGAACTCGCGCGAGCCCGTGTGCCACGTCCACTCTGCTCGCCCTCCTCCTATTTTTCTCCGCGTAATTTCGAGATCACCTATGCTCTTGCCAATGTGCGTGCGTGTGCACGAGTATACGTGTAAATGGTTGTGGATAATGCAGAGATAGAGGGGAAGAGAGAGAGAGAGAGAAACAGGGAGGGAGAGGTAGACAGAGGAAGAGTCCGTCTCTCTCAGAAGCGAACACACCGCGCGCGAGCGTCGAGGAGAGGCGGACAGGTCTCGCGCGGGTGCTATACATAACAGGCGCATTGACGGCGTTCCGCCCCAATCAAATCCTATATAGCCCGAGCGCACAAACCGTGCTCTCGTATACACACACACACACACACCACACACACATATGTATATATATATATATATATATATATATATATCTTATACGATAACTCGCAGGACGCGCGTCGTTCCGGGAATATCGACGACGTGCGCCCTTCCCTGGAGTGCTTGGCCCTGTCGCGGTCCGCGTAGATATGGTTAACCGATGCCTGGTTAGATATATATATATATCCATATATATATATATATATATATATATATATATATATATATGGATACTGGTCACTTTATACGAGCTGAAGGGGTCGAGTAAAGTGAACCATATATAGATACATTGTTATGTAAAGAATTTTTCGGAAATTAGGGTGTCTCGAGAAAAGAAGATTCTATTCTTTTACCATTGATTCCCCTCAACAGTTCGAAAATAAATACGCATATAGAACTGAAACTATAAACGGCCAAAACAATTTTCATTATAGTTTAGAATGTCAAAATGGATTTATCTCTTAGCAACCTCGAATTCATGATAGAGCAGATCTTTGACTTTGGCTTTTGAAATAGGAGTTCAAGATGAATCTTCTTCGCTGCCACATATACGAATGATAACAAAGTTCGACTATGTCCTACTGAAGTACGTATCTCAAGCCATTGTAAATCTTACAAGTTTCATCTACCATAGTAATCCTTGCGATTGACCTTCATCAATATCTCAATTGCATGCTTTAAAAATAAATTGTTCTTTTTCCTTTCGAAAGACAATGTTAAAAATTTAAGATCAATTGGAAAATCTAAAGCCACCTTACGTAGGCAAAGAATTATCTAAAGATCTGTTGATTCCTGAAGAGAATATTTTATCCGCTGCTTGCATGAAATTTATTTTATTTTACTCGCATGAAAGTTCCTTTAGTAGCCAAGCGCTACTAGCGATTATTCTCTATTTAAAGTAGAAAAATGATGAACACAATATCGGCATTCTGCATATGTGCTGTTTGTAATGTACACCCGTTTGCTTACTTGTTCATCTATGACAATCGATTACAGAAATTCTAAATGAGTTTATTACCATGTTCGAGGGTTTTCTTAGAATTTGGGTTTCTTTACGATTTCGTAAAGGAAACAATAATGAACTGTAATTGAGAATACAAAAACCACATAAACATGTTTTGAATCTTTCTTACTTTTATCAGTAAGAATGGCTCTCTCGTCTTCATTTATCAAAATAATGATACATTTTTCAGTGAAAAGTATCTTGTTTGTTTTTTTTTTTGAATTCAAATCAACTTTTTTATGATTCATATTTGAACTTCTTGATATCGGATTAATATTAGGATGAGTAACGAAAATTTTTTTCACGAATGCGTGGAAATGAACTTATTACTTCCAAAAATTGTAGTCTCATTTAAAAATTGTTAAGTTTCATTTTTGATAAATAGAAAGCTTTTAATTTATCCAAATTCAATTCACAACAAAAACTGTTCGCATCCCTGTATCCACTCCTCTAAGTAACTAAATGCATCGAACCATCCGGGCAACTTTAAAATTGCTTCCTTGCGAGATGTACGCCGTTTATTTTATAAAACGCTCGCAGCGACATCCAAGTAAACTCATTTCGAAACTTTCAATAAAAAGATACAAATTCTTCGCTCCCTCTTCAATAATCCTTTTCGTTCTCATTCCTCCGAGTACGCCCGTCCGTCCTCCCGCGTCGAACTCTCTTTCCATCCATTTCATCCTTCCCCCTCTCCCTCTCTCTCTCTCTCTCTCTCTCTCTCTCTCTCATTCTCCCTACTCTATACAGTCGCCCTTTCGAATCCTTCCTCTTTCCCGGGTCTCGCCGAGAGGCTGCCACGCTCAAGAGGCGCTTCGGATCGCACAACTCTCTCTCTCTCTCTCTCTCTCGCTCCATGGTCCGTATTTGCATATCCGCGTGCGTGAGCGCGCGTCAGTTTTATACGTTTTCGATATTCGGTAGACGGCCGGGGAGACCGGAGCGAGCGCTGCCACCGCACCGACTGTGTATGCGTGCGCGCGACACGCGGGGGAAGTGAACCGGGGGGAAAAATGAGAACACAAAGTATAAGGCGACAGAGAGGGCTGAGAGAGAGAGAGAGAGAGAGAGAGAGAGAGAGAGAGAACGTGTGTCCCCGTGGAATCTAATTTATGAAGTTGCAGCCGTTTGGGGGTAGGGCGCGTAGACAACAAATCTGGAACAAGAGGGCTTTGCCGCGCTCGCGCGTCTAATTTATATCCGATGCCGTTTACCGTTTGGATGGGAAAAGCCAATTGAAAAGCCTCGTACGTTTTGAGCTGGGAAAGCGCGGGACTCCCACCGGCGTCGCGCCACACACCACGGGATTGTCCTCATTTTTTCGGCGCAAGTCGATAATAAGAATTCCCCACTCGACGAATTTGCATTTAAATAGCTCTGCCATCTGCGTTCCCTCGTTTATTTTGTGTTTTTTTTTCACTACCCCTCCCCCCGCTCCGACTACGCTCTCAAAATTTTTTCAACGTTTTTTTTTTTTTTTTTTTTTTTTATTTAACGTTTGAATTTTCTGTTTTACTAAATAGTGGATATTGCCGTCCCGGAATTTTTGGCATGCATCGCCGGAATTCAATAATCATAAAGTGGGGTAGCGAAATTCTTTTTGCATGAGGTAATCGCGAAAAGTGGATTTGTAGCTTGTGTTAGATATACAGCGAGCGTAAAAACGTTGATAGTAGCGGGGACAAAGTATACGGTTTTAGGTGACGTTAAATTACATTGATGATTGCGGTTTTGTACGTTCGACGTACGCGGGGAAAACATTTCACGGAATTTATTAAAATATCTCGTTACCTTTTCTGACTGTAAATGTAATAAAAATGGACGCAATCCTTCTGAATAGTATAATACAAAATTTATTTACTATATTCATCTCTGCGAATGGACTGTGAATATATTTATTTAATAATTCTAATGCAAATGTTTTCTGTTTGATGGATCCAATCTTTTAAATATTATGTAATTGCTTTACTTTTTTAATCTTACAGCTTGAGCGAACAATGAAGCTTAAACTTCTTTATAATAAATAACCTTTTCAAAGGTACCTCAGATTAAGAATCGTAAAGTGCCCTCATATCACATCATCTATATTCATAAGACAGCTCTACGTACGGAAAAACAAATATAAAAAAATTTTTACCAACCAAAATGTTATTCTTACATCCGTTATGTTATAACGAAATAAATCTACTTTTTAATTTTTACCTTTTTTTTGAAAACTATGCAACAGAGCAACAAATTACTCTTAGAAAATAAACGAACATATGCAAAAACTAAAAGAGTATTTTAATTTAAAATCCACTCAGGCTTTTCATTCAAATTAACTTTATATATCATTACTATAAGATGTGAAACATGTAAAAGGCTATTTTTAAGCATTTTTTGCCTTTGTCACGTTCATAATGGTTAGATTGACCTTCCAAGCTAGGAGGATGGAGCATGTTGAATTGAGTTTTCCAAATTATAAAAGAAAGAACGTTGGAGGGTGGACATGATTTAGTAAAATTGTTATGTTATCAAAAAATGTTCTTTCCTTTCGAAACCAGCTATCGAAATATAGTACTATTTACTTACGATTAATATGCCTGAATGTGAAAAATAAGTATATATTTTCTAAAGGATTTTTCAAATTCTTTTGTATGATTTTTAAAAAATTTTCAATAAATTTTATGTATTTTTTAAATTTAGTTTCATAAATTTCTGCTCTAAGAATTTTCTAGATATGATTTTCCAATCCTTTACAATGAATTTTTAAGATCCACAGAGGCTGAATGACATGAAACAAAATCGATTTCCGTTCATCCGAAGGCTTTTTCGACTAGTATTCTCGATCTTATCAAGCCAATGAAGGATATCAAATGTGACCTTACAAAGGGAACTTGCGCAAAAATCTGAAACCCACAAAGTACTTAGCAAGACTAAACTGTGCTTAAAGTCTAAGCATTCGTTTGATTAGGTCGGCAATATTAGCCGACGAACCTTCGTGATAAACGGGAATTAATCTTTCTTCGCTGCAGCTTGTTTCAGCAGACCGAAAAAGATAATTTAAAATTGATAAATATTTGATAAAATGCAGAATGGGTGAAATAATTAGCTCTAAAGTTATAATATAAAACATCGTCCTACGTACATTCTCTTTTCTTTATTCGTTGGATGCACGCATCGGAATAATTCTAATTGAAAAGCACACTCGCACGTAACTGTACACGATCCGAGGCTCTATAGAACCATTTTCTGCGTACCTATTGAAAATCTGATAATAATTTAACTCGCACTTATTAGAGCTATTGAAAAATACCGAAACCGACAAAGAAAGCCTCGCTCGGCGGTGCGCTCGCGGGAAGAAACGAGCGACCGGGGCCGGTGGAACGGCGGGAGGGGATGGGGCGGAACACGGCCAAGTTCAATTCTCCCTCCGGCGAAACATTAATTTCATTAACGAGCAGACTCTGCGACTACATGCACGGACAGCTGCGGGAGATAGAAGTATGACGGAGAAAGAGAGAGAGGGAGAGAGAGAGAGAGAGAGAGAGAGAGAGAGAGAAGGAGCGGGAGGAAAAGCTGTATCCTCCCGGCCAATTATATTTTACCGTTCCCGGATTTCACGTGCTCTCTCGGGCCGTGCTCGTGTAGTCGAGAAGATGCGCTAACGCGTCTCAAGGGCTTATGCGAGATACAAGAGAGAGAGAGAGAGAGAGAGAGAGAGAGAGAGAGAGAGAGAGAGAGAGAGAGAGAGAGGGAGAGAGCTAGAGAGTGACTAAAGTAAAAAGAATTCCAGAGTTTACTTTCTCTGTAACAAGTACATCAGAAGCTGGGGATGTAAATAAAATATATAGTTGTACGAAGATTGTCGTTGTATTTGTTTATATTTCAATAAGAGGATTTTCACGTATATACGCTGAATTATTCGTAAAAAGGGATTTACAAGACACTTTCTGAAATCCTCCTCCGCTGCAGAAGCTGCAACAATAAGTCTTCTCTTCACTCTCGGTGAATTGGAATTTCGAAGAGATAAAATATAATGAAGATAAATTACGGATGAAAATAACGACAAAAACAAACCAAAGTCTCATTCGATTATGGTTAGTAATCCGTTGATTAAACGTTAAAAGAGTTGAATCGGAAATAATGCGCGCGGTGCGATAGCGAATATTATAATTAACGGAAAATTCGCTAATGTAACGAGAATTAGCCTCGTAATGATATTCGGCCGAAAATCCGCGCACCGGCGGAAAATCGCTCGCCAGTAAATCGGACGAAAATCATCGCGCATAATATAATAATAATAATAATAATAATAATAATAATAATAATATTAATATTAATAACAATAATAATCGTGCAGCGCTGGCAATTATTTCGTAATGCGTTCATTGTGCGCGTGCTTGCGCGCTTGATTCGAGCGCGTTACGAAAACGATCTCGATAGGTCAGCGAAAGTCGGCGAAGAATTAGTCAATATTACGAGTGTGATAAAATTATGGATATGCGGCTCTGATTCCGTATACCCGATGAAAATCAGAAGTAATTAACTTTTGAAAAAGAAGTTGTGCGTATCGCTCGTATTACTGTTCGTATGGTAGCGACGCGAATGAAAGATCAAAGTTTAACTCTGACTATTCACATACGGTACAGAAGAAAACATATAGCTGCAATCAGGTAGCTAGTAGTTCAGTATTCAATCTAACGTTAATCACAGATTTAACATTCTAACGTTAAATTTTTATCCAATGATCTTACTAGTAACAAAATTTTTTCTTTACAAAAGCAATTTCTATTAATATTATATAGACAGAAATTCTGAGATATATGAACCTGAATTCATATAGTTCATTGTCATCTACCACTTGTGAAACAATAAGAGAAAATAAGAAAACTGAGAAAACAAATGTTAGGACTAACTAGTCAGAGTGAAGATGAATTAATTTCCATAAAATAAGTGTGTCGAGGTGAAAATTTTTTTAACCACGTTTTTATCCGCGTACTACGCCTTCCTTATTAGCAGCTTTCTTTCCCTTTGTAATATATCGGACGTATTCCAATTCTGATAAATTATCTGTTTTATTTAGAGTTAATAAGGTAGACAAAGGATAGAGAGAGAGGTAAGGAGAATGAGAGAGAGAGAGAGAGGGGGTGGTAAAGAGCTAAGTGCGGAAAACACTTTAGCAGAGCCCGTATCGTGCACAGGTGCAAGTGACATCAATTTTGATCAGAGCTCCTGTTTCCTGAATTTCATAAAGAACATTAAGAAATTATATCATTTCACGTATCGTTTACCTGGAGATCAAGGCATTTTTAGACATTTCTTAATATGATTACAATGTATGTACGTAACAACTTTTGAATATAAATGTTATACGTAAATAGGTATTGGTATAAGAAATTAATAACAAAATCGTAATCACTCTACATGTTAATTCTGAAAACAGATTTTAAACAGTTCGCATTTAACCTATTTACATATGTTACTTAAATTATGATCATCGTGTAAATCCAAGTAACGACACTACATATTTCATTTAATAATAATGGTGATACTACATATTAAACATATAAACATATCTTAGTTCCTTACTTTAATATATTATATCCATATCAATTGAATACATTTATCCATTATTACATGTTACGCTATTATTTTATCGTGGTAAAAATTTCATTCTCCACAAATCGACGTCAAATCGTATTCCCGTATAAAGATAATTCATGGATATATATATATCTAGGAACCCCTCCACCAAGGGCATATACCTCGCGTTGGAAAGAGCCACTTGACTCGCGAAGGAGCACTTGATCCTCCCATCCAAGGTGCGCCGACTTCTTTTGTAACATTTACGAGGCTCGTAAACGTACACGGGCAGGCCGACGACCCTCGAAATCTAGCGACCCCTATCCCGTGGATCGCTCGCTCGAAATTCGCCACCTGAAATTCGGATCGAAGTCGCGCGCAGACTCGGCCAGGCGGTCTCGACGCTCATTCGTTTCTCGATGCAAATTGGCATTATTCTGGCACAACTCTCATTGGCGAGCACGTAAGACCGTGGATAGAGGGGCGAAGAAATAATTCGAGAAAATTGTCTCGTCTTGTTTATTCCTTGGTCCCGTCGATTACTTCGAATCATCGCGTTCGCAGTCAGCCAGACGTTGGATAAACATCGTGCGATAATGGCCAGGTCGCCGACGCTAATTCCGGGCAAAGTATAAAGCGTACGTAAAGCACTATCGCCTCGTATGCTAGAGGGAGCAACCTTCAACTTATAGATAAATATATAATGTAATTGAATTGCCCGATGCTATACGTTGAATCTTAGAAGAGGATGCGCATTAAGTAATGCATCCCATCGCGAAGATTATTCGCATCAACCTATTTCACCGAGGGCACTGCTGCTTGCCACCGAGTTCCGAAAGCTGAATTCACTTCAATCATCGGGGCTAAATTTATTTTAATATATAATCTACTTTGCTCTCGGAATACTGTTTACGTGCAAAAACTAAATGAGATCACGTTTGCGTTTCGTAAGTTACGCATACGAATGGAATAATGTGGTCAACAAAAGGCTTGATAAGTATCAATTGGTGGCATACAATAATGTATACGACTTAAATGTGTAATAAACTACGAAATACAGATTTTATGTAGACTCGTTTCGAATCAACACCCAGTTCTTTAGCAATGACAATTAGTGTAAATTTTTTATAATTTATGTACAGCAACGTTAAAATTGCTAGAGTATCGATAAATTCAAGTCTTAAAAATTTGTATTTTATATTTTTGCGTTACATAATTTTGCATTAAAATTCGACAATTTTTGACGACCACACACCAGTTTGCATGCAAATGATTGAAAATCGTAACAATAAATAATATGATGATAGGTTTCTGAAATGCATAATCCTCTATATGATATGTGTTGCTTTCATGATCAAAAACTAAACAGTTCTATGTGATCATGGTGGCAAAACTTCATATTCGTACTTGGACACGTTTATCCATTATTCCCATACAAGCGACCCTCACGTCTTATATTATTTTTAAATATATCACAATTTTGATTAAGTATTATTTTTAATCATCTCCGTTTATTGTATTCGGTAGGTGCATACAATTGTAAACAGCTCATGGCCTCTAATTTTTTTGTTCGATATATAATTGACTGATAATTGATTCGTTAATATTTTCCACTTTTACAAAGAATTATTATAACAACATCTACTAAAAATATTATCGATGAAGAAAATGTTATCCACACGCTTTCTAAATCTAAATAAATATTCAAAGCATATTACGATCCGTATAAAACGAAAATATTAGCAACATTTCTTCTCAATGTGGTCGTACGAACACTACGGACGTTAATCGGCGCGGCGACGAAAGTACGCTAAATTTTCCTCGACCGACAGCTTTCCACCCGGGCCCAGTTACATTTTTCCCCCGCCCGCCAAGCCACGAATTCTCTTATTACCCGGTTATGCCTCGCCGAAGGATTTAACGGCGACGAGCGCGGCGGCGTCAGTCGCGCCAAATCCATGCCCTCGGTACCGATCGAAAGTTTATGTCCTCGTCGCTCGTCGACCTGGGGCAGGGGGGGGGGACGGGGTCAGAGATCGAGCGAACTAACACTGTCGCCAACTCCCCGAGCCGGCGCACCCGAAACACTGGTATACGGAGCAATTTTTCCACCCCATACGTCAAAATCAATCCTTTGTTCGGTGCGCGGACGCGCAATTTATTCCTCCTCCCGCGGGAGGACTGGCGCGCGCGGATCGTATTTATCGGGCGGCTCCTTCGGTGTATTTAAACATGAAACGTCACCCCCGCGGGCTGTAATCCCGCGCGTACGGGTAACGTGGAAAATTGCTCGGACGAATGGCTGTCTCGTGTATGAAATCCAAAAAAAAAAAAAGAAAAAGAAAAAAAAGAAACAAAAAATATCAAAGCTTCGTGGATTTTCCCTGCTCGTGTATTTCCCTATCACATTTTTTCAATTAACACGATGGAGCGAGGACGGGCACGTGAGTCGCGGTCTCGCTCGTCAAAGAGCAAAAATCGGAGAGAGAGAGAGAGAGAGAGAGAGAGAGACCGCCGCGCGTGTCAGCTCGACGAAGAGGTGCTAATAAAATTCGCGTTGTAGTCCGCGTACGCGAGTGCGCGCGTTCGGCCTTGTTTGATTTTGAGCACTGACGGAGCAATGCGACAGGATTACAACTGCTCCAAACGTGCGTTTCATTGTCCAAATGCCTGTTCAACACTCTCGTAACGTTCCGAAAAATTTTTATCATTAGCGGTTTAAGATAGATTTAATTTAATTCTGGTGGCTCATGTTAATACTGATGAGTTAAAGTTGTTTTCGTAGGTGAAGGTGATGCTCGTGAATCGAACGAAAATACTCATTTCGATTATTTGAAATTGATTCAGACTATTTTAAAATGCTCGGACGCCTCAGATTTTTCAGATAGCCAGACATAAATGTTACGAATATCCTGGTTTTTACGTATATCTGATGTTACGCGGATTATTAAGTTGAAAAATTTTAAAAAAATTTTTAATCTATTTTAAATAATAAGAAACGAGATCTTCATTTTTTCCCCAGACTTGATCATTTATCCCGTTTTAACTAATTATCTATATAAGTAGACATTATGACAATCGTTTAATCGCCGTGCAAAATAATGATTGATGATTTGAGAATCAACTGCAGTTTATTATATAAGAGAAAAGCTTACTCTTTACAATGCATTAAACAGTTTTGAATAATTATTCTTTTAGAATTATATATATATATATATATATATATATATATATATATATATATATATATATATGTATGTATATAATCTTAAAGATAAAAATAGTAAATCAGTTGTGTATACTTCACTTACGTGTCAAAAATTTTAGCAATTTAGTCGTGTTTTAAAGTATTTGAATAATATGTAACAAAACTTTACAATGAAATCGTTTAATCTGAAAACGTTAATTTATCTTTTTTACATAAATATCTACTCGAGCTTCCAATAATCACTATATACATAAATTATATTCTCACTATAAAACATATATAACTACCCACCCCCTTACAGAATATGAACTGTTTAATGTCTAAAATTTCTGATAAACTATGTAAATATATAAAAACATGGTACATCGAAGAACAGAACGCATCAAGCCGGGTAAGAGCCTGAATTTCTGCGAGTCTCAAAGGTATTCTTTCCCTTTACCCTTTGTTTGTCCGACTACGTTTTGCAAATATCGTAGCTCGCGTGACACGCGCGCAGTCACCGTTGCGCAAGAGGAGAAGAAGTAAACAAGACGGAAGAGAGAGGAAGAGAGATAGGTAGAAAATGGCAGAAAACGCGGTTAAGGGAGACAAAGAGAGAGAGAGAGGGAGAGAGAGAGAGAGAGAGAGAGAGAGAGAGAGGAAGAGGGGTGAGTGAGCGAACGACGAACGTTACGGACGGACGGATGGTGTAGTTGACGTCGGTCCCTTGTGGCCAGAAAAACGCGACTTATTTATGTCGCCTGACTTATTGCACTCCCGGGATGTCCGACCGAGCCCCTGTTTCCTTTCTCTCTCTCTCTCTTTCTCTCTCACTCACTCACTCTGTCACGCTCCTCTCTCTCTCTCTCTCTCTCTCTCTCTCCCTCTCTCCTTGCCTCTCTAGCAGTCGTTAAGTTTTAAAGCTGCAAATGACCGAAAAAGGGCCGAGAGAGGTGACGGTCGCGCGCGTATCTCCTTAGGGATAACAAATGACATGGAGCGAGAGAATAGAAAGGGACAAATATAGTTAGGGTGTGTCCGGGTAGTACCGTCCATATGAAAAATGTAAACGCGATGCCGGGTTCCTCGGCGCGCTCGCGCCTGCTTCGGTATGCAGAACGGGTGAGATTGCCTCAAGGTGACGAGAGAAAAGAAGCCGTTAATGAGAGAGATTTGTCAAATTATGGTACAACTCGTGTCAAATGCGATTGCAATGCTTTTGAGCATTGAACGAATTACAACAATAATATTGAATACACGATTATTTGAAAGTTAAATTTAATTTGATTTAAATTATCTTAAATTATTTAAAGAGTTATAATTTTAATGATGGATATGTTATATATTAATTTATTTTATTTTGATAAACGTAACTAAACAAAAAATTCTATATATACGAAAAGTAATACCGAATATCAATTAAACGATACATTTCATTTTATAAACAGTATAATGAAGTAAAATAGAACATTGATTCCTGATATCAATATTTAAAGGATTCATTATACAATGAGATTTATTGCAATTGACATTTTTATATATTTACACGATACTACCACAATATTAATATGGTAATAAATATTACACATTTGAAAAATTTAAATGTATGTACATATAGCGGAATAAAGAACTTCTTCAAATTTTTAAAGGTAATTTTTCATAGTTCACGTGATAATGCACGCAGATGCAGGGCAATATAATAAGCGTCTGTATTTTTTATTTGCAAAACTATATAGTGGTTTGGAAAAATGATTTTTCAGTAGAAGCTTGAAAAAATTAACCAAAATTACAGAGTCTATACATTATTATTAGATTTCTATGTTCTGCGAGTCGACTGTGGAATCCGTTGAATTTCTATATTTATTGAAATATCTTTGGAAATATCGCAGTTATACAAAGTATAGAGCTCCTCGAATGCATTTTCGAAATCCGTTTCATCGTCACAATCGATTTATTATTTTTCAAAAGAAAAAAAAAACACGAAAGTTAGTTGCAAAACCGATTTCATAACAACCGTATTCTCCTTTCATTGAATACGACGTAAAATATAAAATGCTTCGCACATCCGTTCGAAGATAGTGGGGACGTCGATCGGAGAGAAAGGAGCGGAAAGCACGAGGACGATGAGGGGAGGGATGGCGGGGCGGGTGGGAGGAGAAGCCAAAGGAGGCCTTTAAATACTCGCACGCTCGATAAAGCTTCAGCGGTATTAGGAAGCCACTAAACAATAAATTGCATTGAGAGGGGCATAAAGGGAAAGGGGGCCGAGGGGGAGAAGGAAGATGGCAGTGTGGGTGAGAGGAAATTCGTGAGGGTCGCGAGTGTGCTTCAGAATAAGGGAGGTTAATCGAGCCCGGGGCAAAATAAACCGATCTGGCGACGGCCGCTGCGCTCGCGCGGCGCGGTGGGTCAGGAAGCTGGGAATTTGTGATTTTTCGACGTTTTCGAGCGCCCCGTTCCACAACAACCTCCCGGCCCTCGAGCGGCTGCCAAGTAAACGGACAGGATAAATAAGTGCGCACGAGAGGTCGCGTGGCACAGCGGGGATAAAGGAGAAGTGTGTGTGAGAGAGAGAGAGAGAGAGAGAGAGAGAGCTGCGGACTGAGCATAAGGGGAGAGGGAGAGCTGGGACGAGGATCAGGATGCTCGCGATCGCCTTATCCTCGGAGAGACTGTTTTTGACGTTGGAACTCGTGGCTGGCGATAAAAAGCTCTTTATTTATCTTAACCTGTTGACGATGCGACGTTACTCTGGTTGTAGGATCGACTAAGAATAAAGGTAGATTATTGAAATCTTCTACGAGGAGTCAGGCCCGATATTTTCATATCCAAAAAAATTATCTGTCGCCAAAGCTAAGAAAATCAACAGCCTTATCCATAACGACTATTACTTACTTTATTACTTTATTAATATTAATTACTGTTATCTCACGAGAAACTCATATTCCTAGATATTTCTTGTAAATTTTATACAATCACATCTTCTTCTTTTTTTATCAGAAGTTATAAAAATTTGAAACAAGTGTGCTCGCCGCATAATGCACGAGGGCTTAAGAAGCTTATGTAAGTCCCTGATATAAGACAAGCGCCTATGTGGATACTTCACTCGCTGCATTTTATATTCTACGACTTTAATATCATTGTTATGAAATTGTTAAAAACGAATTTTAGTGGAACTGTCTATTTTTACGTATTATATAAGAAATACCTCTGAGTATGTAATTTATTAATGGCCATTCAATAATATAAAAACAGAGGGTACGAGAAAATATGTATAGGGACTCGCATTAAAAGTGAATAAACGCTGAACAAGAGGATGAAAGAGTCTTCGGACGAGGAGGGGAGCTTTGAGGGTGATCCAAAGAAAACGTCGTTAAAATTTATGCCCTTAGGTTCCTTTATTCTTTGATGCCATGGAAATGGCAATGTGACGCCCCCTCTCCTCCAGCATCTCTAACGATATTTTGTATGACTGGCAGGTGTAGCCTACACGTCGACATCGCATGTATCTTCCTCTTTTTTGATTGGCCGGTAGGTTCCTCTCCTCTTTCGCTACTTTTCGGACCTTGTTGCGACAACGCGCTGCTTCAGCTAAATTTTTCGCTCCCCTTGACTGCGCACCCACGTGCCTGCAGGGCTAGATATATATATATATATATATATATATATATATATACTTGCGAAAGTACGCGATAAAGGTAAAATGCCCGAGTGGGTAGGGGGAGGAAAAAAGCGCGGAAATTCGGAATTTCAATATTTGACTTTCGCTACGGCCTAAAAATTGTCGGAGTCACAGTGCTCGACGGTGTATTTTTCGTGCTACATTGTTGCTCTTTCATTTGCCGAACCCGTTGTAATAAATTCCGTGGGCACTTGAATGGTGAGTTTTATTGTGGCTGGGCCAAAATAAGGATAAGCTCTCGCGGCGTAATACCAAAATTTATATCTCTTTGTTTTATTGCGGCCTCGTTGGATTATTTTTCTAATTAAGTTTACTTAGGTAAGTGTTATTTACGGTACTATATTTGCAAGTGCTTCGTTCTTAAGTGGCGGGAGAATTTTTACGTAAGTATGCATAATTTTAATTGTCGTAATCCACGAAAGAGGTCATAAAGATCTTTTACCCCTGCACTTCTTTGCATTCGTATTCTACAATAGAAATTAGTTACTCTGTGCATCGCCAGGCAAATTTTTTAACAAAACAATGACCTATGTTCCTTGCATTCATAAAGCTGATTTAACAATCTAGAATGACTAATGACGGTTCAAATTTTATAAGAATAAAGATGAGAATTCAGAACAGATTAAAAATACGTATTATATGAATAAGAAAATAATTACATTATTATATTACGTATATTATACGGACATATCGGCCGACTAAATCGAATTTCTTCTACTCAAAATAGTCTTTCTACATTTTACATTATTTCATGTCTGAAATTCTGATCTATCTACGTATTTTGTTTGTATCATTGTTATAGAGAGGGTAGAAATATTCGACTTGCAGTTTTTAATAAAATGTTATGATTTTGAATAAAAAATAACATTGGAATATATAATAAATTTATTTCACTTTTAAATAATTAGGCTATTTTACCATCACATTATGATTTTCAATTCAAACGGAGAAGGAATTCAAATGAATGGTAGATGGAAAAATCCTTTAACTTCCGTGAGCAATTTAATCAGCTGGAAATTACAATCACCAATTCCGACCATATAATCACCGCTACCGACTGCAGGTCAAATTACAACGCTTCTAACCAGAAGAATCTTTCGGTGATCGCGAGCAAAGCAAACGTCGCAAGGGCGGAAGACTGATTGATGTATGGGAAAGGTCAAGCACCCGCTACCGTAGGAAACTCGAGCACGTGCTTAATTAAGTATTATAATTGATTGAACAGTCAACAGACAAGGGTTAATGCGAAGGGCTCGTCCGTCAGTTTCCAGCGAACTTTTTCTTCCGAAAGCTCCGATAAGGCAATTAAGGTCTTCACTAAATTCGCAATGGTAGCCGGCTAAAATAAAAGAAAATCATAGAAATTGACAAAGGTACGCTCTGCGGAGATAAAATTTCCTGAAGAACGGATTCCATACGTGTAATTTTTTCTCGTTCAAGAGAATAAAAAAATGTTCCTCCCTTACGCTGCAACTTTTTACCGTTCAGAAATTTTGATAATATTGTATACGATAATTTTAATAATGAATAACATTATTATTGTCACAGAGATTTTAAAACGCTTTTTAAAATAAAGGTCCCGGAATATTATTTACTTTTTTAAATTTTTGACACCAAAAAGAAAAGTAAGTTCGAGACGAACCGAACCTATACATGGAGTACCGCTACAAGCTCTACGAAAAAAGTTCGCTTCAGTTTTTTCATTCGACACTTCGCAGTGCGAGCGAGTCTGGTTTTACCATAGCGCGAGGGTTTTTTTTTTTTACGAAAGTGTCACAAAAAAAAACTCATCAAGCACGCGGCAGGGGAAAAGACAGAGAAAGAGGAAGAGCCGTGCGATGCAGAAAGCCGTTGGCATCCGAGAAAAATGAAAAAGACTGAAAATTCCATCGGCCGGGATTCGAGGCCTCGTTCGTCGTCGAGCGCTTGAAACTCTATCGCGGGGGCTGCGGCGCGATCATACGCCCAGGGACCCACACGCGTTCAGCGCCAAGCACCAGCGAACAACGAGATGGCCGGCGGCAGCTGCAGCGAATTCTCGTATTTCCGGGCGTGTACGTGGCGGAATAACCGAGCGTCGAAGAGCCGCTCGGCAGTTTCCATATCGGCCGGTTTAGCTTATCGATGTCGCTCATGGCACCGCGGCATCGTGAGGTGGGAGGGTAAATGGGAACCTTTTGGCCGGATTACATGAGCTCTGGGCGCAGCAGCGCGCAGAAAAATATCGTGGAACGTTCCAGAGCTTAGTGATGCATCTCTGAACCGATATTATAGATAATTTGATTTTGGATGCATTAGAAAGAAGAATTTTTACGCATTTAACTCTATGGAGGAATAAGTTCGAACTTCATCTCAGCAGCAGTTATAATCCCTATGTTCGTTAAAACAGAATATTTATATATATAATATATATACATTCACTTGATATCTATTGTTAACTGATATTGCCGTATTTATATATATATTGCAAAAGTAAAATTGAATTTTCTATGCTGCATGCAGAAGAATTTTCTCTCCTAAACTGAAAAACTTGGAAAATTTTAAAGAATTTTACAGAGATCTCTAAATTTTTAGTGTTTTTCAAACTGGTGCCTTGTAGATTATAAAATTGTCATAATTATAATTCTGAATTTCGTGAAAAAAAAGAAAGCATATAGAAACATAGGAATATAGAACATATTTTAAGGGTGAAATTTAACATCGCATTGGAAAAAATTGTTTACCAATCCAGAATCACTGCTAACAAAGCAACGATTAAAATCTGAATAATCATGGGCTATGATAACATCAAACATTTCAGAGAAAGCTTTAGCTTTCATCTTGCAATACAAGAGAAAAAAATATCACAATTCCAAAATTCGCATCCAGTCGAATTCTGTATAGCCATGGGATAATGAAACAAGTGAAAAGTAAAAGAGATAAAAAAAAGTGTCAAGATTGCACATATTCACGCAGGGGTTAATATCCAGAGAAGGGCACGGCGGCTTCAAATTTCGAGGCACGTTTGCAGCTCTCGCGTCTATCAAAGGCAAGCGCAAGGGCTACACGAGTGTCCAGACAGAGTGAAAGAGAGCAAGAGAGAGAGAGAGAGCGAGAGAGAATGGGAGGGCGAGTCGGATGAACGCCTCAACAAAGGGAATCCCGGATGCTCGGCGCGCTGTCCGGTTATTCGAGGTGACGGGGGATGAAAAAGTGGGGCGATGGAAAGCTGCGTACCGCGCCGCTTTCGGTTTGCGCGCGCGTTTACGCGAGTATGCGCGCGCCCGAAGCGGCGCGAAGGGGCGCGGGACAAAGAGACTTTCAAGCTCGACGCGCGAAATGAAAGAAACGGGGGCGGCCTCGGCGTTGGAAAACGGAATGAATAATCGTATAAATAAAGGAGGGGGACGGACTTAGTGTGATTTTTTGCCATTAGCGGTCTTCGCTTGATTTCGGACTTTCGCGCAGTGCTGGCGATTTAAAAGGTATTGTAATTGTGCTTTGATAGCCGGAGATCCATGGAGATTTGTTTGTTGCAGCATTAACGCGGATTTGTATTACTTACTGAAAAACAAATTTACCGAAACAAAATACGAACAAATTACCGAAAGGGAAAATTTTTGATAGCAATTTTATTTTATAAATTAACGAATTTTATAATCTTCTGTTATAACCTGTACTTTCAAACATTTAATCGGTAGATACGGTTTGCTCTAAAAATCATTTGATTACACACTTTCTTACAGAATCTACAAATTACAGAAACAAGATTGGGAAAAAAATGTTTTTCATAAAAAAAGATTTAGTCTTACAAACATATTTCTCATCTAAAACGTTGAATAAATTTGCAGAAAAATTATTTTTCTACATGAATTCTTTTTAACTCTTTTTTCAATGATCTCATAGTGAATATTCATTTAATCTTTCAGTGATCATATACAGTTCTTATCAGGTTTTTCTTTTTTTAAAATAAATTAATCTTCCAAGAGAACTTCAGGAGTTCATATAAACTTTTTACTGTTTCAAAGATCATGTGAATTCTAACTATCATGTAACTCTAATATATATAAATTGATTCAGAATACTTAAATAAACTTAAACGATATTGATAATACAATCTATACTAAGGATTATTTTCAAGCAATAGATTGAATTATTGTTAAAAACAACTGGTATTATAAATTTGAAAAATAAAAGAAAAAGAATTCCTTGTCTTACCTTGAAATTCCAGCACGACTAGAATTGGAATTGACTGAAGGAAAGGATGGTTTAAAAAATGCAGAGAAAAGAAAAGAGATGGCAAGTGTGATGCTGAATCGTAACAACGAGAAATTCGCGCCGATACAGCAGAAACAACGCATAGATGAAATGCCTTGGACATGGAGAAAGAAAGGCTGCTCCGTAAGTGAACCGCAGGGATGGAGAACCAGAATAGAGAGAGCGAGAAAGAGAAAGTAAAAGGAAAATACTGAAAGAAAACCTGCGAGACGAGAAAGAAGGATGGTCTAAAAGCAGTGGAGAAAAATAAAACAAAAGAGAGAGAAAAAGAGAGATAGAGAGAGAGACAGCGAGAGGATATGTGAGAGATAGATAGAAAGAGCGAGAGAAAA
This sequence comes from Sycobia sp. Sy_11, assembly GCA_018907035.1. Taxonomy (NCBI): domain Eukaryota; kingdom Metazoa; phylum Arthropoda; class Insecta; order Hymenoptera; family Epichrysomallidae; genus Sycobia; species Sycobia sp. Sy_11. Next base: position 3,185,669 of record JACCIC010000050.1, read on the forward strand.
AGAGAGAGCTAAAGAGAGAGAGAGAGAGCGAGAGAGAGAGAGAGAGAGAAGATAGTCGACCTGCATACTCAGCCGATAGGAAGCTCTGAAGAAGGGAGAGTATAAGCGTAGCACAGGTGTCCTTCGGAGACTTTACGCATATAACGCCCGCCAATTTTCCCCGATAGGTATAGCTTAGGCGAGCGAGGAGGCAATCATTCGATTTTCCGAAGCGAATGAAAAACACGAATCACACACAATAGCGCGCGCACACGCACACATATATGTGCAAAGGAAAAACTAAAAAATTCCCCTGTTCTCGGGAAGAAAAAAACTGCCTTTGTGCCTTAGTAATTTGATCGTCCCGCACGTAGTATGGCGCGAGTGCAGATGTTTTTTCCTCCCTTGCCATGTCGCTGCGGTTTTCAATATTATCAGCCTGGCGACGCGTATCGATGTAAAAAGAAAATAATCCGCGTCTATATTATACGGTGACATCCAATGAGCGATTAGATTTCCCCTCTCAATGGGTTCACGGACATTCCGATCGCTCGATGTGCGCACATGCTAATACACGCAGCCATACGCGTGCGCACGCAGATATATATATATATAGCGCTGTAATTTGAGCGATCATTGGTTTCGTACGTCATTTCCTAGAATTGCGATCTATACAGACAGATGGAATATATCTATTGACAATTCTTAAATGACTGTTGTAAAAAGTGAATCAAAATTAATTAATAAAAAAATATATTTTAGAAAAATGTTACTCTCTGATATCACCGAAGGATGCATATACTACAATTTATCCGGAGAGTATTCAAAAGAATTATTAGTGTCACAAAAATGATGTATACAGATGTTGCATAGGATTCATTATTAACATATCTATTTATCGACTCTAAATTTACTATTCTACAACGAATATAAAATATCGATTTCTACGAAAGGGACAAGAGCGATATCCTTACGCGATATTTATTTCGAATTATGAATCAATCGCGAGTATCGAACGGGTGCTTTGATCTTCCTCGTAAAATTCGAGAAAGGTTCACAGGATCTGTGGCGAGCAGCGAGACGAGAGGACGACAGCTGCAGGCCGGGATAAAGAAGGAGGAGCGGGCGAAAAGAAAACAATGGCCCTCCCGGAAATCAATTAAGGGCTCCGTCAAAATGCCAGCGGTTATGGATTGCGCGATGGCACGCGCCACTTTTACGGGTCGTGATAACGAAAAAGCGAAAAAGCAGCGAATAAGGGGGGGGGAATGAAGGAGGTATTAAATGAAATTAGGCAATTTAGCTTCGCTCTCAGATAACTGATGGGGCAAAAGTTAGGTTACGTTATATGTATAATAAACGAAAATCTTCTGTTTTCATTTCGAAATTACTCGTATTTTCAAAATGAAATATACGCGGCCGAAACTTTTGCTTTATTTAATTTAATTAAAGATTTTGTTCAAGCTGTTACGGTAATTTGATTAGAGCAAAGTTACGAATAAATCACAAGATAGCAGGTTGTTGCTCGTCACGTTTTTCCTTTCACATTAAAAAATTATGCTAGTGTTTCGGCAAATCGATTTTATTATTATAGGAGAAATATGATTAAAATAATTTACAGAAATAAAATTTTTATACATGTCATAGTACCGGAAAAATTATTTAGGATCAGGTACATTGTATTTCAGAGAAGATAATAGTTTCAAGTATAATCAATTGTAAATTTATCTTTTCTATCAAAAATCACGTTAAAAAGTTATTTTTCCATATATGTTAATATTAAAAATTGTACTTACGTAGACTGTTTTGAATTAAAGGCTAAATATTTTTATCGATCCTACAGTGTTTATAATCACCCTCGAAAAATCTGAAATAAAACTTATTACTAAAATTAAATTAGATTAAAAATCAAAATAGTAAAATAAAATAATAATAAAATAAAATAAAATAAAAATAGTAAACATAATAAACTATATTATATGTTAGTGAAGAACAACCATCTGGCCCCACCACATTAACTTTAAATGTGCCTTTGGTGTCCGACGTTTCGAACCGCTACGGTTCATCCTCTGGAAGTAAACTGAACAAAAATAAAAAAATAAATATATTATATTATAAAGACTAAGACCGATAAAAATATTTATTAATTTCCATATTTATTCTTTTTCTGCAACTTAGATTTAATTTTTTTACGAATAATGGGTAACTTCTTGTTAAATTTCAAAGAAAAAAACAAACAAAAGAATCTGAATAATAAAAAAATTTAAGCAAATATTTGAAAGTAATATTTTTTTTTGCTGAGAATTAAGTGGTGGTTCTTTCTTTTCAGAAATGATAAGTTTAAAACATCAATGTAATAAAAAAACCGAAACATTTTAGGACTTTCAACTTTCTTATCGTAGAAACTTGAAGTGAAATAGTTATCGTCTATATTCTTGATTCGTCAGTTAATCCCAAATATACGGTATAAAATATTCTTATTTTATCTTGTTTATTTTATGTTTTCTCTTGCATTCTATATTTTTTTGTGACTAGTGTGCGACATTATCATTATTATTTTGATTTACACGATTACCCATGAAGAATGTATTTAGTCATTTTGCACATCTTCAAAACAAAGAATGATTTAATAATATTCTTTTTGAAATTCTCTGAAAAAATAAGTACAATCCAAAAAATGCATTCTTCTTTAATGAATGGAAATAAAAAATAGAAAGAAAGTCAAAAATCAAAGAGGCACAGTCCCGCTTGACCTCCCCCAGCCCCCATCCAACCGAACGAGACAAACTTCACACCCTTTTTTAACAGCGACAAGCCGTCGGCCCGCGTCATATATATATATATATATATAGCAAAGGGGCCGTCTAAAGCGGCTTAACCCTGCAGACCGCCTCTCTAATGGGCAAACGCGGCTCGGCCAAACGGAATAGCCGAGTGCTCCCGTCCGTGTGGCCCTCCTTTGTACCGTCCGTAACTCCCTCTCCAAACAGCCCCACCGCGCCAAGCCGTCGTAAACAGAGCGCTCGGATTATTCGATTCATAATGCAGGAAAAACACGTCGTCCCGCTGTTTGCAGGTTACCGCGTATATTTATGGGGGAGGGAAGGGCAAGAGAGAGAGAGAGAGAGAGAGCGACAGAGAGGGATAGAAGGAGGACTAGACCGCGAGGACTACTGGCGAGTGAGGATTTTTGTTGCCCCCTCTCTGTCTCCCTCCCTTTCTCTTTCTCTCTCTCTCTCTCTCTTTGTGTCTCTCTCCCTTCAACCATCCCCTCTTCAAAACGTACACGCTGCACGCAAAGGATTACCGCGCGGTACATCCGGCAAATTGGATGGTTTGTTATTAATGAGAGCCTCGGGTAAATATAGTCCGAGCGCAGCGGCGGAGCCTCGTTGTCGTCTTCCTCACCGTCGCTGCCTGGCTTTATTGACAAATCTGACTAATGCGACGGGTGCCGCGCGTTTTTGGCGGAGAGGGGGCTGATTGCTGGTTCTAATGAGATCGGATTCATCGCTTTAATGCAGCTGTATAAAGGATCGAGGAAGAGGTTTTCGTTTTTGCAAGGTGGTGCAAGAACGGAAGATTTTTGGGAAAATCTTCGTATTTCAAACACTTTGGCCTAATTTTATTTAAGATTTCAACACCTCTAAATAATTACACATATGATTACAGAAAAATTTTGAAAAAATAAAACCTGTAAAAAATTCAGTGATATAAACAATATTACGGCAGACAAATGAATGGTAATTTTTTTAAATGATATACCCAAAATGTAAACTTAATATTTTCTGCATTTTTGTCAAATGTCAAGTTCTTCTCACGTGTGTCGAATCAACTGTGCACATTACCTAAACGCTTAAGTGTACGAAAACTGAAAGTATAAAAAGCTAACGGGTAGAACCTGCTACCTTTTCGGAAAACTCACGAACGAAGTATAAAGGTATTTAGTGTATAAAGTAAAATATTTTATGCCAAAGTGGGCGTATAATAAACTGGACTCTATAATTAACGGGAATTACAAATACATTTCTTCTCCTTAATTTTTTTTTCAGCGGAAGTATTCACGGTAATCAGAATTTTACAACCCTACACTATAAAATATTATGCGTGTCTATATAAACCTCGTAGTTTCGTTCTGTGGCGTAAAATCATAGTTTACGCGTCTTTTCTTTATACAACACACCGGATACTTAACACGTGCAAATGTAGTGCATAAAACCTAAGCTCGCGCAGACAGTTACAAAATTCCTAGTTTTTTTGTCCCTCTTCATGTTCAGAAAACGCAACGGTAACGCCCAGAATAAGAAAGCAATTCTTCTATTTTCTATTCCAACGAACTCCATTTTCGCAACATTAACGTACACAACCGCCGGCTCGCAGTAGCTATCTATCCGAGCAAGTAGCGCTCCGCGCAAAAAGCGCAAAGGGAATACAAAAAGCGCACGGGGCAAAAGAAGCGGATAAGAGCGAGACACAAGAGCGTAGCGATGGAAATTCCATCCCGGACGATACGAGAGACACGGACGCGTGCTGTCTAAACTTTTAAAACGCGTCTTACGGGAGGGAATTCGCGCGCGCAAATGGAACGCTAAGCTATGGCGGTAGAGAGAGAGAGACAGAGAGAAAGAAAGAGAGAGGAGTGCAACGATTGGTCGTGACACATGCCTATACTATCGAGAAGGTGCCACCGACGACCGCCCTATATACAAAGGACGACGATGTGATTTCAGTAGCCCCCCCCCCTTTCCATTCCTTCCGAGCATGAGAACGCCTGTCGGGATGCGGCTGCACCGAGGGACCGGCCCGGCTGATGGACCGCTTGATACTTTATGAATCTTTGATCGCCGCTGTCGCGGAGATGCGGGCCGCCGGGATTTCGAAACGTGGGGAATGGAGATCTTTAACTGAATTTCTAAGCGGTATTGTCAAAAGCTGCATTTCTTCTTCACCTTAAGACTTGCTAGATTTCTTTGACAATTTAAACGCATGAGCCGATTGACCGAAATCGTATTATTCTATAAAATGCATTTTATTAACTTTGAAATTTTCAAAGAATAATTAGACCTTTTTGAATTGGTCAAGCCTATCTTTGAAATGTTAATATAGATTTGTCTTGGATAAGAAATAATTTTCAAAGAGACTGTTTGTGCACATATCATCTCAAAAAGTCTATAATTATTTCCAAATGCTGATTGAAGAAATCCTAGTTAGATCGAAAAAATATCGAGCATTTTCAAGAATTCTGATACCGTGTTATTCAACTATCGATAAATATTTTCTATCTATTTGAGAAAAATGAAGTTACAAAAAATATGATTTGCTGCCGTATTTGTACTGTTCGTTTCGGCAATATTGACGAAGTGCGAAAGTTATCGACGCTATAGTTTTGGTTAATGCAAAAGGCAGACGTGACTTTGCAATCAATGCTTGATTTGCATCGAATTTTTTTTTGTTCTCGAAAGTGTCGATTCTACAACAAAAAAGGTTTAAACAAAAATCCATATTTCACAGTTGTCTATAACTTTTGCGTGAGATATTTTTTGACATTTTTAAAGATAACGTAATAAATCAGATTTTGGCTAATATACACGTATTTCATAATCAGTATAGACAATGCATAAATGTATACATAATTTTACAGAGCCTTTCATAAATCAAACATTATTTTTATTTGGCAAATATTGCAATAGGTAGTTATTTTTCATTTATATTGGAAAAATATAGGTTTGTTTAAATTTGAATTAGAAAAATCGTGATTTCGTTCTAGGCTGCATCAAACAGAATAATTAATTAGACGAGAATAATTTTTTTATGCTCCCAAAAAGATTCATAAAGAATCTCAATTTAATTGGATAAAAAAACACATATGAATTTTATGTACATTTTCGTGAATATTTGAAGATCCACATACTAACCCATTAGGATGTTCAAATCCGATAAGTTGAGCTATTCGTTGAAAAAAAAGGAAGAAAAACAGTTTCAATTACTTTAAAATCAAATAAAACGGCAGAAGCTCACCGTATATAACTAAACGCGTACCTTTAGAAACCATCTGGTACGTTTCTTACGCGTAAGCCGAGCAATAAGAAGAAGATGATTCTAATACATTGGTTCGTCCCAGAAGTTGTCGAGCTGAAAAGAAAGGCGCGTAAAAAGAGCAGCTAACGGTGGAGAGCGAGGGATTCGTAGAGAAAAAAGCCTGAATAGGTAAGCAAGCGAAGGAGAGAAGGAGAGGGGGATGCCATGCACACTCGACCACAAAGGGGTAATGTAGGTAGGCAGACAGAGAGAAAGAGGGAGATAGAGAAAGAGAGAGGGAGAGAGAGAGAGAGAGAGAGAGAAAGAGAGAGAGCGGCCGGTCCCATGTGCCCGTCACGGGCTTTACAAGTTCATAAAAAAGAGGACTTTTCTTGGGACTGAGTTAAATATTGGCCGACGTACGTGCGCAGAATTCCGAGTCAAGCGCGGCGCGCAGCAGGCCTCTCCATACGACGGGAGGCACGGCTATTATTTTTTCTCCGCCTCCCAAGCTACTTTTCGCGTACCCTCATTAAGTCCGCGAGGTGGCGCCGCCGCGCGCACCTGTGCCCTCCGCGTGAGTCCCTGTAAATATAGGGATGCTATGTTTTGTTTTTTTTCTTTTTTTTTTTTTTTTTTTTAACCGGCCTCGATGTCGAAGGAGGCGAAGCGATGCAAAGTCTCTCCCTGTTGCACTGTACTACACACTGCGGCGGAAGAACGTGGGCGCAACGAGGGGGGGTAGGAGGAAAGCAGGAAGGTACACCCGCATTTTCGGATGTTTATGCCCCGAGCGGAAGCGCCCCATGTAACGCAATGGGGGAGGTTGTTTATTATTATTATTATTACTATTATTATTATTATTCCTTTATCCTGGCGCAGGCAAGGAATTTTTGTTTCGTAAGGGGATTACAAGACGCGTAGCATAGGAAAAACCTGCAGAGCGATATGCAGACGCGACGAAGGGTGTGATTTTTTCGGTATATTTAAATTTTCCCATGCCCGAGCGATTTTAGAGGTGATAAGTTTATTATTTTTTAAAGTAAAGAAACGTTGTTGCGTCGGTCGTAAATTTATAGTTTGCCCGTCGAATCTTGGTATAGAATAAGTCCGTATGCTTTTACGCATTATTATTAATCAGTCCTTGATCTTGTTTTCATTATTACACCTGTCTATTTCATTGGAATTCAAAATCATTCCTTTGGCTGCAGTTCTAGATACAATAGATATTTGAAGAATTGAAAATCGATGATAAATACAGTACGTATGTATGTAATCTGATGCATTGATTTCTGTAACTGCAAGACGGCATTGAAAGTCCGACGGACGTCACGAATCCGTATTAATTTAAACGAGTAAATAAGTAAAAAGAGCATTGATTAAGTGAAGAGTTAAAAATATTAAAAATAATGTTTTAACAATCTACTCAAATATAAAAGAATCATCTTCTATTATCGTGATGATAATGATTCATAACCTCATACCGATTGACGTGAATATCAATCAAGAGATGATTTATCTTTTTTTTAAAATATTTTCCATCGTTGAATGATCAGATTTATTCATTCGATAATTTGTTTGATATTTAAATTTTCGGACAATTGATATGACATTATCGATTATTACGTAATTAGAAACTTATATATAATTTCAAAATAATTAAAAAAAATTTTTTATTCTTTGAGAAATAATTAGTCCTATTCTTTGAAATTCTTAACTGAACAATTAATTTAAGTACTATTTCATTCTGTTAATTTTTATATTTAATTGTATATGTTTCAAAGAATACGAATGCTGAGATCACTGTCTGAGTAAGGAAACAATATAGGAAAGTTAATGACCGATGCAAGTACATATAGATATCATGTCTCGTCAATGGGCTTATAGAATAAAAGAAAAATGTTCGTTATTTTTATGCTTAGTGCATAATTATCAGTTTTCATAGTTACACTTATTTATACACTTTACTTATTTATTTATATAAAATTATATAGTTTGTAATGGAAAGGCAAAATTAAATTTTTTCATAAAAAAAATAGTTCAGAAGAACGTAAATTATTTTTTCCATCGATACAATTTTTCTATTATATATATACCAAAGGCTCTGAAAATAATGCAAGCGATAATATTCCAATAAACCTAAGAAAATTACCCAGGAGTTTGGCAACCTCGATAGATAGAAGGCATTATCGGTGTTTCCGTTCTACTCTGTTTACGGTAAATAGCCAACGACACAACGAGGCGGCAGGATGCAGAAAAGCATGCCTCTCCTTTCTGGAGTTTAATTGAGCGTCTCCGATTTAATCCCTCTGCAATTTTCGGGAAAAATTTTTCTGTCAAAGCAATTAAGTTTCCTTCGTCATAATGTACGGTAAAATTTCCTTTTAATATAATGACGAATTTTCGATTTATAAGAAAAACGAAGAAATTATGCACTAAATCGCAAACAACGATATTCTCTTTCGTAATAATTTTCATTTCAAAGAATCGAATTACAACATCGAGTTTATTCTTTTAACTGGAGTATTTGAGCAAAGGAAGAATAATTCAGTTTCTGCTTTAAAAAGGAATTCGAATTAAAATTTACAGAATTTTTTAATATCATTTTTACGACAGTAACAATTATTCCTATTTATCCGACAAAACAATTATTAATAATCTGCATTGAAAATGTAACGTTGATTTCGGACGGCCGTCTATGTCCATTTAATTCAATTCATCAACGTTATAGTATGTAATGAAATATTTTCAATTTATTTACATGTTCTTTTTCAATTAAATAACATCGAATGTTATAGTAATTAATATTGAATATTGGTAAACCCTAGAAATTTGATTATTGTAAATAACAATTCCAAATTCTGCACCGGCAGGCAATAAGGAGTAATGAACGGGGACTCAAATTTCAATTTTGAGCCAATATGCAAAAAATGTTCCCCATATACGAAGCTATTTCTGAACGGAAGTTACGCATTTTGTTTATTTCGTTATAAACAGTTGGAATTTTAAAAAAATATGTCCGTTTTAAATTTTGATCAAAATATTGAAATAAATTGTAAAATAAAAAGAAAAATACTATAACTGCTTCCTATTTATCGTAATAGAAAATTATTTAATAACATATATCAGATACTGAAAAATAAATCAAATAACGTTTATTAAATCAAATAGCACGCAACACAGTCTGACAAACATTGTTCAACTGGAATTGAGAGGAGACTCTGGGTAATAAATGAAAATTTTTATTGAATACAAAAGTATGTCTCTTACGCCCACTACACAATCATCCGTCCAACTTCGCTTTTCGATCGACTTCATTCGACTTACCACCCCCC